>JBAMAW010000213.1:600000-994845 GCA_037043295.1 Amiota minor | reverse complement strand
TAAATGTGAACGTGGACGAAACTATACTTATATTTTTATGTCGCATTTTTCAATAAATTCAAAAATACAAATGCTCTTTATATTTGCTTTGTTTGAATGTACACTATTATACGAAAAGAATATTGAAGATGGAAAGGAAGGAAAACCTTTCAATATGTAGAATTTATCAAAGTAACTCAACTATTGTAAAGGATGAATGCAATATCTTGGCTATTATCGCACCAGCTATGAGTGACATGAACTATATAAATATACATGTTTATATACATACATATTTATATGATGGGAAGCAATTGCACAGGTTAAATTTTATTAGTTGTTTTTGCTTTTAAATATCATATACATTTGTTTTGATGATGCCATCTTAGCTAGTGTTTTTTGCGTGTTAAGTATACTACCTATGTATTTTAGAATACTTTTGACAATTTTAGTATTTAAAATATGAGATCTCTGATGCATAGCAGACTATCTCACAACGATTCATGTGAATTGTATTAAAGCTTTGTCGAAGACAACTAACATTTTTTTCATTTTTCAGCCTTTTCAAAAAGAAGTCAAGTTAAGCTCACTTATCAAATCATTCAAACTTTGGCATATTTTTATAACGCAAATTGACAGTTGGATGGCAAAATGAGTAGGAAATAAAAAATGTTAAAAAAATATTTGGTTTCAATTGTATCAAAATGCATAGAGGAAAAATTATTTTCCTACAGCGAAATGACAAATGCGAAGTTTACTTTTAATATATGCATGCAAGGAAGTGAAGAAAAATTCTATGGAGTTGTATTTATGATGTCTGCCTTTTATAAAAGTATAGCTCATGTATACGAAGAGTGCTGTAGTAGGTGGAATATTCTGTGTTCGAATTTATTTTAAAAGCATTTAAGCGGGAAAATAAGTAAAAAAAAAGTCATAGTGATTCAAATAAGATTTAATTAAGTATATATATTTGTAATCAATTGCTTTCCGATTTCGGTCTATCCGATTCTTTTTCTGATTATATCTTAGGTAATTCAACAGTTACTGAAAAATAGGAACCCAAAAAAATAACGTTTCAAGCCCTCCTCAAGTACAGCCATGCAGGCCTGTAATAAGTTGTTGGAAGAGTGGCATATTTTTTCCCTTAAAATTGGTTTTATCTATAATAGGCGTAAACACACATAAATGGACTAGAATGAACATATGAAAATTCAGAATTTTAGTTCTTAAGTTTTCAATAAAGGGACACTCTGAAAGAATGACCCTGATTTAATAAAGAAGTTTTATGTGGGAAAAATCACAGACAAAGTGCTGAAGATATAATGATTTATTCAGTGTCGAAAAACAAAAAATACAAATAAAATAAATTGTGTTTACTAGATATTAGCGTAACTTCGCATGCAGACCACGTTTTTCTATTGCAAAATGCAAACGTGTATCTTTTATGTCAGTTGCAGCAAATGCAGATGCAGTTAGAGATTGTAACCGCATACAGATACAAATAAATTCCTTTGTTTACTCATATGCTGTAAGATTTCTTGTTCTTTAATTTCAGCTTTTAAAAGAATACAAGTAAGTGATATCGAATACTTTATTCCCCTGCAGAGTTTAATATCATTTAAAAGCAAGCAATATGTTTGACGCAATATCACCTTCGATTCTCAGAAGATATTATATATATTGCGGAATTATATAACACTCAAGAATTATTATACATTTCATACTAGCAAGAATAGATATTATCAGAATATCGAAGCTTATGCAAGTTTATACGGAAATAATCAGTGTGACAAGGAGAATCGATAAAGCTTTGCCAGTATGCTCGTGTTTATCCATGCTATGCTCGTAGTTTTCGAGGTATTAAACTAAAATGTAGTATAGACATATTTTATACTCGTGCGCAGCTGGTATGACAAAATCAGAGTTCCCCAATTGCTAGAAAGGATAGTCCCTCCACTAAATTTAGTTTAAAGCCGGAATGTTGTCTTCGATTTTTGCATTGCCTACAACAATTTTGATTTTTTCGATTTGAAAGTGTTTCATATATTTTTTTGCGAGCACCCCAAAAATTTGGCCGATACGTTCCTTTTTTAGGACATAGTCCATATTCTCCCATCAAAAAGCTTTTCTTGTGATCTTTCTTTTAATTTGTCCCTTAAATCGATTTATTTAAAGCTTCAAAAAGATTAGCATAACACATAGATTTTACACGAAGAAGAATTTAATTGCACATGTCTGAAGAAATGTGTTCACGAATTCTACATTGTAAAATCTTAAAATGTTAAATCAAAAGATACAATATTATATATTGGCAAGAGTGTACTAATTAGCTTGCTACAAATATTTGTAACTTTGTTTGTATGAGTTACTTACTTTGAAGTGGCTACCTATGTATGTTTATACATAAGCATTTTTGTATTGGTGACCAATTTACGAATACGTCTCTTAATGTTGATGTTGTGTTGTTGTATTTTCTATCAGCTACCAAGATTGCCCTTCATGGACCATCTGTCCAATAGTTTTATTCTGTAGGGTTCTCCTTATGAGCATCGTAAAAAATAAGCAGCAGCAAATTGTATTTTTATGGGTTCAAACTGTTTTGTGCCGCATTTTAATGTCTATAAAAGCAACAGCCGAGGAACTATTGTATAACATTGGTAGAAAAAGTACACAAAGAATAGAAAAAGTCAGGAGCTAACTTCGGTTTCACTGAAGATTTTATACCTTTTTGAGATGTGCAAATATATGAATATTCAACACACAACCTTTGGAAACTTTCTATTCAGATACAAGTAATATTGGTCATAAAATCTAATAATAATAATATTGATCTACAAAAACAAAGAATGATGCCAGTAGTTTGCTGCATTTTCCGTTTTTAATATGTAAAGCCACTCAAATAAAATTTGAAGTTCCCTGTTTAAGCGGAGTGGTCGTTTTCTATACAAGAACCCAAATATATAAATCTTTTAACAGGAAGTTTTTGCTGCAATTGCATACATAAGAATTATGTGCACATCCTAAGCAATAAACCATATTACGGGTATGTATTGCTTATGTTTCAAACTTCTGAAGAAGTGTAATGTACCATATACTTCATGAATGGTATAAAGAAAATATTTTAGAGAAGGTCGGTGTTTGTTAGTGCGGGTTGTTTCAGGGGAAGTGCTCATAAAAATAGTAAACAAAAAAGCAAAGAAAATTTCATTTTGTGTGGGTAAATATTCATTTAATGGTTATTAAGCGTGATGACCCTACGGCTTGGGTTTAACGTCAAAACTGACCCAACTATGCATACATACATTCATATGTACATATGTGTATACACTGTAATACATATAAACATTCACATTGAAAATGTATAATATAATGTGGACACAAAAGTATGTGTAACGAAAAGTATTGCACAATTTTGGTAATGCTGGATACACATGCATACATACATACATACAAGTATATGTACAACGTACATACACACAATATTTTCTTCATTCGTCTATATAAATGACACATCCTTAAAAACCATGTTAAAAAATAACAGAAAATTTCCGTAATACTCCTCCCCATTATACATATACTAGGCACTTATACCAGCGTTTCTTTCAATCCCCAAAATGTATTTATGGAAATGTTTTTAAACCTTTTATACTAGTGTGAATATGAATTATAAGTTTTTTATAATGGACGATAAGAATGGAGACAATCATCCGTGAATATGCATGCTATGGTTTCAGTTTTGTTCTGTCAAACTGACATTGGGTATGTTTACATTCAAATCATTTGATTACAATAAGAGATAGCCCCCATAGAAAATTCAATAAAAAATCGTGATTGTTCCTTTATTTTTCAATAGCCAAAACTTATTTGTTTTCATTTTTTAGGGTTCCGTATCCAAGGGGTACCAAACGGAACCCTATTGTAGGGAACTCGTTGTCCGTCCGTCTGTCCTCGGGTCATATCTCATGAACCGTAATAGTGAGACAGTTGAAATTTTTACAGAATGTGTAGACCGGGCATCAGCAACAATTATTAAAACTAAAATATTTTTAACTAGAAAGAAGGTTATCTTCGATTATGCCGAAGATGAAATACTCTTGGGACGCAGTGAATGTTTCATTGTAGTATTCAAATGGGTGGTTTGTATGGGAGGCTCTGACAAATGTCCTGGGCCTATCTTGGAAACTGATAGTGTCCAAGTTGCTGTTCGATAGGACAAAAAACAAAAAAGTTTTTCTAATAAGAACATGAATTCAAATGGGTGGTTTTATAGGAGGTATCCTTCCTAGTGGTCCGATTCGGGTGGTTCCGACAAATGTACTGCGTATGGAAAAATGAGAGGTTCGTGCAAAATTTCAGCTCTCTAGCTCTAAAAACTGAGGGACTAGTTTGCATACATACAGACGGACATACGGACAGACGGACATGGCTTAATCAATTCGTCTTAAATTTTTTTAACATAAAAACTAGATTACTTTGATGATCAGATGAAAAAAGTGATTATTTCCTACAATAACTACACGGAAAATGCCGCAATTTGGGGTTGTCTCTACGCAAAAAATCTGATGAAAAATGAAATTATTTACTATCATCACCTTTTTCATAACCGAAGCTGCATTTTTTGCCAGTACTGTGAAGTTTTCCAATGGTAATTGTTGCGCGAATTAATTAATTTATTTTATTGCTTTTATTACTGCTTGTGTTCGTGTTCAGCTTACAACTAACTAAGGCGACTTGCTATCGCTCAACACAGAAATTCAATTTTATTACTTGTCTTAATCTTACAGTTATTATATAGATACCGCTAGGATTTTATTATGCTTCTCATTCCTATTTTATGTTCATATTTTTTAACCCTGTGTTATTCTTATTTTATCTACATATGTCTAACCCTATGTAACCCTGTTGTTGTTGGTGAATTGGGTGAATATCCATGGTACCTCTGAAGTGAATGCAGCATCATCTTTGTATAAATAGCTTATAATTCATGCAGCAGCACTTGTTAAGCTACAAGTTTTAATATATTTGGATTAGGGTGCATTGGTATGTACATTCTGGTAATTAGTTATACTCAATTTCAGATAACAAACTCGAATAAAAAGAAAACGCTATGTAAAGAGAATATCACTTTTACCACACGGTATTTAAAAACGTGGCAGGACTACAAAAACATGTAAACTGCAGTTTGGTATCCAGATTAAACTAGAAAGAAAGTTATCTTTGACTATGCCGAAGATGAAATACAATTCACGGGATTTGTATGGGAGGTACCCTCCTTAGTGGTACGATTCGCCTGGTTCCGACAAATGTACTGCGCTTATCTTAGAAACTGGTAGTGTCCAAGTGTCAGTTCGATAGGACAAAAAACAAAAAAGTTTATCTAATAAGAACACGATTTCAATTGGATTGCTTGTATGGCAGATACCTCCCCTAGTGGTCCGATTCAGCTGGTTCCAACAAATGTACTGCGTATAGTAAAAGGAAAGGTTCGTGCAAAATTTCAGCTTTTTAGCTCAAAAACTGAGGGATTAGTTTGCATACATACAGACGGACATACGGACAAACGGACATGGCTTAATCAATTCGTCTAAGCGAGCTGATCAAGAATATATATATTTAATGTGTTTTTTTTGTCTCCTTCTGCCTGTTACAAACTGCATGACGAACTTATAATAATATATATATTCTTTCCCGTGAAGAGTATAATTATTAGCAAGAAGCAATGGTACGGATTTGTCATGTGAAATATATTAATGAAAGTCACAATCACTAAGTATCTTATAAGTAATACATACTTATATGTATTGTACAAGTTCATATATGTATATACACATATATAATGCAAGACAAAGCACACTTTAAACGTGGCATAGGCGGTTATAATCAAAGAAACTAAAAAGAAGAAATAAAATTAAACGTATAAAATTAAGAAAATAAACCAAAAGCGTAAAGACGTCGGCGAAGAAAAATGCAAATAGATGCATAAAAATGCTGAAAAAAGCAACGTTATGCAAGTTGAAATTGTATTTCAACTGTAGAGTCTACTACATACTTACATATATACTATATAGGATATTAAGTTTACAGATAAACCCAAAAACAACTAAATGGTTCATTCATAGGGACCAGAGGCGGCGGTATAAGGCGCAATTAAAATTTTAATTAAGTGCGCTAGGATTCTTCAGAACGTACCGTCGGTAGAAACACGAAGTATGTTAGTTAAAAACTTCGTGGAATGGAATGCAATGTAATAAGGTGGATTGATAAAACAGAGATAAGCAGAGAAAAATTTAAGAAAAGTAAGATGAAAGCAAATATAAGCCCTGTACTCGGGTAGATCCACTGTTGTATACCCTGTAATATTGTCATATAAGAATGAAACAATTGGACAACTGCGAGTTGTTCGCACACGAAGGGTTTCGTACCATCGTACCATTTATGTGAAGTTATGGGTAAAATTAATTTAGTGCTGATGGGGACCCCTTTAATTTTTTAACTTTATATGTATTCCTTGTTGTTATAGCCGCAATATAAATATGCTATCTTTGAAAATTTGAACTGTTTACCTATTACGGTTCATGAGACGGACAGCAGAGGATTAATAATAGTTTAATACCTTTTATGTACGGAACCCTAAAAAAGTACAAGAAGACGATAAAAAAGAATTTTTAATCGGATTCTTCCAATATATATGTAACCTCTTATAGAAGATTTCCATATAACTTATACCGAATTTCTATTATTTTCTGGAAATTGGATTTCCTTAAGTGGGAATGATAACTGCATTGTATGTACTATGCATGTATAATGTGTTTTTCTATAGAAATCCTGATACTCCGGTCTTAAAGCTACAAAAACAGGTTAGTACGCTATCGTCGAATAAGATCCCTGTACCTCCAAAATGAAAAAAATAAATGGCGACTACGATGAAGGCAGTGATGGTTTTATGGTTTTCACAAAATATCCAGGTTGCTACCATCTAGCATGGATTTTCTATTTTAGGACAGTGTTAAGATATTTGCTGAGTTAAGACAAAGTCTCATCACAGTAGTGTATCCTTAAAATTGCATTCCCATGTCTCGAAAAATGTGAAAGGATGGATGGACTAGATTGATTTTTTGTGGACTCTGATCAATTCCATATACACTTAATATGGTCTTACGCTTTTCTTTTTGTATGTTACATAAGTAAAATGCAGGGTATTATAAAATTAATAAACGTGCCAAAACGATGTACGCATGCATAAGCAAAAAGGCTCAAAGACTCTGAAGTAAAGAAAAAAAAAAAAAAAAGGAAGAAAGTTAAGTAACAGCGGCGAGACTAACTTATTCCGAATTATGTAACTGTGTAGCGCATTGCGTCGAGGTTGATTGATGCAACTAAAAGATAATAATGCAGCATACGAGTATATTGTAGAATATATTCATACATAGTTCATTCGGTTATTTTAAACCATGTTTATAATGTACACACAAGTACTATTTTTAACTGATTTTTGGTACAGGCACTTCTCAGGCTGTCTTCTCACAATTGGAGATCTTCGGAACTGGAAGAGGTAGTCCCCATTTATTTTAAGGCGCTCAAAGCCCATAAAACCTTTTGTTTGGAAATCAATTTGAAATGTCCATTAACCCAGTGCATACAAACATTGCATGTGAAAGATATACGATATACGTATAAACTTCGGTGAACGGGGTAAATCTTTTGACTTATTTTTTTTTTTTGTGAAAATTCATGGTAACAGTGTGCGACTATGATTATAGAATTTTTGTATTCTGAATAATATTCTGATTAACAGAGTACATACATATATGTTGCAAAATTGTAAAGATCATGAAACAGGATCGGGATATTGGGGCACATTTTAAAAAATATCAACTTTCTGTATCTGCGGCTTTTAATAAACAGATTTTGGAAAAAAAAAACAGAATTTAGATAACTGAAAAACTTAGAGAATAGTTTCAACAGAGACTTACGAATATACTCGTACAGATGAACCGATATGTCTTAAATCAGATAAAAATAATTTATAAAATAAGAAAATGTGAACAGTAAGTTCGTAAAACGTATTCAATTTTCAGTACATGCAAAGCGAGCCTTTTGTTTTTTGTTATTACTATTTTTTGCACGTATTCTACAGTTTCATTGCTTTCTTTATCATGACGCTACGTATGCGTAATGTTCACGGATCCCAAAAGTGCGCTGTATTTTATGGTTCGCTGTCTTTGTTGTTAGTTGTTGACTTGGTCGTATCCTACCCTTATTGTCTCTTTTTATAACAGACAGCGCATTTGATTAGCATAATCAAGCGATTTACACGATACTTTTATTTTAGGCCGAATACTCAACCTTTTCTTTGTTGGCAACATCATCAAAACGTATCACCAACATACAGAATTTTCCGATGTTCTTCTTTGCAGGTGTTAATAGTATTGGCACTTTTATAAATTTTTTTTTTATTTAAGAGTATACGATTGACTTGAAGTGGAAATCATATACATTCACTAGTTTTCTTCAAATTTTTCTGCTTGCAATTGTTCTGGAAACAAAAAAGACACATCGATTTTATTAAGGATTCTTATCTATAAAAACAAACCAGATTCAAAGAGAGAAATTCTTTAAAATAGGCGTTTGTTTAATTGATGATTCATTCGACACAAACCTCTTAATGCCGAGCGATTTCTTTAGGATTGAAAACAGGAAATAGTGGCAGAGGGCTAAATTTTGAGAATGTGCTGAATGGGGTAGCAGTTCGTAGCTTAATTTATGGCTTTTTTTCGTCAACAAATGCGGTCGCTTTTGCTTCAAATCAATGTCGAATCTGTCCAAGAGCTCTGAATAATAATCATCGGTGATTGTTTTACTTTTTTTAAGCTATTCGTTGTGAATGACACCGCGCGCCTCCCAAAAAAACTATCGGCATAGTCTTGTTGGCCGACAGACCCCCATCTTGGCCTTCTTTGGTGCACGTTCACCCGAAGACCTATGACTCAGTTGCATTGTGATGGATCAATGTTTCGTCGACGGTTCAAAAATTGTTCGATTTGCTGTTGAACATCGCCGAATACTCGTTTGAAGTGGCCACACAGTTGCGCTTATGGTCGAGTATGAGCAATGGCGCTAGCCATTGCGCGGCCCTAATATTCCTGTAAAATGCGACATACCCACTCAGTTGAGATGCCTACAGCCTTAGCCACCTCACGAACTTTCATTGTCCAATCGTCTAATATCATTCCATGGATTTAAAGAACAATTTTTGGAGTGACCACCTCTTTTCGTCGAACTGAACGTTCGGTGTCACTTGTGCTGGTACGACCAGCCCTCTAGCGGTGCGGTAATTGCTGCGCTTTCTAGCGTTGCGGTAACTACAGCACCATCTTTTGTCTTCGCCATAGGTTCCCCAACTTTTTTCGACCACTGCCCACTTTAAGCTTCAAAAAAAGAATAGTGCAATCAAAGAACAAGAGAAAAGAGTGTTAAATAGCCTATGGCGAACATGAATTCTTTTCTCGCTTCGCGTTTTTGCCTACGCTCTTGTAATTGCGCATACTGAAATATTACATTATTGATTTGACTTATGTTTAGGGAAGAGTCAGTGTTCATACTGCATTTTAACATTGAGACCGAAATGTTTGTATGGGAACTAGCGATCCAGTAATCCTAGGATCAGTTTATGCAATAAGAACATGAATTTACGCTTATATGGGAGGTACCGCTCCTAGTGGCCCGATTCTGGTAGCTACAAAAATGAGGGACTAGTTTGCATACATGTAGACGGACATGACTAAATCAACTCGTCTCGTCGAGCTGTTCAAGAATATGTATACAATTTGGGATGTCCGATTTCTCCGTGTGTTACAAACTTTATGACAAATTTATAATATTATTCACCGCAGGAATAGTATAGAAAAGTCATCAATTTAAGTTGGCGAACAAAAAACAAAAAAGGACGCATACGTTGGCGTGATGCATTGGGCCACACTGATACTTGCTTTGCGTCGTGGGTTGGACAGCTCATGTTTCGAAGATGGAATTTGTCTGTCGTTGCCCCTTTTGATTGCATTAACGCCTCCTAATTTGCTCTGAGCCTTCTACTCCCCCCTGAAGAAGTCCAGTGCACACAAGGGGGCATTATCGCCCACTTTGGGAACCTAGTAAAATTAGTAATTTTTCTTTAATCCTGATGATCCTGATGAGGTCAGTAGAACAAAGATGTCAAATTATTGTATTGTCATTGGTCCTTGATACGTGTGTTATTTTCATCAGATCCTCCAGCCTCTTCCCGAGCTTAACAATTGAAAATACAACTGCACAATTTTGGAAATATCGACTATTAAATTTGTACTGCTCTCGTATCTTAACTCTGCAAATATAACCAAAAAAAAAAAAACAAATGAAAGAAATGTATTCAAGTTGTGCATATTTTGGTAACAGAATAAAAGTTGAAATTTGATACGTAGATTGTTGATATTGAACAAAATCAACGTTCAATTTTTTCACCCCCTTGTTTGGTTATTCGTTTGCTCGTTTTAAATTGCAGCTGTGGTCGTGTGTTAGTAGACCGACTGGCGGTGCATACAACCCAGGTTCGAACCCATTTTCTGCTGATTACATCTTTTTCGTATCGTAAAAAGTTAAAAAATGGGCCAAGTGCGAGTCATACTCGTACTCGGGGTTTTGTTTGGGAGGTACTCCCCCTAGTGGTCCGATTTGTCTGATTCCAACAAATGTACCGCGCTTATATCAGAAACTTATAGTGTCTAAATTTCAGTTCAATGGTCCAAAAAACAAAATGTTTTTCGAAGAAGAACCTGAATTTTAATGGTGGGTTTGTATAGGAGGTACCTCTCCTAGTTGGGCGATTTGCCTGATTCCAACAGATATGCAGCGCCTATATCAAAAACTTATAATGTCTTGAGTGTGTGTCTTAGAGTATTAAAATTTATTGTTCATTCACGTAAATTATTAATTACACATTTTAAAACAAAGATTTTTAGAAGAAACATCCAATTAACGCATAGGGGGTGTAGTAACGCACGCCGGGTAAGGCTAGTAAGAATATAATAAATAAAAACACGCAGTACATTTGTCGGAACCACCCGAATCGGACCACTAGGAAGGATACCTCCCATAAAACCACCCATTTGAATTCATGTTCTTATTAGAAAAACTTTTTTGTTTTTTGTCCTATCGAACAGCAACTTGGACACTATCAGTTTCCAAGAAAGGTGCAACACATTTGTCGGAACCATCTCAATCGGACTACTAGGGGTGGGTACATCCCATACAAACCACCCATTTGAATACTACAATGAAACATTCACTGCGTCCCGTGAAAAGTATTTCATCTTCGGCATAGTGGAAGATAACCTTCTTTCTAGTTTTATTTAACATAAGTGTTGTATATGTAATAGAATTGAACATGGTATTAAAATTTTAATTTGAATTTTAATTTGTTCAAGTTTCGGTTTCGGCTGAAAATTCTGTTACGGTTGGACACTAAATATTATCACGGTAAGCAAAACTTTTTTGTCTACTAAAACTTATGAAGTTATACAATAAATTCAATTTCAAAGAACATAAATATTATCTTTTAAATTAATTCAATTCACGTTGTACATTCCTATAGCAATGATATAAAAATTTGTTATGGAACTTTTTACCCGTTGAGATCTCAAATTTTTTATCTGTGAGATTGACAAGCTTGAGCGTCGCGTGTAAGCCTTGTTTTTGAGCCTTAAATTTAGTTGAGCGCTTTTCGGTTGCAGTATCCGATTATAAGTTTTACAATTGAAATCTTTGTATTTTATGCGCAATGAATATTGTTAATGAATTCAATTACATGTAAACTGAAACATAAATAATTAGAAAAAATCGTTTCACAAAGCGGAAGCGAAAAGTACGTTCTGTCGAACTGTGGATAGCGGATTGTGCATACAAATGAAAAATGAAAGTTTGGTGTCTTATTTCGACGATGTTGCTCCTTTGTTTGATTATAGGTTACACGTAAACTAATGCAGTTAAGGACGCCATGTTGAGAGACAACGAAGTAAGCCAAATGAATAAAAGCAAAGAAATCTTTATGAAAATAAATTGAAACGTGACCGAAATAAGCGTGATTCAAGCATAAAATCAAAGCTAAGCACGTAATTGGCCAGCCAGAACTAAGAAAAGGAGCCAAAGTGCGACAAAAATAAACCTACAGTATGTAAATTATGCACTGAAGATGAATTAATTAATTTTGTTTCTCATTAAGTGCGTAAGTTCTTATTATTTACAATGACACAAACGCACGGAAATCAAATTTGATTAGATTCAAGTTTTGTTGAATTTTTCATTTTGTGGTAGAAACAAGAGAGCTGAAAAATTAAGGACTAGACCTTTCTATATATTTTAATCCATCTTAAGTAAATCAACAGGGTAAAAGTACATAGTAAATGAGATTAAGTGTGAAACCAAAATGGGCAGTGATTGCCATACTAACAGAGTGTTCAGCCAAAGTAGATATAGCTGGAGAGAGTATCGGAAATTGCAAACGGATGTCTATACCATGTCTGTAACTCATTTCAATGCCACATAAATATGTGCATATGACAAGCAAAGCAAAATCATCAGAATCGTCCTTTTGTGTCGAGGAGCGTTGTTCCCAATATGATTGCTGCATACAATAAGTAACCGCATTTAGGGATATGAACGTACTGCCCTTTCTTTGCCACATTCAAATGATCAACGTTATAAAATGAACAGTTTGTGAGGGCATATTGCGAGCCAAGTGGGAAAATACAATGTGTTAAATGTTTGTATGTATCTATATATTCTACCCACATATGTACATATTAGAGACCTGCATGAATACATATATTCATATGCCGTTTTGAATACATTCGTACAGGCTGCAGACATATTGTACATTTGGTATGTGAATGTCTTCAGGCTGCATGAATGTATTCAAATGCGGCGTATGAATTTATTCGTACAGGTATCTAATACATATACGTACATACATCTGTATATATGGTGCATATAGTATATTTATGTATGCACATTTTTGTGTATTGTTCCTTCTCTTTAGTGAGTATATACCACACATGCGTATTTACCCTTGCGATGACAATTTTATTCATTGACATTGTACATGTACAATAAAAATTGCCGATAGCAATTTTTTCCTTACCAAATTTTTATTAGACGTTGATCATGAATTGAGTCCATCTTTCAGTATATACTCTTTGTAAATTTTCAATAAAAAAATGCTTTTCACGATCTCATTATAAAGTCGTTTGTTTATTATTCTATCACAGCGGCTGTAAGTGACATACCCACAACATCGAATATTTGCAAAATATATACGAGTATGTATAAATAATTTGGTTTATACGCAATAATCAGACCACTGGAAAATGTATTTACTATGAAAGTAATTAATTTCACAAATGTGTGGATGAATATACATATATGTTTACAGTTGAAATGAAGATAATTTACTTGTCAAAATGGTTTCAAATGGCAATTTATCTATACCTATGTATCTAAAAATTGGAACTATTTTTATTTAATGTAGCCTCAAATATGCACAAGATAGAAAAAATTTTAAGAATGCATTGTTGGGTTTTTAAAATGTATTATAATTTGTAATACTTGTATATATTGGAATTTCATACATTAAAGTTAGGTTCTTTATTATATTTCTCCCATACAAATTTACAAATTTTCATTTCACAATGCATATAAGTATAGGTACATATACAATAGAACGATATTGTTGCATTTGAAGGATAAAAAAAAAAAAAAACGTTTTGTGGTCAGTTTTTTGTTGATTTTTAAGTCAGTGTTAATAATATTAATATTATTTAAGCCATTGAATGCTTTTACATGGGCTATTCATTTTATCAATGAGTTTATACATATTATGCTTATATGTTTTTGTTAGTTTTGTTTTTGCCTTGGTTTATTTGTTCATGCAATTGAGTGTTATTAAAAACCCACACTTCTTATCTTAATGTTGTATATCAAAATTTGATTTTCATGTTTAAATATTAAATGCGGTCAACTTTAATATATGCATATTTACATAATCGTCATGCGCTCCACTTTTTGCATATACTCTAAATTAAGCGATTCAACATCACATCAAGGAAAAACCAACAAAGAGGACCGTTCAATCTGTAGAAAGATGCAAGATGAGATATATAATAACTATATAAATAATAAATAAGCAATATATTTTAAGAAAGAACAATCTAGAGAGTCTTATATATAGTAAAATTTGTACATTTGTATACTATAAATTTAAAAAAAAAAAAAAAAAAAAAAAAAAAATACTTACAAAAATCAGCATATTAAAGCTATAACTTGTTATGCGATCAACACTACAATGACATAAAGAAAAAATATTAATTTAATTTACACCTATATTATATGACAGAATGACATTTAAGCTCCCAAGGATGGAGCATTTTTAATCTTCTCCTCGGGCGATGAGTTGCTAAGGCCTAAGTCAGTGGATTTGGATGAGTTGATAAATAAATAAATAAATTATTCAAATTTAGTATGGGAAAATATCAAAATAAATACCTACATTAGGTTTTTAAATGTGAAAATAATAATAAATAAATAAATGACTACATTTTTTAAAATTGTTCATTTATTGTGTTGTTCACAACACAACGACTAAAACAGACACACATAAAAATGTTGTTGCAAACTTGGTGGAGCAGTTGAAGCATTGAGCTTACAGACGGCGACCGCGACGACTTCCCATCCTACATGTCGAATATGATGGAATTGGATTTACATCCTCAATGCGTCCAATTTTCATTGATGAACGAGCCAAAGCACGTAGTGCGGATTTTGTAGCAGATTCAGGTGTTTTCGCCACCAGTGGCACGCAGTTTAATTTTCAATACTGTGATGCCGAGTCGATGTCGGCGACATCTGGCTACCAAACATACATAGCAGCATAGGACGATGCTCGTCACGATCGATCTTGATGTTCATGCCACCAGTGACACGAGCTCTCTCTCTACCAAACAAATCAGTATCGTTGAAACTGGCATAAATGTGAGCGACTTAGAAAACATATTCGCCCTCGCGCATTTGTGGGCCAGTGAAACCGGGTCTTCTTCTTTTTGGCCTTGAGCTTTTCTGGGAGACATCCTGGTCAATTACAAAGCAATTGCGTGAACCGGATGTTAAAAAAATAAAATATACTTAAAAACAAATAAAAAAAAAATATAAGCAATTCGAACAAAAAAGTAAAAAATAATGTTTAATTATGAAAAAAAAGAGGATAAAATTTCCACGAGCTCAACTTCATTAAATTTTTTTTTTATTAAGTTTAAATTAAGAATAAAGTGATTTAAAAAAAAGGATGTTATTGTTCAAAAGCGTGGGGTTTATGATATTGATTGGTATATATATTTGGTTGGTAACTATCATCATGCAAGAAACATGAGGCTTTGTAGGGGAATTCCCATACGAATCGGTAACCATACGATCTTGTGTGGTTGTGGATTAGAAACTTGACTTGTTGACTATAACAATTAACAGATTGTGCGCATTTTGCCTGTCGTTGTTGTAACCTACAGTGCGCATTCTTGAATGCATTCTGCGAAGATTGCGTTTTCTGCACTGTAAAATGGCTATTAAGTTAATTTCTGCATTATACTTATTAAGTATGCATTAAATATCGAAACATTTTCGGATAGTCAGTCCTTACGAATTATAAATTTTATATTGATTATACAACATTAGCAACGAACACAATTTAATTAGCAACAAGTTAACATTTCCGCATGTCACACCCACATGTTCCCGTCAGCTAGAAAAGACACTCAGTTTTTATTACAAACATAACTTTATGCAATGTACGTGTTGAAAATTCCCAATAAGCCAAATATAGTAAACTCAACAGCGCAAAAACATGATAAGAATGAGCATGTAAATGATGAAAAAATTGAGATAAAAGTTGTTTAAGAGCGAAACGCAACATGCATATTTCTCCCCATAGATGAAAAGTTCATATTTTTGAACATTTTATTGGCTGTAAAATCATTTTTATTTTATACAATTCACACATAGTATGAAAGCATTAAGTTGCATATAGAACGAAATTTCAGAGGCCACTTCTATCTATCTTCTCTACGTATAATATTGGATGCATGTTTGTTTGTTTGTATGCAGCCTATGGAAACCGCTCGAGAGTGTCTGTAAAGTTTGTTGTCGATCGGACCACCGGAAAAGTCGGAATTGATGGATCAAATTTTGTATATAAAGATTAGAGACATAAGTATGAAAAAATCAAATATAATACATATACCTATGTCAAATATATAAAATCAATAATTTTTTGAGCATAAAGGCGCATCAATCGTTCAAATAAAAAAACTAGAAAGAACGTTATCTTTGACTATGGCGATGATGAAACTATCAGGTTCCAATATATGCGCATATACATTTGTCGAAACCAGCCGAATCGGACCACTAGGGGGGTACCTCTCATACACACCTCCCATTTGAATTCATGACTTTATTAGAAAAACTTTTTTGTTTTTTGTCCTATTGAATTAAAATTTAGTTACTATAAGTTTGTAATCAATGTCCACATAATGCATAAATTTTAAGACCCTAGATTTACTGGATCGTAGAGGTCCCATACAAACACAAACCCAAAATTAAGTTTTTGTTAGAAAAATTTTTTATTTTTTGTGTTATCGAATTGAAATTTGATCTGTACAATGTATCAAGGTCTGAGCTTAATAGTTTTATTTCTGATGGAAAATCTTCTTTGTTACAATTGTTTTTGATGTGAATCATAACGCGTCATCGTACGATCAGTGATTTAGCAATGTGGTGCGCTTTAAGTATTCGGATGGGTGACTAGCTTTTTTTTTTTAATTTTATGAACAATTCTTTTATAGACAATGGGCTTGTTAAACTTTAATAATCTCGTTCCAAAATGAGCTTCGTTTAGCAATTATTTGTTGTAGACATATTTACAACAAGCAGCTGTTCGCAATTCGAGCCTTTCTCACTTGTCCATGTTACACTTGTGCTAACTAATCCATGATTATCAGCTGCTTGTTGCCTACATTTTCCTCACAATTTGGTCTTGTTTTCAGTTGTTGTTATGATCAACCAATTCCGAAAACAAATTTGCACATTGTATTGTTAGCAGAACTAAAGATGTATGCAAAATTTCAGCTCAATCGGATGTCAAGAAGTGGTTTTAATTCAGCTTACAAGATTTAATTCCGCCGACAGAGCATTGTGAGCTAAATAAAATCATATAAAATCATTAAAAACAATTATGCTTTCAAAAAAAAAATGCTCTGATTTAAATTTTGTTACATATGTACATACATACGGGAGTATGTTTTTATGTACATGTATACACAAATATATACTTGTTAAAATTTTGGCATTTTAATTGAATAAAATGCAATACAATAGATTTTATTTTGTGGTTGTTTTGAATGCGCGCTTCGCTACTGTTGTTGGGCGATTATTTTAAATGCTGCCTTCACAAACAATTTAGCAATATTGAGAAACTGATAGCGTAATTCGTTGAACAATTGAGTCAGCAAGGAAGCGGATAAATGCATGAATACTGCCACGTAGGAGCGAGCATCCATGTAATTAAAAATATACATGTGTGCACTTTTTGCTGTTTTGTCGAGTGCTGTCCGGAAATCAACTATATTCTAGAATAAGTCATGATTGTGCTTTATTATGACTTTAACATATTTCCAGCAAGGCTTAAAGTTTCATTAAACTATTTAAAAACGTCTATATGCTGTATACACACATATGTATGTATCACAATTCATAGAAAGTATATTGTTTCAAAAATTTATGAGGCCTATACGTGAAGAAAAATGTTAACAGTTTATAAATATTTTTAATTTTATCTTGAAATACTTACTACATAGTTATACATACGTATAGACATACATACATATATATATGTATTCTTGATTAGCTCGATAAACGAAATCGCGCCTTTTACTTGATAACTATGTATTGTGAACAATCTATTCAGATACTCCATTCCTTTCTATGAAATCTCTTTAATAGAAAATCATACAACATTTTAATTTTTTCTTTTGGGATGTCGTTCTGTAATGTCGTAACATAAAATATTTTGAAATGGATCAGGATATATAAATATGGTACATATACAAGGTATACAGTACAGTATATGTAATACCTATGTATGTATCGTACATACATTCCTTGTTTGGGAAATTTAAAAAAGAAAAAAGAATTGCACAAAACCTTATTTATAGGTTACAATACTATTAGTACGAGTAGAATTATTGTACAAAAATACAGATTTTTGGAATGTCTGCAGCGATTTATGTATGTATGTATGTAGTTAGTTTCTGTATTGTACTTACATATGCATTTTTGTAAAAATCTAGCGTTTGAAATCAAAAAATGGGAAAATATCTTCATTATTATTGCATTATAATTTATTTTAGCATTTGTTTGTAATTTTCTTTTTTCATTGTATCTTTGCTTAATTTGTTTTTTTCTTACTGTTTTAGTATTACAATTAAATTTATTTATTGCTTTGTTTCTAGTAGGTATAAATACAAATAAAAGCAACATAATCACGTTTTATACATTATATGCATACATAAATGTACATACATATACACACATGCAAATGTTGTGTATAATATACACATAATATATGTATATGTGTAGTTATACGTATGAATATATATATATGTACATATATATATATATATATAGATTGCATAAAATGTTCTGTGCAATATTGCATGTATAAATACTTACTTCTCTTTACACAAATTAATTCTTTACATGTACTTATAGGTATACCAACATTTTGATGTATATATTTTTTCACTTGTTAGGCTTAGTTTATACGTATAGATTGTAAATTTTTTATAATAATTTTTTCTTATTATACTTGAATATGTTTTATTTTAGTAGTTTGTATTAATTGAGCCTATCCAACTACAAACTTTTATGAATATTATCTATAAAAAAAAAATTTCTTTCATGGATTGATTAATTTTATTTTATATGGTTAAATTATTGTGTATACATTTGTGTGATTACATATGCATACATATGAATGTAGGTAGTGTATATAATTTTTTCATCTGCATGCTTTGTAATTAACATTTAAGTATTGTACATACACCATTCTTTAAGTAAATATTTACTTATATTTATATATTGTATATGACATTTTCGCATTTGGTGATGATTAAAACCGTTTTATTTTTAATAAAAAGTTAATTGAATATTGATATGCACAGTTTTTTGGCTTGTCGAAAATTTTTAGTCACACGCATATACATAAGAATTTTTTTTTAATATTAATATTAGTGTCATTCACGAATGTTTTTATCATTATTAATTTTTTATTTTGAATAATTGTTGTAATATTATAATTTTTATTATAAAATAAAGTTGTAATGGATACTTTTCACACTTTTATGAATATGTAACTATATCGTGGTATTTGTACGGGATGCGAAAATGATCAATGTAACAAGCCGAGTGTCCGTACACCCATCTTTTTCCATCTAAAAACTTCCCTCAACTCTAGTGTTATCAAGATAAAATTTGATGCAGCTATGTACGTTACTCAACTTTACAAAACGATATGCTCAACATATCATATCAACAATATATAAAAGGTTAACCGATCGGACCAATATATTATTCTTTGATTTAGCTTCTACTTGTATAATACAAAATCATATTTGTATATACTTTTACATTTCTGCAAGTCAAACTTTTTGAAACTTTATAACTTTATAAAATATACTGAGAAGAATCAAATCTAATTAGTTGGCTTGTAGGAATAATTTTGAGTTTTGTAACTACAATATATCTTATTTAGGTGAAATATTTAAAATTGTTGGTAAAAGCCAAGATAAAGTTGTTTTCATTTTCTACTTAATATTGATTTTTAATATGGGTAAATGAAGATGCTATAACGTTGAAAATGTAATTTAAAACAGGTAAAAGATTTTGGTTTTTCTTATCCAAGCAAACATACACTTTAAATAATATGGCTCTGAAAACACATGCATCACATTGTAGAAGACTATGAAAGCGAAAATTACACAAAAGGCACAATTTAACTGAATAAATAATCTGTTAATTGAATAATAGTAAAAGAAAAACTACTCGTAAAATTTGAAGATTCTTTAATAGTTGATTCATATAGAAGTTCAATCCCATAAAGAAATGTATGTAATCTCTCTCTTTAAGTTATTGTTTAAACACTGCAAAAATTGAACTATCTAACAGAAACTATACTCAATTGATCACGAGAAGCAAATACTCATAGTTGTTTTAATTACTTAATAAAATATAAATTCATTCGGACTTCTGCCATATAAATTGTGTGTTCGATGTGAAATCAGCTATGAATATTGTCCTAATTTTATTGGGTTTCTCTTAGTTGTGCCGACAAGTATACATCAATGCAGGATTTCAATAGTAGGGCGTACCAGACACTTTAAATATTGTAAATTCAATATATATGTATGTGTGTATGTACGTATGGTATATCAACTAAAACGTAATAATTGCGTTATATAATAATCAAGTCAATGATAACGATAAACTCTAATGCGATGTTAGTCAAAGCTGATAGTTATTTTCACAAAGCCACCATTATCTACAAACGGCGTCATCGTCCACTTTGGAGACAGTGGTTTAAAGGAATAAGACTTTCTTATAACAATAAATTAAGCTTGGTAACTTATACAGTGAAAGATTATTATTATAAATCTTTTATGCGTACCTATTTCTCAATTTTCCCAAAAGATGTAAATACCTATATAGCTGATAGATTATACGATTATTATAGCGGAATTAATAAACTTTTTCTACAAAATCAACTTCTGAGCGACTTAAGCACTAAGTATTAAACATAATATATTTTTGAATTCCTTGGTTATCCCATTTATCATTTATACATGTATTTTTTAAGCTGTACAATTGAACTAATAAGGGTCTTATTAAAATATTGCTTTAAAAAAAAGTTTATGAATTTTTTTAAATATTTTAGCCTTCAAAGAGTGTATTTTAAATCTTTCATGTGTACATTTTTGGTTGCTGTGTCTGGTCCTGCTTATTGTTCCTTTTGTTCTTATTGCTCTTCGTGTTTATTTGAACACATGTGGTTGTGCTTAAGTCACTAAGCCCACTTAAGCATATTTTATACCAGCTCCTCAGCATCAACAAGAAACTGTAAACTTTTTCCAAACCCAAAAACTGTTTCAACTGAGAAAAGGATAAATAAAAGCTTTTAGCAGAAACTTGAATGACTGCCGAGTAGACGTAAATGGCAATATATATTCTAAAAATGCGCACTTTGAAAAATCAAGTTAGTTAACGACATCCCGTTAGTGCCTACACTGTCAATATATTGTGTTACGTCTCAACTATATTAACATTTTTACTCACTTCACACTCCTAGCGTTTTAGGTTTTATTTCTTCTGTTTGATGTTTGTAACACGTAGAATTGTGCATCTGAAGTCCCATTATCCCATGATCATCGTCGTCGAAAGAGAAATCGAGATTAAAACTGAGACAAACAATAATAAATAAAAGTGAAAATTGTTATTTTGAATCAAGATCTAATTTTTTTTCTTATATGACTTGTTGTTGTATGTGGTAGAACATTGAGGTAGTGCAAATAGTTATAAGGATAGAAATCGGACTTAAGAACCTGAATCATAGATAAAAAAAACACAGCGCAGGGGTCTTGGCTGATTTCCTTCATATACATAACAAACATCGATTCTTCAATATTAGTTGGGAAAAGTTCAGCCCATGTTAAGTCTTGATCTTAGTACAGTAGGAGTCTATCGACAAGTCTAAACAATAAATTTTCAGTTAATAACCTTGTCATCTTTCCTTCTATGACTTTATTTTCCAGATTAAAACACACGATAACCCTCTTCGCATAATAGCAAAAATTTAAAGGATAGGCCCATTTGATTTTACCGCTCGTAATTGATTTTATCTTTTCTTTTACAATTAGTAGCTGTGAAGTTACTGGGATAATTATATGTATCAAGGGTAACAGATTTGAACGAACTTTGATGAGCTTGTACTACGAGTGAATTGAATGTAGTACTATTGTGAAGTTGAAAAATGCCAAAAGAGTTCCACAACTACTGCTGATGAGTTCGTTGATTTATCAACAATGTCGCAACGCAGTACTTTTATCTGCTTCAATTTTCGTTATCCTCTTGTGCTGTTGATGCTGATTGCTGGCAAGTTGTCACGAGTGGACATTGGCTCAGACACGCACGACTTCAGCCGCTTGTTCACTAAATAACAACAATTGTTAACAGCAGTCAGAAATCGTCTCAACAAAAGTCTGCATATTGAAAATGTTCCTAGTATTGATGCTGCGGGAGGCAGCAGTTGGCGCCTTTCAAGCGTAACAATTAAGTTAACAATATGCGGATGTAAAAAGGGAAAATTTTCCTGGCGTTACACACAGTTCTTATTGCACATACTAATAAAAAAAAAAAAAAATACAGATAGCCATGAGAATTGTCATGTTTAAGCAAATATTGCTGGGCTAGCAAAAACTACAATTGAAACTTAGACCAAAACTACTGTGAACATCAACAAAATGTCATTCCACTTATTACTGAATCTCAATGGTTCAATTATATATATATTTGCGCAATATATTGTAAGTAAAAAATATAAAAAACTAGCATTCAAATAGGTTCCACGGAAAGAGCAACAGAAACATAAAGAAATAATAACAAAATAGACCTTACCCCCTTATTGATCCTTCAATTACTGTGCTCATTGTTATTTGTAATCGATTTTATATGTTTCAAATATCATACCAAAGTGAAAGTTTTAAAATAAAAACCATAAGGACTACGATTGACTTTACAAGTTTTATCTTTTTAGTAAGTTTTTGAATCCACATCGACCGTCTTATAATAAGTATACTGAATAATGGTGTAGAGGAATCGAATGAATCAAGTCTGGTCAAGCGTTTGTTTATCCTTTTGTTATTTTGTAAATTATTTCTTTAGTTTTTCATGTGCAGTTCTAAAGATATATTTTACAAATAGTATTATTATATCCACAGATCAAGGCTTACAGTTGCTTTGATTCGACCATTAAATGAATCGAAAATGGCAGGGCGGTTTATAGGTAAATGAAGTCAACGGTAGAACTCGCTTAATAACAACCAAATTTTTTTCACAATTTTTAGTGCAACTAAGCGACTTAGCATTATAAACCACTTTTTTCTAGATTTTATTGTTTGTGTAATATCCCCGGCTATTTTGTTAAAACAAGACATCTTGAGCAGAACCAATTTTGTTCATAAATTTTAGTGCAGCTGAGCAAAATATGCTGCTAAACGATTAAAAAACAAGAAAAAAACCGTAATTCACTTCAGTCTGCTTTAGGCACGTAAACGTAATGTAAAGGTAAGTTCGGTTGCTGCTAAGTGGAATTGACAATATATTGAAATAGTACGTTATAAAGTTTTGGAAGATCACCTTATAAAAGTCGTAGAGAATACCATAGCTATGGGCATATCAGAAATGCCACTAACCTTAAACCTAAACGATTGAACACATCAACAATACGTAAAACTAAAATAAATTGCAAGATTTGGAAGCTGAAAAACTTCTCGATCTGAGGCAGACACAATTCAATAGGACTTAATTGATTCCGATATGTATTTACGACACTAGGGATATTAGATGTTCAGTTCTTTATAGGGAAGACTAGTTTCGGTGTCAGTAATAGGTGGAGAGTAGACCAATATATTATAAATATTCATATACCAAATATATCCGATTAATCATGTACAGAATATACGAGGTTTGTTAAAAAAGTAAGAAGACGTGAGACGTGTTTTAGCTCGTCTTCGATTATTGCATATTTTAAAAAATGGATTAAAGAATCTGTATTACATATAAAATTAAGAGCTTCAAAGCACTTAAAATGTTGTCTGTGATATTTTCTGAGTATACCTTAACCACAACAAAAAAAAAAAAAAAGATAAGTGATACAAACTTTTCACGCAAGGCCGAGAAGATGTTAATGACGAAGCAGTGAAGAAAATTGTTATGGAGAATCGTCGAATCACTATTCGAGAAGTTACTGACGATGTCGGCATAACGGCTGGCTCATGCAACGGGTTTGTTTCGAAATTATTAAATTGATTGTTGATTGATGTTAATGAGCAAGCAAATAGCTGTCAAAAATTAACGAGACATATAAAATGGTCAACCTTGTCAGCATAAGTGGGGGACATGAGTATCAACTTAACGCCACAAAAAAATCGAAAATCGAATATTGTTTATTCCCATAATATAAAACAATAGTTGTTCTATACTTCAGTTAAACCGAAGTTAGCCTCTGTTTTTGTATGTAGTTATATTAAGTATACATATATCTTTTTTTTGTATGTAGTTATATTAAGTATACCTATATCTAAGTATGCATGTATGTACGTTAGTACTTACGAAAATTTTATTAAATGCATTTTATGATTATACATATATCTCACACATGTAGTAACGGATACGGAAAATACATAGTACTGTTGTGTTGCAGGGCATTGTTAAAAACTCAAAACAAAAATACTGTATTTAAAAAAAAATCGTATTTCAGACTTCCTCTAAATTCAAGATTTGATAACACTGTACTAACTCATATCACATTTTTTACTTTTAGTAAGTTCTACAGATGCGTTTGTAAATAGTTTCTTTAGCATTTTTGCGGTTTCTATTTTTTTATGATTTTTTTGCAACCACGTAAGTGTTAACTCTGATAGTAGGTTTCTTAATGCTCGTAGTTCAATACATGCTGCTGTCGCAATTAAAAGCAAAATATTTATGCTTAACGCCATTGATGCTGCAGTCGAGCCTAAGTTGCCTTTTGTCAACTGGTCCTGACATCTTCCAATTTCATCAATGTCCAACTCACTCATTGCTCGACCATTTACTTCCAAAGGAGAAATACAAAAATTTTTTTGCAAGAAATCGCTAAGATTATGTGCTCCATCGGCTAATGGTCCATCAAGGAGAGTGTGAATGTGACAACCGCAAGGAAAGTGGTTATTTAATAGCTGCAGGTGCTCAACGCCGTCGACGATGATTGCATTGGGATCAGGTGTTTCTAATACGTGATTGCCATGAAATTTTAAATGTTTTATTGCTGATGAGTAGGTAAAATTTAATTCTTCTATTGAATCAATTTTGTTGTTCAATATCTGTAATGTTTCTATTTGTGAGAGACCAGTAAAAGCATCTGCACATATTACGCCAAGATCTGACTCTTGTAGCGTTAGTAGTAACACATTTGACAAACCACGAAAGGTATACGGTGAAACTTCCTTTAGATCCATATAGGCGAGTTTAAGTAAACCTACTGCGTCCATGCCAAAGAATGCATCCGGTTCAATTGTTCGTATACCCGAAGGCATAATTAAGTGTCCCACATTTGTGAGACTAGAAAATGCTGAACTGTCGATACGTATAAGTGGATTATTAGATAACAATATAAGTTTGACATTTGATGTGCCAGCAAATGCATTGCTCTCAATACGTTGGATCTGATTGTGACTCAGTAAAATTGTTGACAGGTTTTGCAGTCCGGCAAAGGCGAATTGGGCCACAGTTTGCAATGGGGTGTATTGAATGGAAAGCTCCTTAAGACGAGGGAGGCCACGAAAGGCAAATTGCTTAATGCGTGTGATGTTGTTGCCATCCAAAGAAAGTTTCCTCAAAGCACGTAATCCAGCAAATGAATCAGGTTTTATAACAGGAAAATTGTTTTTGGTTAAAGCAAGATTTTCAACCGTGATGGGCAATTGGCGTAAGGGAATTTGATCGAGACCACCTGTGTTACAAAGTACCTAGAAAGGAAAAGGAAAAAATAGAGATAAATTAATGACTCAAATTTTGTAATATTTTATTAAAACATGCAGAAGCAATTTAAAAAAACTAGAAAGACTATGCCGAAGATGAAATACTCTTCACGGGACGCAGTGAATGTTTCATTGTAGTATTCAAATGGGTGGTTTGTATGGGAGGTACCCTCCCTAGGGGTCAGATTCGGCTGGTTCTGACAAATATTCTGTGCATGTATAGGAAACTGATAGTGTCCAAGTTTCAGTTCAATAGGACAAAAAACAAAAAAGTTTTTCTAATAAGAACATGTATTCAAATGGGTGGTTTGTATGGGAGGTACCCCCCCTAGTGGTCCGATTCGGATGGTTCTGACAAATGTACTGCGTATGGTAAAAAGAAAGGTTCGTACATTCGTAAATTTCAGCTCTCTAGCTCAAAAACTGAGGGACTAGTTTGCATACATACAGACGGACATGGCTTGATAAATTGGTCTAATCGAGCTGACCAAGAATATATATACTGTATGTGTTTTTTTTTGCCTCCTTCTGCCTGTTACAAACTTCATGACAAACTTATAATACTATTCATTCCGTGAAGAGTATAATTAAGAGCAATGATAACAGATTCCGAAATTAAATGGACTCGACAATTCTCTGAAAATTTTTCCACCAAGCGAATTCAATTCTGAGTGGTTTAAAAAAGTTAAATTTCTTAATGTTAAATGTGATTTTAATTTTTACTTTTCTTAAAAGACTTCCAATTTCAATAGATTTTATCATGATTAAATGGCTTAAATGGCATTGACAGGGTGTTTTTTTGACAAACGAAATAAAAATTTTCTTTAAATAAATAAAAATTAAATCAATACGGAAGCATATTTAAGCTGTTGTTTGTCATGAACTATCAAGTGTGTTTTGTCGACTATATTATCTTCTTTGGCGAAAGCTAAGAATAATAAATTTGAGCACTACTTTCCACAATGATAAAAGGCACAAAAGTTGTTCGTTGTAGGCTGTGACGGCGAAAACCCATGTTGAAGAGGATCGTGTTTATCTAATAACCACAATATTATTATTAAGAAGTAGCATAATAAAATAGATTTTTATACAACTTAGTATTAAGAGTACTAGCTGCCATGGCCTTTAGCTTTTAGATTAATAAATTGAAGTATGAAATTAATTAATGTTAGTTTATAATATTAATTAATTTAGTGAATTAAAAAAAATATAGATCGTGTTTATGTCATTAAGATTTGGATTGCCCAGCAGTATTACCATGTAAATTTTGGTTTCGAAGGTGTTGTGTTGTTTTGCATCCTGAGAGCAGGAGCTATCACCTTTTCCATCTGATCACCAAAGTAATCTATTTCTTAATTACCGTAAAAGCTCTATTAGATAGGATAGAGATTGTGCCACATAAAAGGAGACATCGGAGACCGCATAAAGTATGTATATTTTTGATCAGCTTGATGAGACATGCCCGTCTGTAAGTATGCAAACTATTGATTCAATTTTTGAGCTGAAAAGCTGACATTGTTCATGAAGTTTTCTTTTCAACAAACGCTGTCTTTTTTCTTTGTTTTCCTTCAAAATGTGTATAAATCAATCTCTGTAATTTATTTCCCTCACAAAAATATTTTATAACTTTAAGTGGTTTAATGTTCCTAATAAATGTTTATAAAAAAGAAAAAAAAAGACATCAAGCGCAATAATTAAATTACTATTACTTGCTGATTTTTAAACCAATATTTACAGATTTTAGTGGTTTAAGATTTTGTATCTATACTATTATATAAATAAAAATCAACGAGACAATCGTCTAATACGGGTATTAGTACACACAAGAATATCCGTAAAACTTTTTGTGAAGATCATCACGCGAGAGAGGTCATGACATTGATTTTAATGACAACATTTTTAATGATGGACTGACTCTTCTTGAAAATGTTGTTATTTCCTATGGAGAAAACTGCTTAAAAGATTTCGATTTGCCAGAACCTATCCCCGGAAACTCACATTTAAATAATAAAACGAACCAAAATTAATAGGAGTGCAACGAATTATTTTCCAGAAGATAAGTGAGCCATAGTACAGGGGAATTTTTTTTAATAGACGCATCTGGAGGAACTGGTAAAACTTTCTTAACTAAAATCCGAAGCAAAAACAAAATTGCTGTTGCGGTCAATTTAAATTTAAGCTACCACTAAGTTTTTTTTTAACAGAAGAGACTTGCGCATGTTCTATTAAAAAAAACAGTGCAACTACTAATGTTCTTCAGGGAGCATCGCTTATAATATGGGAGTAGAGTACAATGTCACACAAGTCTCATATTGATACTGTCAATACAACAATCAAAGATTTAAGATCCTCTGAGGCGGTAATGTGTGGAGTGACTTTTGTATTCACTGGAGATTTTAGACAGAATTTACCTGTGGTTTCTAAAGGTACACGTGCCGATATTCTTAATGTGTGCTTCAAAAAGTCTGAAATTTGGCCATATATACAAAAACTAAAATGATCTGTTAATATGCGCGTGCATCTTTATAGACGCCATCATTCATATGAGTTTGCAGAGTACCTGTTAAAAACAAGCGATGGTTCCACCTCCATAACACACGATGGCTGCATTACCATGTCAGATGTTGTAGGAACCTGCGTTAGAACAATTGAGGAACTTATTGGTAAGGGCTATCCAGATATTGAAAATTTGCAACATAAAAACCCCAGTTGGCTTTGCGAGCGAACTGTCGTCACTTCAACAAATACAGCCGCAGACGAGATTAACGAGGCAGTTTCACATGAAGTCTCAGCAGAATCCAAAATATATAACTCTTTGGATACAGTGACAGAACGAGATGACGTTGTTCACTACCCAACAGAATTCCTTAATTCTCTTAACTCTCCGGGACTACCACCAAACAAATTAAATCCCAAAATTGGTACACCCATTATACTTCTGCATAATCTTAAGCCGCCCAATTTATGTAATGGTACAAGATTACAAACTAAGCGTTACTTTCCTAATATTATAGAGGGAACTGTTTAAACAGTACCAGGAGTAGGCGAAACTACGATGATCCCCGGGATACCAATGATTTCAACAGATTTCAGTTTCCAGTCAGAACATGTTTTGCGCTTACTTTTAATAAATCACAAGGGCAAACATTTCATGCCTTTGGTGTAGATCTCCGTAACGAAGTGTTTCCTCATGGCCAGCTATACTTTGCCCTGTCAAGAATCGGCACATCACAAAATCAAATTTTTCTTATTCTTGGCCATAGAAAGGAAACTCGAAATGTTGTTTTTACGGAAGTATTCAATAATTAACTGTTTTACCCGACGTTATGGCTGACATACATGTATGTACCATATATATATATTTTTTTTTTGAGCTGGGGCGTAACAACGATCGCCGGGACAGCTAGTAATTAATAAAATGAATGTCTTTCGAAGATATGGTATTACGAGTAGATAAAATAATTTTTACAATTTCTAGTCAGGATCACTTAATCTTATTTTATTATTTAATCATGAATCGTACACATAAATAATGAAGTACTAGAAAGCCGCTAAGCTACGGCGATTGAAATAAACAGCCAATTGACAAATTTAAAACCAGAAAAAAATATCTACCTGCGTATATACAATATATTTCATAAATAAGAAGTATTTTGCTTCTTATCCTCATTTGTCCATACATATACTAAGTACTTATATATTGCACCTTAATTGTGTTGTGCAATTTTGAAATAATAATACCGCAATGCCGCGAATTCCACTTTAATTCGGGTTTGCTCCAGCTTTTTTTTTTTTTCATTTTTATACCCTGTACTTTTATATGGGATAAACGGTATATTATGTTTGTTGTTACATATGTAACAACTAGAAGGAGGAAGCTAAGATCCCACAAATACTATTTATTACTGATCAGCATGACGACACAAATCGATGTAGCTATGTTTACCTATAATTCGATCCCCGAAACCTATCAAAACAAATAACTACGGATATAAACTTTCACATATATACAATGAAATAGTGATGTAGTAATTTTGTTGGTTTAAAAACTTCACCAAACAATTTATAATGAAGGTTAAAAATTGGACTGATTATCAGACCGGCCCAACTATATACCATATGTACTATACTATTTTCACAATAACTTTTGCTTAACATTTCCATGTGTACTAAAGGTATGTAATGTTCGATGAAACCGCTGCTTGTACTCTCGATTGTTTTATGTTTTGTTTTTTTGCTCTGTATTTGTGTGTCTATATGGATGGATATACTTAAGGCTATAATTTCTTTCGTTGTGCACTTCGTTCCTTCTCATTTATTCTATCCATTGAGAGGGGTATGAAAGTAAATAATTTCATTGTCCATAATCTGGAATAATGAAATCACTTAAATTCTCAATTTTGCAAGAATGAATGAAACAAACCCTCGATGGTAATAAGGATGCGCATTAAATATGCTCCCATGGGAGACAATTGAAATAGAACTTAACGAAGCGGGAACGAAACGAACGAACTGTGGCAGGCACTAGAGCTACCAGCAGTAGTGCGTCATGGAATCAGTACATAGTAGAAAGCCGCATCGCAAGTAACAAGTGGAATTTGGCTGCCAGTTGCTAAAGTGCTGCTTTTGTGCCTTTGGCCATTTTCTTAAGTACCAAACACACAGCTTGATTGCTTCACTCAGAATTATTTTGAGTCATGGTTTGTTGATAAATTTTTTTGTCTTTATTGCCTGTATTAGCAAAACATTGAAAACAACGAGGATTTTGTTGCACATTTTGGGACCTACTTATTTTGTCTACGAAAGATACTTTATATCTTTTGTTATACCTTGCAAATTTATATATAAGCAGGAAAATTAAAAACGGTTTTTCTGAATTTTGAATTTATTATTTTGTGCATCACTTTTGCTCTATGCAGCAAGCATTGTTCAATCGATATTTTGTCCACTCTACATATCAACACTACTTTGTTTTGCTTGTACTAAGCAAATGAGTCGATGCGTGGACGTGTTCACGCACCCCTAGAAAACGTTTTGCCTACGCATTCAGAAATATTTAATTATTGACTTGACTTACGTTTCTGTTTATTGTTAAAAGCCTATAAGTGGTCAAAACAATTTAATTTGTTTCATATGATTATATTTGTGTTCATATCTGTCAAACGAAACGTTCATATCGTATAAACATTTTTGGAAAAAGTATTCATGTCGTGTGAACACCAATCATATGGTATAGGAACATATGGGCATATGAAGCGAGTATGCACGCCCTGCATATAAACCCAAATTTGAACAGTAATCGTATCGTCTGGACTAAGCATAGCATAAGAATTATGATTTCAGTTAAATTTTTTATGGTTCTTCTGGCTACGTCATGATCTGTTTGAAGACTATATTAATTCAGGGGAGATCTACAATAGTTTATTTCAAACTATGGCCACATGGGAAAAATTTATGTTAAGCTCAAAATATGCTTATTCATAGGAAATTTAAAACTTTGTAAGTGTAATTATGGTATTAGTTTTTATTGGAATTACTTAAATTATAGATTTTGAATGAATTGTTCTGATATTGATTATTTAATAACCACTCCATGTTGTAGAAGGTACTCCGAGTAATAATTTGATTTTTTTTATTAGCTTACTTAAAGTTTGTAGGTACTCTATTATAAGTAATAAAAGTAAAGTTTTTTTTTGTTTATTTTTCTTACTTGTGTCTGAGATAGGCAGATGCATTCGGCTGGGCATGACTTTGATGTTGTAATTAGCTGTAAATCCCGTAAGCAGACAACAATAATCGCAATTATAAAACGCAGCCAAAAATTGCACATTTCAATGTAAAAACCAGCGCTGCTGCTAATGTAACAGCGGCTAGAAGAGTGAAGTATCGGTAGCTTAGTTGAGCTTTACAAACAAAATGAATTTCATTAGTTCATGTTTTCTCTCTGTAGGCTGCGTTCTGTAAAAAAGAAAAGAAATGCAGTTTAAGAAAAAAGAATTCTGTCACCAATGTTTCGATTATACATGTTACTTATATTCATATATCATGACTTCATTATTTTTGTACAGCTTCATATAATTAAAATTGCTTGAAATTATAAATTTTATTTAAAAATTTAACTATTTCTTGGCGTGGTTGTGGTTTCAATGCAATATACTTGGTCCGCTTCAATAACTGCTGCAGTTATATACTCGTACATATCTTTAACCAAAAAAGTTGATTTTTAAAATTTTTATTTTTCAAACATTTCTTTTCAACACCATATTTTACAGTCATATGTATGCTTAGTTCTTTATATAGAAATTGTCTCTGAAAATGTATAACTCAATATTTTATAACCAAAGGAATGCTTTTCATTATCTCGTGATTTTACCTTCTTCAGATCGTTCCGAACCATTCTAAAAGATGTGCTTTTGAGTAAACCTATTACAAGTTTAAAAACTTGAATTCATTTACAGATGCTCTTAAAAATCTTACAAATTGATGCGAAGGCTATAGCAGCTAGTGCTCCACCCTTTAAGTTATGTTGAGTTTTTACAATTTAAACAACTGTAAAAATAAATAAAATATTACAAATTTTAATCGTTTTGCTTTTTTGAAACCCAAAGTGTTGTTTTATAAGTATAGTCACCGCTAAACAACGCGATATTTGTTTATTTGTTTACAGGCTAGTATCATACTTCTCTCCGGTGGCAAACATGTCGACATTTGAAGCCAATAAAGGAAATTTGCGGTTCGTGGTAATTTTCTTCTTCAATTAGAAGAAAAAAGCATCGAAAAATAATCGAATTCGTGAGAAAACTTACGGCGAGCTTGCTTCAACTGACAAGACTTGTGAACGCTGGTTTCAAAAGTGGTGATCTCAATGTAAACGACAAAGAATGCAAAAATCGACCGAAAAAGTTTGAAGTTGTTCAATTGCAAGTACTATTGGATGCAGACGTTACACAGACGAAAAATTGATGGCAGAGCAACTAAATGTCACTCAGAAAGCCGTCACAGATCGCCTAAGTACCATGGGAAAATTGCGAAATATTGGAAACTGGGTACCACACAAACTGAGCGAACAACAGGTGGAAAAAGGAAAAACTGTGAGCGAAATTCTGTTTTAACACCACAAAAGAAAGGTATTTTCCCTTTGGATTGTGACTGGCGATGAAAACTTGATTTATTTTAAGAATCCCAAACGCAAGATTTGATGGGTAACGCCATGATAACCATCAACATTGAGTGAAAGACAGGATCGTTTCGAGAAAAAGACAATATTGTCTGTGTGTGGTGGGACCAGAATGGTGTTATGCACTTCGAGCTTCTCAAGCCTGGTCAAACAGTTAATACCAACCGCTACTCTGGAGCTCTGGAACTCTTACCCTATCCACCATATTCACTAGACTAAAGAAAGCGAGAGTCAATACTATGAATACAAAATCTTTTCCGTAAATTGTTGCGTATTTTTAATAAAAAAAAAAGGACATTTTAAACTTTTACACCTGGTATACTTGTGTATATATGTATGGGAAAGAGTTGAAACATATTGCTGGTATTTTTGGAATATATGTAGTTGGTAGTGTATGTGTGTGTATATTCGATATTAATGTCAGTCAACTTGACTTTTCGATAAGTCGAATACCATTTTTAAAGGAGATATGGCAACCTTGCTTATTATACACGCAGTTATTGGGTGCATCGCATACAAACCCCCATTAAAATTCATGTTTGCATTAAAAAACTTTTTTGTTTTTTGTACTATCGAACAGGAATTTTCAAAATATAATTGTCATTTTCATCGCCCACGTAAATTTGAAGACCCTAGGGTTACTAGATCGTATAGCTCCCATACAAAAAGAAGTTACAATTCAGGTTCTTAAAAACAATTTTTTTTTTTTGATTTTGTCTTATCGAACTGAATTTTTGATACTCTAAGTGCTGAGCCAAGCATGTAAATTTCAAGAAGCTAAGATTACTGGATCATATGCAATAGCTCCCATACAAATATTTCGGTCTCAGTGTTGAAATGGAATATACACGTATGTGTACTGTCTCGGTCTGCTCAATCACAGTAGCGTAGTCAAAAAGGTTTTCTACGGGTGCGTGAAGGGTATGAAAACTTCGGAATAGCCAAAGTTAATCTTCGTTTTTCTTGTTTTTGTGTTCGAATTGTGGCACAAGAACGGATAGGGAAGGCAATTCAATTGAAAAAGTGGTGGGGGAAATATTATAAGCGTACGTATTGTTTTTGCAGTCTTCGAGTCTCAGCATGGCAGCGCTTAAGGCAATTTTAAACATTGGAAATGTTTAAACAATCTACGAAGCTCAGCTGAAAAGTGGTGTTGTTGCAATTTATTGCTTGTTGTTGTTGTCCTTTGTTTCTTCCATTGGCTTTTATCTCTGAAATCCTTTAAGCCGATATTAGTGCCAATTAAATGGGTTTTCATTGTTTGTTGCCAATTTTTAGTGCTGCAAAACGCAGTAAAGCAATTTCAATTTATATGTGCATGCATACGAGTATATGTGTGGTATGTACTTATGTATTGTACATATATACGGACAGGATACATTTACACTCTACTTACTACTGTACTCATTTTGCTTTAAATAATTTTAATCCACTCGAACATTGAAGCGGTGAACAAGTCTGCCTGACTCTATTTCGAAAACTATAAGCTACAAATCTAATATTTGCTATGTAAACTTATTTGACACCGTCAAGATGTATGTTATATGTACTTTTGTACATATGTATTTGCTGTGTTTCTTATGTTTTCTTTGTATTTATAAAGTATTTATGCACATACATATATCAAATTACAAAGGAATGCATGCCTATGCGCTTAAGTTGAAGAAATTTTGGTAAATACACGCTTAATCTGTTTAAGTATTTTTCTTCATTTATACTTCTAAGAGAGATAGGCACAATACATAAAAATAATCATAAAGTAAGCATTTCTCTGTTTTAAATGGTACCAATGTGAATTGCCAAAACCAATCTATTAATTTAAAAAAAAAAAAAAATTTACTGAACCGAAACCAAAGATGTTTCATATCAAGGGGTCGTAAGTGCTACGCACACTTATAAATTTTTTGTTTTTGTTTATTTGTGTGAAAAGTCTATAATCCAAACCTAATTTTCTCTCTTATCATTATACTCTGCACGCAGTGAATAGTATTATAAGTTTGTCATGAGGTTTGTAATAGGCAGAAGGAGACATCAGAAACCCAATTTCAAGACCATACAGTTACTGGATCGTATAGCTCCTTTACAAACACAACCCAAACCAAACCAAACAAACCAAACTATCGAATTGAAATTTGACCTGTACAAGTGTCTAATCCATATTCAACAACTGTGTAGATTTCAAGACCCTAGGACAGTAATTCTAGATCATAAAGCTCCTATACAAATATTTCGGTCACAATGTTGAAAAACATTTTTAACGGGGTGCGTGAAAAGTGTATCAGCTTCGGCATAGCCGAACTTGTTTTTTTTGTAGTTATGTCTATTGTTAATCTAGAAAAAGCGTACAGTTATAATATTAAAAATTACATTTTTTAATAATACTAATATAAATACAATATAAGTTAAATAGTCAAAAATAAAATTGAAAGGTGGTATTCTCATCAGTTTTTTATAGTTAGCGGCTAGTCGGGTCCGATTTCATAAAAAAAAAGTTGCGAAGTCAAACGATATGAGACATGCCATTTTTGATTCGTCCCTTTTGTCGTCGTTTAGAATAATAGCAGTAAGTTGTTAAAAACAAGTACACGGTATTGAAAATCACTTTAAAAAATAAATGCGCTCAGCTACACAGACGTTTAAGTTTTGAGGTATTTGAGAAAAATATATCACTGAAAGTAACAGCAAACATTATATTGTATATAATGGAATGTAGTTGTAAGCGCATCAGAACTTCTAACTGCCATTACCTGCCTTTCTCGGCATAAGATAATTTAGCAAACCACAAAACACTGGACGTTGACAAAATACACACACAGAAAAATACATTTAGAAGTATATAACATTGTCATTGACTGGTAAACGGATATCACTCAACTGTAACACTCTAGCCTAGACCATTGCAATGTGTTCGGACAACAAAAAGTTTGCCAGTTATCTTATGCTTCGTAGTAAGCTTTGTGGTTAGATTTTTGTCATGTTTAATTCCAGGTGCTTTAGACATTGCAACTTTTTAGAAATGACGAAAGAAGGAACGGAAACAACCTTTGTGTAGCAAGTAGATTTACAATTATACGAGTATGGTTCTACAAATCAACTATCAACATTTAAATATACATCTGCATTCAAAACTTTAATTTAGTATTTAATGTCATTTTGATTAAAGAAAAACGTTTTAACCTCTCTCAGTTTAAAGTTTTAATATGACTTTAAGTCTTAACTTATATGACAATAGAAATGTGTTTGTGAATTTACAATAGAAGTTTAAGAATGAGAATTAAAGTCCAAAGAATCGCGCTTGAAAGCGATTATTAAATACAGTTACATATTTTTATGTTTAATAGTGTAATTCTATATTTTGTGATAGTAATATGTACGAGAATGTATACATATATATGTAGTAGTATAGTACGCATTATCAATACGAAAAAAAAAATATATACAGAGGTCCTCTGAAAATGTTAAGCGTCAACATTAAGATGATGAAAAATATGGAAGCATGTGTTAATAATTTTCCATATTGGAATGACTTTTTCTACATATGTATAACTGGAGATGAAAAATGAATCCATCACTAATTATGAAGGTCATACTTACGTAAGAAGGTAAGTAAGTACAAAGGCAAACGAAACAAGCAAAATCAAAGAAAGAGATCCTCTGCACGTAATGATCGGTCTGAGGTGCATAAGTTTTTTCTATTGAAAAACAACTCATTAAAAACGGATTTCTACTAAGAGAGAGAATTTTCTTTCTTAAAAAATAAGCAGTTAATTTTTATATATTGATTTTTGGTGTTTTATACCAATTTACCAATGCAAAATTACATGAAACATAAATATGCTAAAACTATTAAAACTAATAACAATATACCTACAATACTTACCTATATTGAAATATTGCAATATTTATGTACATAGTGTTAAATGGTTCTGTTATTCACTGTGGAAAATTTGAATATACACATTATTTAAATAATAATTCTGAATTTCTACTTCTCATTATCGGCAACGCTGAATAAAGTTTGTGGGGAAATCAAACAATTGTTTCAGGATTTATTTGAATTATACCATCCATATACTCGTATGTATTATAATTCTATGAATTATAACATCGATGAAGAAAATCATTACGGCTGTCACTTTAAGTAGTGTAATGATGGTAATGAATTATTTCACAGTATTACTCTGAGTTCGGATTTTGAAACGAAATTTTGCTGAGTCATTAGTCAAAAATTAAAATGTATGCCTTACGTCTACTTCCTTATCTTTCTTGTTGTCATTGCTTTGCATCACAGGAAGGAAATTATTGAAGAATAAGAGAACGTTATGAAACACGATAATCACATTACTTACCATCCCTTGACGTGGTGTTGAATGGTTCTTCTTTTATGAGTATTTGTTTAGGTTTTGTAAAATAAAAATATATAAAGTATAGCTTGCAAATATTTTGAGAAGACATTTAGCTTTCTCCTATTTCATATGGCTTAAGGTCATACATATAAATAATTGTGATCAAAATCAAGAGACGAATTGAGCTAGTCATGTCAGTCCTTCCACCCTGTTTTTCAGGCACTGCATAATTGGTTTTGATATTTTCGGTGCTTAACAGCTATAGATCTTCTTTCAACATTGTAAATATTAATTGGATACAATGCTCAAACTCCCAAAACCCATAAAAATCAATTTCCATCTTACTATGTTAAATACTCAAAATGTGATTATAACCTAGTATTTTAAATGAGCAATAGCGACAGAGGTTTTCAGATCAGGGGCAAGTTAAGAAGGAAAGGAGAAAATGAGAAAAGTGCAGGACCAGACTTGCCTTTAACGGGAATTGAACTCGCGACTCTTTGGATGTCAGCCCAGCGCACTAACTCTGAGCAAACAAGCCAGTCAATAAAGTTTTAAATATTAGAGAATGGTATAAAAACTAAAATCCACTGACTTTGTCACAGTTTCTTTTCACACTATATGTATCTGAAATATTTAGAAACAAAAAAAAGAAGGTTAATTTCGGCTATTCCGAAGTTAACATACTTTACACGCACCCGTAGAAAAACTTTTTGCCTACGCTACTGTGAATGAGCATACAGAGCCAGTGTATATTTCATTTCGACACTGAGACCAAAATATTTGTATGGGATCTATATGATCCAGTAATCCTAGCGTTTTGAAATTTACATGGTTGGTGAAGATGGGTCAGACATTTCTAGTTTAAAAATTTCAGTTCGATTATACAAAAAGCAAAGAAATTTTAATGAGAACCCGAATTTGAATTCAGGTTTGTATGGGATCTATACGATCCGTTGGGGTCTTGAAATTTAAGTGATTGGTGAAAAAGACTATTATAATTTCCAAATTTTCTGTTCGAAAACTGAGGGACCACTTTGCATACATACAGACGGACAGGCGGACAACTCATTGCATCGAGCTGATCAAGAATATAGTAGATACTTGTCTTTTATAGGGTATCGTTCTGTGTGTTACGAACTTCACGATAAACTTGTGCGTGAAGAGTACAAAAATAATTAAATTAATTAATAGTTAATTGTAGAAACGGCAAATGCATTTCGAATGCTTTCTTGTTTATTTTATTTAACACACTTTATTTGATAATGATATAATTCACACTAGTGTTAAATGTATATAAAGATTTATTTCACAGTAGTAGTGTATTTAAGTTTTGGCGAGAGACAAAGTTTGCTTTTTCTATTGTTTATCTATTAAAATTGATCATGTGAAGGGCATTGTTATAGTCGTACCTTGCCGGCAAAAATAATGTAACGCAAACAAATTGTTAATATAAAACTATAGAAAAACTTACATGCGGCACTAATCTCTTTTGCTTTCCATTGTCCCGTTTCCTTTTTAGTATATTGCTTTATAAGCAAATACCCAAAGCTCTTCCACCGTGGAATCCAGTCTCCATCTTCACAAGAGTAATACCAAAATAAAAAAAAATCAAGCAAAATTAATTAAAAAAAAATGTCGAAGTTAATACATAGTCTATTGACGTGTAACTAGTTGCATCTAACACCGTTTGTCAAAACGGATTCATATGCATAGCATGATATTCATGACTCCGACAACGCTGCCTTACATTGCTTCACTCCATGTATTAGAAGTTGTATTAGAAATACAATGCGATAGAACTTCAACTCAAAATAAAAAATCAACACTTATTTGTAACTATATGAAAATTCCACAATAACGATGAGTTTAAACGTTTATAAGAAATTGTAAAGTTATACTCGAATAAAATTCATTAAACACGCATGTACATATGTGTGTAAGTATGTACTATGTACTTTTTACGAAAATTCCTTTCGTGTCTTTTAAAAAAAAATAAAAAATTATTTAAAATTATCGTACTCTTTCCGTATCCGGTACCGTTGTCAACACACTACAATTCGTAACTAATTCAAATCCTCCAAACAGATTACTTCCGATGGCTCAACGGAGCAACCGGACTCAGTTTCGCTGCTGATGAAGTTTGTTGTTTTCTTTCGTTCGTTCGGATTTATTTCGGTTCAAATCGTTTCCTACATTCGTTAACTTCTTCGCTTCTCTCTCTTCACTTGATTCGTTTGCATTTAGCGAATGACAATCGTTTCCTTACCGACGAGGACGTCAGCTCGTATCAATCCAGCAATGAATGGTAGGTAAAGGTTTGCATTTAGGATGATTCAGTTATTCAGTTCTTCATCATATTCGCTCGAATACGTAGGCGCACTCGGCTGAGCTAAGTTGGTGTATGTAAGGACGATAAAAGATGAAAAGACGTTAACTTCAGTTTCGCTTCAGATTTTGTACCTTTCACGACGTATCCATTTAATTTAATAATTGATTGATGTTATGGATGTCGTAGATCTAATTTTTTCCTGTATACAAGTCGACAAGGACTGTGTTAATTAAGTGTTTTCAGGTCAAAAAATGTGGATTGGTTTTTACATTTGTACTCTTCTCAGTGAATAGTATATTAAGTTTGTCATGAAGTTTGCATCAGGCAGAAGGAGACAAAAGACCACATTAAGTATATATATTCTTGATCAGTTCGACGAGACGAATTGATTAAGCCATGTCCGTCTGTATGTATGAAAACTAGTCCCTCAGTTTTTGAACTAGAGAGCTGAAATTTTGCACGAACTTTTTTTTTTACTAGACGCAGTACATTTGTCGGAACCAGCCGAATATATCACTAGGGCGGTACCTCCCATACAAACCATCCATTAAAATTCATGTTCTTATTAGAAAAACTGTTGTGTCTTCTGTCCTATCGAACTGAAACTTGGACACTTTAAGTTTTCAGTACATTTGTTAGAATCAGCTGAGGCGGGTACCTCCCATACAAACCACTTATTTAAATTCAAGTTCTTATAAGAAATTTTCAAAAAGAAAATTTTTTCTCATTGTTTTATGTGTACTGACTATACTCTAAACATAAGTCAAATCAATATGTAATTAAATATTTCTGAATGCTATATCACAGAGCGTAGGCAAAAAAGTTTTCCAGGGGGTGCGTGAAGAGTATATCAACTTCGGCATAGGCGAAGTTAAACTGCTTTTTTCTTGTTTTATTTAAGATCTGCTTAAACAAAAACTAACGCTAAATTTGCTGTCCAAGTTTATTTAATACTTATAAATTTTGTTGCAGATTAATGTTTATTTTACAAGCGCTCCAATTTGTAAATTAATTATAATGGTGTTATGGAAAATTAATCAACAAATTGTTGATGCATCTTGTTGTCCTTCAGAGCTTCAACATGTTGGAAGCTCTCGGCCAAACTTAATATAACTTTTCAGTTCACGAAAGGTGTAATTAAAAAGAAATACACTGCAAAGAAATACTGATATTATTGGTTTTCAAGTTTCCGGTTCCCTTGCTTATCCAAAAACAATGTCCATAGAATACATACATATATATATTAATGCGACATCGCTAATAACCTAAGTTTGTGTCATTATTTGAATTAATTTTATTTTTTACTAGCGTTACCCGGCGTGCGTTGCTACACCCCTATGCATTAATTGTGTGTTTCTTCTAAAAAGCTTTGTTGTAAAATGTGTAATTAATATTAATAATTTAAGTGAATGAACAATATATTTTAATATTATATTATAACATAAGCAACTTTAAGATTCATTTGTTCTCTTAAAAAACAAAATCGGTTCAGTATATTTTGCGCCAAATGAACAAATGTTTAAAAAATGACATGAATACTATCTATATCTAGACAATAGTGCCAGTACCTATCGAATCCAAATGTAGCAAAGAACCTGACTGGCAACTCCATGAGTACAACAAAATAAAACAAAATCATCGAAATTGGTCCAGCCGTTTTCGAGTTTTGCGGGGTCATACTATTTATTGAGTGCATTATATATATATATAGGTATAAGATTTTCCCCAGCATATTTTATACGTTACTGAAATATTTATGAATAATATAGTAAGTTTAAATAACAATTTTATGATGTTTTCATATTTTTTGTATTTTTACTAACGGCTTTCATGTTGGAACTTCTTCGTTTCGAAATTATCAATTATATCACCACATTTCCTGGTAAAATCTTATTGTACATAAATTGTAATTGAGTAAGACAAAAGTGTTCGTTTTGCAGTTACAAAATAACATTTTGAGAGTTTCCATTCAATAAAGAACTATCACATACTTGTATGTATGTATGCTAGAGTGAAAATTAATGCCTACATAAATATAGTTAAGTGTATGCAAAATATCTGCAAATATTGGCAAAATCTTGCAAAGGAGAGTAATGTCATAAAATTTCAATGCTTCAAAGCAATGTAATCAGTAATAAAACTCATCAGCTCGTACATTCAAGCAATGAATTAATATCGACCCGATATAATTCTGAAATTCAAATTATTTATTATATGTTATGTAACTAAATACAAGTAATTTAATTTTATATTTTTTTAATTTTTTTTTCTTTTTTTTTTCCAATTTAATCTCCTTTTAGCTCAAGACATTTAGTCCTGCATTTTTTTTAATTATATATATTTTAAAATTTATTTTCTTTTTTTTCAATTTAATCTTCTTTTAGCTCAAGACATTTTGTCCAGCAATTTTCCAATTTTTGTATCCTTTCCAAATAATAGATTTTCTCAAGGTCCTCAAAATAGGCGTTTGTCTCAGTGATGACCTCTTCATTCGCCGAGTCATTTCTTCAGGTTACAATAGAAAACAGAAAATACTTGCAGAGGGCTAAATTTTGAGAATATGCTGAATGTGGTACCAGTTCGTAGCTTAAATTATGGATTTTCACAGTGGTGACTACACACGTGTATTGTTATGGTGGAAAGACACTTTTTTTCCACCAAATGCAGTCGTTTCTTCTTTAATGTCGAATCTGTCCAAGAGCTCTGAATAATAGTTGTCGGTGATTGCTTTACCTTTTTAAGGTATTCGATGTGAATGACACCGCGTGCCTCTCAAAAAAACTGTCGCCGTAGTCTTGTTGGCCGACAGACCTACCATGGCTTTCTTTTCTGTACTGGGTAAACACCCAGAGAAGTTTACTGCTTTGACTTTTCCTTGGTCTCAGTTGCATTGTGATGGATCAATGTTTCGTCTACGATGAAAAAAATTATTCGGATTGCGGTTGAACATCGCCGGATACTCCTTTGAAGTGGCCACACAGTTGCGCTTATGGGTTAAAATGTGATGTACACACTCAGTTGAGGTACTTATAGTCTTAATCACTTCACGCACTTTCAATTTCCGGTCGTGCAATATCATTCCATGGATTTAATCGACGGTTTCTGGACCACCTCCTTTCGGCGAACTGAACGATCGGCTCTACTTGTGCTAATACGACCACAAAGAATTTAGTATACCTCCTAACCATTGAAATAAATGATGCATAGTCCCCATAGTATTTATCAAGCCTTTCCTTGGTTTCCTGCGCCTGTATTAGAAACTGATAGTGTCTAAGTTTCAGTTCGATAGTTCAAGTAACTTAAATACCAAAGTGTACTAAACGGAAATGTGTAGTTCTATCAGGGAAACAGCAACAATTATACATTTTTAAAAGACCCTTTATAGCTTTTTTACTGTTTTATACAAAAATCATAGATGTAAATAGCATTTCTGACAATTTCTAAGACGATTTTTAAAAGAAAAACACGCAGTAAAAAATTGTTAACGAAAAGAAGGTACTGTTTAAGTGTGACATTGGGTTTTTGGCATGTGTGCTCATTTATGGAAAATACAATATGTACACACATATGTATATATAAAAATTCAATTTCTCTAAAGTGTAGCTGAGCATGTAATTGAATTTCTAATGGGAAATGCATATAAAATGTCACGAATTCACATTTGGAAAATGTCGCGACATTACCGCTCTTCTTATGCATTTACCTTATACTTAGAATAATATTCTTTACTTTTTCTTGAGTTGAATACTGTCAGTGATGATATTGGTCTTGATGGTTTTTCTTTTTTAATTCAATTTCATTCGCATAAAAATATACTCGTTGCTTAGAAAACTACTTTACAATATGATGAGGTCCATATAGTACTGTTATTTGAAAAGTAGTGAGCAAATTGCGGTTATATGGTACTTGTAATATTTAAATCTTTAGTTACTTATCTTCACTTCTTAAATGAAGATAATTTTGAAACAATCAAATACAATTTTTAAAAAGTTAAGCAAATATTTACAATAACTAATAAGATTTGTAACTGGTAAAAAAATAAATAAAATATTGTTAAATTTGTGGTACATACGACTATTTTCCGTGCGGCATTTTTGTCGTCTTAGGTACGAGTAATACATACGAATATGGAAAACGCTCAACTGACATTGTAAATAAGCTGTTATTACAATGCAGCTCTTATTTATTGTTGTCATCCTCGTTCGCTATTGTTACGATCGGTCTTACTCTTCCTCATACGCAAACGGTTACTAGTTTTTAGCACATAGGCTTAGATATAAGCAGATATGGTATATTTTGTATTGGCTAAAAGGATTCAATGAGTTTTTTTTTTATTGATGTGCTGTTTATAACATGGAATTTTAATATTTCAGGCATGGCAATAAAAAATAGTTTAGCAACACATAAAAATTTTTTTTCTGTACATGTCTATTTCTATTTTATTACATATATATTTACATATATGTATACATATATGTATACATATATGTATATATATATATGTATATATATGTGCTTTTCTCTAGACAGATAAAAGAAAGTATATATCGAAGCCACTGTATTACTGAGATATTGAGCAAAAAAGAATAACATTTTGCGAAATAATGTCACACGAACACATCAACAGCTGCTGACCATAGTCATAATAATAATGACTGCACATATCCATGTTGAAAAATGTATTGCAATAAAAAAAGGCAAACTCATGCATTGCTACTACATATTTGTGCAAATGTTATTTTCGTTTTTATTTGCACAGTGCTGGGAAAACGGGAATAACGACTTAAAGTGTGCAATATGGAGATGGGGTAGAAACAAATTGATTGAGAAACGAGAAAGGATGGTGTAGTCGGGTAAGCCCGATATTAAAAAACCCTATCATTATATCAATCATTTCTTAGCTTACAGGAGAGAAACGGTAAAGGGATTAAACTTTATATAAAATTACAATACAAAAATGATTCGATGATAGGTGTTTACATGTATGTATGAATTTTTGGATGGTGTTTTCAGTGTTCCAGGAAGATTTGAAGAGTTACATTGAAAGTTTTTGAAAGATATACTTATTTACTTTTCTGCTTTTTAAACTTCATAGCAAATGATATTTTATTACAAAAAAGATGTTTTGCACAAAAGTATGTGCCGTGGAAAATTGTCAAATACACATGATCCGCCTGAAAAATATCCTAATAAATTACTAATTACAAATCCCTAATCGGAGCGAATTTGTCTGTACTTCTTTGTTGTCTTCTATTCATAACATCATCGAAACGAATGACAGAAATTATATGCAAGCGGTCTCTGAATATGCATTTTAATTATTCAGAATATTATTTTCAATAGACATTGAAAAAACAGCAGGAATGCATCTTTTATATCATCAACGCGTGCTCTAGTATAATATGTATTTATTTAATATTTTCGTTTCGAAACCTATCGCCGTGGTCTTGTAATGGTTGTAGATTCCTAACGATGTCACCTTTTGATTGCACCAACCGCAACAAGACTATGTTTTACTTACTCATGCGACAAAACAAATGACAGTTTTCTCCACTAAAAATTCTACAAACTCTAAGAAACATATTGAAATTACGTACATATGTGTGAAAAGTCACACCCCAGGGACAGCAACGCAATTTTTCAAAAAAAACCTGTCGAGGATATTTTTTTATTGGGAAGTACTAAATTTCTTCAAAATACTATTGTTAGGAAGGTCACGAAGTTCCATTCATGAAAACTTTTTGGAAAAATTAAAAAAATAAATCGATTTGTGTCATTTAATATAAGGAGCAGAAGAAGGTTAATAGAAATTGACATAAAAGTACAATAAACTTAGGTCGCCGTACTCGCAGATTGGAAGCAAGGTGACAGGAGATTGCTAATGAAACTGAGGAAGTACTGGAATCACAGAATGAAAGACCTTTTCAAATAATGGTACAAACATGTACCTAGGAAACAGCAGAGCGTTGTACAGCTGGAATAGAGGATGCAGGGTTGCAAGCAGGGCGATCACATTCTTTATCTTAAGATTTGCTTCGTTCTCAACAGAATGAAAGCGATAGGATGAGAGTGGCAGAAAAAATATCAACGAGAAACAGCATATCAGCGTGAAACACGACGTGGTCATCATCCACGTGTTTAAAACTGCCTTGCTGATAATTACAACCAAGATGAAGTATATAATTTGGGAACACACGACGGACAATGAAGTCTCTGTAATAGGGTTCCGTTTGGTACCTTTTCGGTACGAAACCCTAAAAATTATTAGTGGATTTGTTAATTTCATCATGGAAAGGTATAAAACGCAGCAACGTATCAAAATCGCACAATTGTTTTAGGAAAATTCACGTTCTCCGCAGCAAATGAAACACACATTATTTGGAAAATAAAAGCATTTTTGTCATTGCGCGCTTCCGACATCAAGGGGGGAGGGGCGCTGAACATAATGAAAATATTATAATTTCATAATTATGAAAATTATGTTATTTTGAGAACGGTTTGACCGATTTGGCAGTTTTTTTTTTTGGTTGTGTTTGCTATGGACCAAATTATAATCATATCAAAGGAAATTTTTGTATAATCCACCGGAAAAGTTGTACATTTGGTTACAACCATTTATTTGTATTTAGATTTTCGTAAGTATTAAAATCTCTATGAATAAAAAAAGTAAAATATACTTTTAGGAATATCATTTTAATAGTTTTTTTATTTTTTTTATTTTCTTCCTCTCTTCCGTCGTTTTGTTCTTGTTGCTGTTCGTAGGCAAATTCGATGACGTACACAGGTCAGACCAAGTTGTTAACAAACTATTTATGCAGGATCCCGTTATGCCTGCGAAAACTACAAGCTATTACTCTTTTGTCCCATTTGCGTTTATGTAGTTGTGCTTTGCTTTTACTCATCGTTATTTTCACGCAAAAAATATAACTTTTTTCGTTTATAAGAGTAATTAATAACATATTTATATTTAACAAACAAAATACTTACTAATGACAATAAAGCTACACACTGCCTCTTCGTAGAGTTCTCTAGTGTTATGATAGAAAAGATATTATTCGCCTTTGCACGTTATATAATACATTGTCTTAAAATTTTTGTTAAGAAAAGATGCATTTAGATTGTAACCCCAAATTTAAAAATTGTTACTTATATATAGCTTAAGATAAAAGTAAAGCAGGAGGAAGAGGAGAGAAGAGATGAGTTTGATTCCTTTTAGGGGATACTCTTATTAAAGCGCCAATTTTCTGCTTGTTAAAAATTTTCCGGAACGGCATTATTGGTAGCTTGTCTATAAATATGGTGAAAGATTGGTATGCCTCTATCATTTTGAATATATTTTTGTCTAACAACAGGAATGCTTCGGGGGATAAATCCTGATATAAGTGCTCGGCTAATATATTGGCCATTCTCATAGTAAGTGGCAATTATTAAATTATTTTCGTTGAAATCTGTGGAGCGTTAGATGTGATGGCGTATTAATTATAAGTATAAGTGTGCGCTAGGTAAAAAAATGTTACAAATTTGGTAAACAAGTGCCTTTATCTTGACAACAGCGCCATCTGCCGGGTCCAACTGAATCATAAACCACAAGTACAACAAAAAAAAAAAAAAAAACAAAATTGGTTCAGCCGTTAATCAATTGATGAGCGTTCGTACAGGTTTCGACATTCATTTGCTTATATAAAGATATGAGAGATTACATTGAGAGAAATGTTTTCCTGCATATGAATTCTTATAATGCAACATTCTAAGGTTAGTAGCTGGTCTAAATTATTATGAACATATTGACTGCATTTAATATCTTTTCTTATCAATATTCCAGTTCCTCCACCCCTTGTTTCGCCTGATCTAACTTTTCTTATGAAATTAAAGTTCCTTTGTGTCATCTTATGTTAACTATTCAGCTTTGTTTCACTAAGCATTACAATATCAGGTTTGTGTTTGGCTAAGAACAGGGTCTTCACTCTAACGTTACAACATACTCAATGTGTATTTGATACACAATTGTGTAAACGCACTGTTTTGATTTTTCTGTGTATCAGTGTGAATCTGCTGCTTTCGTATTTGCAAAATGTAAGCCGCAGTATACGAGGCTTACTCTACTTAATCGTCGATTTTATATACGTATATTTTTTTTTGTATGGAGTTAGTTTATATATCGTATACTATACACTGTATAAACTAAATAAACGCCAAATAGATGTTAGAGTGAAGACCCCAATTATCTTGAGATTTTTTATGTTATGAATTATATTATTTTCTAGAGCCATTATTGATTTATTAGTGAGAAAAATACATCAATTCTAGCTTGATTGTTATATACTTAGGGGCTTAAAGCGACTATTTGTTTCGCTAAGTCTTGCGAAAAGGATGTTGAATTAGGTGGATTCATTTCTGGTATGAATTCTGTATTTTGCTTATTTTCAACTAAGCGGCTATTTTGCCTGGTGGCTTGGGCATAAGAAACATTATTGTTAATGAACGATGCTGTTTGTTTACTGCTGTTTTTTTTGGAGAAAATTGTTGCCTTTTAAGGCGTATTCTTTCTTGGAGATATTTGTATTCCGCACAACCTTTATGTGATGCCGGGTGTCCATAGTTTTTGCATAGTACATAATAGAGTTTGTTTCTTTCTGATGCGTCCACTTCCGCTTTTGAACATAAAGTTCATTTATGACATTCTTCACATTTGACACATTTCGGTGGTAGGTAACAGCTAGCTGCATCTGATGCGTCAATTCTGGTGTTATTTATTATACGGTTTAGATCATTTCTTTGAGTGAGTGAGGGTGGGTTTCTAAATTTTTTAATTTTCAATCTCATTTGATTTGATTTGTTTTGAATTAACAAATTAGAAGTTTTAGTTGGTGATTTTGCACTACACTTCACTTTCATGAAGACGGTACTACCGGGTAGATAGATTTGTCTTTAGGTGGGTTTTTTTTGGTAACACTTTTGAACTTGAAATACTCATCTGCACTCTATCGATAACAGAACGACACTCCAAAAAAAATTTTCCTGTAGTATGACGATACTATCTACACCAATTTTTACTTACTTGAGAATTACACATAACCAACCACCCAATAAAGTCCAGGTTCGTGTAAGAAACACTATTTTGTTTTTTGCACTATCGAACTGAAATTTAGACACTATAAGGCGCTGTACATTTTTTGGAATCAAGCAAATTTGACCACTAGGTGTTACTTCCCATACAAACCCCAATTTGGTACGGCACCCTCCGTGTGGGACTCTGACTCGCACCTAGGCGATTTTTTTTTTTGTTTTTCTTTCATAAGTCTTTGTCCTTGTATCCTTTGTGTCAGGATACATTTTAGTTTAAGAAAAATATCTTTTTTTATAAAATCAAGGATTCTAGCAGGAACGATAGGTTACAATTACACAGTCACAATCCTTCATCTTTTATAATATTGTAATATGTCTTTTTGAATTATTTAATATTTGTTATTGAGCATAGGAACCTTTCGTTTTTAGATCAGTTGGTATTGTGAGCAAATAGCCGTATAGGTTCAGATCTTGTATGTACTCGTGCATATGTTTATGATCAACCATTTGTGCTTATTGTTTCTTTCATAACTCCATAGCATAAGAATGTAGTGATAAGGCAGTTCCCACACTTGTATTATTATTTAAGCATATACTCGCACTCAGTAGAGAAAGTAACATCATCAGAAAAATATGAAAAGAATAATTAAAGTAACTTAACTTAACTTAACTTAAAGTACAATCAACACTCATACATTGCACAATCGAGAAATAATGAAGCGCGAACACAAGAATCCTACATTGAGACCATTTAATCAAAGGGTATGACCTACAGCTTCATTTGTATTTTTGGCACGAAATTAAGATGAATAAAATGCGATACCTTTAAATCAAACATTTACGTTTAATTATGCTATTCACGGAGTAGTTCGTACCATACATGTTTATTTAATCAAAAATGTTGTACGATGGTGAAGAAGAGATATTTAGTGCGTGACTAGCGTTTACCTGAACTCTAAGTTGACAAGATGCGCAATTTTTTCTGTTTAGTTTAAAGAAAATATCATTTTGAAAAATTACCCTTAATGTATTTAAAAACTAAATAATTGATAAATCCTTTCAGCAAACTATAGTTTTGATAGTGTACTTGACATAAATCTAAAATCTGTAAGGGTCTTCACGAAAGCATTTAAACATATACAATTGAAATGTTCGCAAACCCATAAGTTTAATTTTGTGAGCAACCTGTTTTGTTCTTTAACCACGTTAATCGCGTATTCAATGTTAATTAGCTGTTCTCGTATACACAATTGCCAGTTGAACTTAAACAAATAATTGAAAACGTCAAAAAAAAAAGTGTAAAGTAGAATGTAGTGTGTCAGTGTCGTGGAAACGGCCGTGTGGCTTCCGTGAATGCGTCTACGTCACGGATTGCATTTTCTTTGAGCGTATTATATATATGTCATATAATTTTTGAACAATAAGAAGTCCTGCGGATTGCCATGTTTTATTTGTGATGTCAATATTTTCCATTCATGTGGTTAAGGAAAGAAATCAAGTAAACAAATTATTACTGTATTATAAGTTTAATAATGATAGGTCTGCGATATGAAAAATACGAAAAAAGAATTATATGCATGATACAACGAGATTTCTGGTAAAAGTTAAATCAATACAGGCATAGGATTGTTGGAGAAGTTTCGGTGTAAGCTACATTAAACATGCTGAGCATGAAGCCGGGCAACGAGCGGCCTTCTGAGATATTAACATTAAAGTCTCCGGCCATTATGATTAGTGCAGTTACATACGTTGGATTTGAATAAATTCGTTACACTTTGATTGTTTAATATAAAAACTTGCTATAGGTGACTTGGCTACAGAGAGGTTTAAATATGTATATGAAAAAATTTGTTTCCTAACATAACATTTGCTGCCAACATTTTTTTTTTGTTTTATATGAACATTCGTCATTGAGGAGTTCCCTACAGAGAGGTTCAAATGTATAAAACAATTTGGCTTCCACCATAAGAGTTACTACAATACGAGGTTTGTTCAAAAAGTATAGGGAATTTTGAATTTAAACGGGCTTGACACCTGTTTTGCTTGTACATGTTTTACCTCGTCTACGATTTTTGTCTACTCCAAAAGAATGGATCAAAGAATTTGTTGTATTTGAATAAATTCGTTATATGGCGTTATTTTATATTAGCACCAGGGCGCAATTTATATTTTTCGTTATAAGAACACTGTTCGATTGATTTAGATTTTATCGTATTTATTAATGGCTGAGTTTATGTATATTTGTTTTATAAGATTTGTTTAATACAATGTTTACAGTTGGTTTTTCATTACACAATACGAATAGAATTTATCTGGAACTAACGCGTGAAAGGGTTACATAAAGCTGTCTATGGGAAAAACACTCAATAGAAGAGCCGTAATTTATGACAGAATTTCACTTATTTGACCAAACATTAGGAGTCCTCATGGACTTGCGTTCTCTGGCTCTCGTAGATCATCTATCCCTGTCATGAGTACGCCGAACTTAATTTTCAACAATTCTCTATTTATTCGCAAAGAACTCCGTGATCTTGTATTGGATAGTCTTAATTCCCTTTCTTCTTTGGTTTCATTATTCAGAAGCAAACGATGTCTGTTTGCGTTTCTTGTTCTACGATACTATATTTGAATGTCTTCTTCGCATAATGGATTTAACAATCGGTTTTAGTTTAATGTTTGCCGTAAATGTTATATTGAAGAAAAGATTTGCACTAACTGCAAGTACGATAATAAGGAAATATGTTTTGGAATTTGTTTTTAAAAGCATATAGCAAGTGAGCAATTGTTCCCTTGATAAATGTTTATTTCGAAAAGATTTTGAAATTATCATAAAACTTTTGATTAGTTATTTTTATTTATTTGTTCCTATTGTACTAAATGTTACTGTTTAACGTCACATCACATATTGCTGACTAATTTTGAAAGTGACGAGGCTCGACCTCTGCGAAATTTGTTTTAGACTTTATAACCTGATAAAGTCCTTTATGACCAATCGTTCCTTTATGGTTCGGGCAATAACATTACATCGGACTCCTAAAAATTATCCACAAGGCTCCCTACTATCCATAGTTTTATTGACATATAAATAAATCTTCGCCAGATACAAAAACAATCATGATGATGTCATTAACTTTACTAAAATATATGACACCCACCCTATAAATTTTAAACCTTTATATATGAAACTTTTAGTTGTACATATGGGGTCACCAAAATGGTTTATGCTTCACTTGGACCCGTTAGGGGTGGCAGATACAGGCATTTTTTACCAAATTTTCATTTTTACATATACTAAGCCGATTTTAATAGTTTTTTTTTTAATTGACAAATGAATGCTTTTTGACTTTTAATATAATCTTTTTAAGTGTGAAGTGTTTTGAAAACCACTGCCAGACCAAGCATAAAAAGTTTTGTACGATTTTTTCTTTTAGCTGCGCTGTTTTTTTGTTTCAATTTTGGTTTGTCGATAAGGGAAGTGGGAGGTCGCTTTGTTGTTTTGTTAAGTGGGGGTGAGTATGTAAATCAAAGTGGTCCCTGCTCCAAAAAAGGTTGCAAACCATTGCACTAAACAAAATAACGTTATGCAGGAAGCGATAGATACAAAATTTTTTCATAATGTCATGACAACTCTAGATCAAAGCGACTGAATGTGTAACACAGTGGCTCAACAGTTGTACATAGGACTATATGATCCAAAGATGAATTATGTTAATTCAAATTACGTTTAATTTGTTAATTAACGCTTTCAATAATCAAAGTGCACTAAGAAAAAAAGGAGAGCGATAGACAAAATTTCTTCATAAGTGTAGATCAAATTATAAGAAAAAATGCAAAACATGAGTCAGAGCGCGGAATGCAACACTCAATCTAGCAATGTGTCAGAAGAGCAACGTAGCCGAAGCGGAGAAGTGAGAATCCGAGTGAGATCATTTAGGTTCCCAGTCCGTTGAAATTAGAACAAAACGAGCAAACGTTGCAATTCCCTATGAACGTTTAGGTATAATGCAACTGTCGACAGTTCTGATTGGAACAATGAGCATGTTGTCAATATTGCAGTGCTTTGAGGTTTCGCCAATCAACAGGATTATGAATTGTATTTCAGAACTATGCAATCAGTTACAGAACATTAAATGACATCAATTGGTGCAAATATGAATCGAGGATCAATCCAACTTTTAGGTATTTCTCCAAATCCAGAGCTCGTTCACATATAACCACTAATAAATAAATGATTCTTTAAAACTATTATCACTTAATTGCAATTGGGAATATAAATTTCTAATTCACTTCCGTTGGAAGCGATTATCGGCGCTGTACATCAATCGTGTCAAGGGATAATATGCAAGTACACCACCCGTGGGCGCACGCTCAAGGAGTGGGTTGCAACGGAGGCCACCTTAGCGCGACGAATCGTAGGTCTATAGTTGGAAGCTCGCGGAAGCGAAGGTTAACAAGAAAAAATTTCCGAACAAATTTCGAACTTATTTTGTGTTGCGAAAGATTAATCGACGAATTAATCAAGAAAGTTCGTCCAGGTCATATTTTGAATTCGGATGTAGTTTATACTTTCTATGATCAAAAAAGCTTTAACAAAATATTTTATGTAGGTGTGGAATAGAAATTTTTAACGCGAGTTAGTTACGTGTAAAAAATACACTGGTGCACTTTCGAAATAAAATTTGGATATTGTATTGCACGAAAGTTCAAGTTAATGGATGCTAATCAGGTTACAAGATTTGTACTATCAAAATACATAAGCAAGTTAACTACAATATAGCCAAGCCTGCAGGCAGGTTGCGTCATTTGTGTGTGTTTATTTGTATAGATGTTGTATCAATCACTTCGATAATGCGGTAAAAACTATCTATATATTTTATAAAAGTAGCGCAATTGCTGTGGAGTTAAGGAATATGTGCCTTGTTGACGAAGAGATATTATTCATTCGCCGAAAGTGGTGAATACATTTGCAAACTCGTTGAGAATCCTTTTGGCAACTTATTTTGCATCGTGTCAGTGATATACACTGGCGTCATGTAGTGTTATATATGCTGTTGGCTTGTTATCATCGTCATTCATCAGTGACACTCACCAGATAAAACACAGCTTAGTATCTTTTTACTTAGCATTGCAACGCTGTGTGTTGCTACCATCGCTACAGAGAAAGTTGACAATTGCACATTTGCAATTCAACACTTACGCTTGATATCTGTGCTTGTTGCATTGAGTACTCCAACAGCATTGCATAACGCCACACAATCCACAATCTCGGGGTATCACCGTTCACGTCTTCATCGTTTTTGCGTTCGAATTGCATTTTGATCTGACTATAAATATTTGTAGAGCTTTGCGCTACGCTATGCTTCGTTTGAGCCTGCTTTCACTAACTGGGACAGAAGGCTTTCTGCCATTGCTTTCTCGTCTGTTGCCCGTTTACTTATCACGGCTTCATTTGCTTTTCCTATCCGTTGTTGATTCGTTCATTAAGTCGAGCACGATGTCACAATGTTTTCTTTTGAATTCATTCATTCGCTCAATTATTACCAACATCTTGTTTGTGGTGCAATTTGGCTATACTTCAAGTTTAATGGAGAGCGAACATTCTTGTTCAAGAAAGTCAAAGAAATATGTAGAAAAAAAGTTAATCACAAGTTATTTTATATAATAGCCTGTGTACATACCGATGAACGGTCAGATAGAAAGTCGCAGAAATGGACGAACATAGCTTAATAGATTCTTCGCATAAAAAATATGGATTCTAGCCCGAAAAAATAGATGTTTGGGTTTATCGGTTGGCTTTGTACCTATTTATATGCTCTAACAATACCTACAATAATGGGTATATAAAAATAATTTTCTCCGTTTTGACAACCGATCGCGATAACTTTGTTGTCGATCTAAACTTTCTCTCTATCGCACTGTGAGAGAAATGACCAAACTGGTGTGGATTAATTAATAACTGACTGGCTCATTGGCCCAGAGGTTAGTGCACTGGCTGACATCCCAAGAGTCGCGGGTTCGATTCCCGCTCAAGGCAAGTCTGGTCCTGCACTTTTCTAATTTTCTCCTTTCCTTCTTAATTTTCCTCTGAGCTGAAGGCCTATGTCGCTATTGCTCATATTAAATACTAGGTTATGATTTGTAATTATAATCTTAGTTCAAATAAATAAATAAAATAATTAATAACTAACAAAAAAAGGAAGCAATCTTTGATCTGAAATTTTTTATATATAATAAATAAATCAAGGAATATTTTAAGAGGAAAAAATATATTTTTAATATTCATTATTTTTCATTTTTTCTAATTTAAATATTTTTTATTTTAAATTTACAACAATATATGAACAAAATAAAAATCAGCAAAAATATTAGTGGTGTGTTGGTTCTCGTTAAAAAAAAAAAAAATCAGTGGGATTCGATACTTCGCAAATCAATTAATCTTCACCAGATTGGTAATTTCTCCCACTGTGCATCGGCGAGATTAAATCGTCGTGAACGTCGAAAACTTTGTAAACTAATTGACCATTGATCCATACAAAAATAATTTGCGAAACGTCCAAAATTTTCGACATAATTGATTATAGTAAACTGTAGTAAAGTTCGGCTGGCCAACATTGTGAATTTATTGTAAATGGCCGCTTTACCCAATCATATGGGAAAGTGAAATGTTTTATTATAACAATTTAATTTAAATAAAAATTGATTTGCTGTAAACAAATAATACTTATTTCAATAAATTTTCTTTTATTAGTTTTTGAGCCATTTTGAATTGTTGTTTAAATTCAACTGGCAGTTTACGAAATGCACACAAAAAGTACGAATTTCGTACCTTAATGACGTTTCGTGAATCCCCCTAATGTTTCATGTCAACGTACTTCGTTGACATTGATAATTGTGTTATTACTTGATTGCAGTTTTTAAATGTTAATGTTATGCGATGTAATGTTAATGTTATGCGATTGGCGTAGAGAGTTTTCCAAGTGCGCCTTCTTAAATTTTTTTTGCACATATCATTTGATTCTGTGAACATTACAACAGCTCGGTTCTTAAGACATATTATCGTTATAGCGACACAAGATAAAATATATGGGAGATAGGAAAATTTCTTGGAATAATGATTTAAATTTTTATGAACCGATTCTGTGGACATACTTGTTGTACAATGGTTCATATCGGCAAATTGTGTGCCGAGTTTGCTCACTATGGATCGTCAGCGGGAATATATGACAGTTTCTAAGCAAACTCTAGGATTTTTCAATATAGGTAGACCTGCTGATTTTTTGTCGGTTCGTTACTATGAATGAAACAGGGATCCATTAATAACGGTTACTTTCCATCGAAGCAATTGGACAATGGATTCCTATAAGCGTTTTCCAATAAAGACTATATACAGATTGCAATGTTTCGTTATGAATTCCTCTAGCATATTCACCAGACTGAACTTTCTCCGAATTATCTTGTTTCCAAATTTATAAAAATGAAACAGAAGCTGTATTTTTTTTTTTTTAATGTTTTTGAGTGAACGGATCAATCAAATCTAATCCATGTGTATACGTTAAACAAGAAGAAACACTTATGTGAGGTGAAAAAAAAAACTTTGATGACACCAACGTAAGTATTGTATTTTTACTTATTTAGAATGTTTTCAACGCCAACATAATAGTATTATGCACAGTATTTTTATATTCTTCACGGGAGTGAATATTATTATAAGTTTGTCATGAAGTTTGTAACAGGCAGAAAGAGACAAAAAAAAACAAAAAACCACGTAAAGCACATACATAAGGCATATACATATGTATTCTTGATCAGCTCGATTAGACGAATTGATGAAGCCATGTCCGTCTGTATGTATCCAAACTAGTCCCTCAGTTTTTGAGCTAGAGAGCTGAAATTTTGCACGAACCTTTCTTCTTACCATACGGAGGACATTTGTCGGAACCAGCCCAATCGGACCACTAGGGGGGTACCTCCCATACAAAACACCCATTTGAATTAATGTTGTTATTAGAAAAACTTTTTTGTTTTTTCTCCTATCGAACTGAAACTTGGACACTATCAGTTTCCATGGCAGACGCAGGACATTTGTCGGAACTAGCCGTATCGGACCACTAGAGACGTTACCTCCCACACAAATTCCGTGAAGAGTATTTCATTTTCGGCTTAGTCGGAGATAACGTTCTTACTAGTTGAAATTCGCTTATATACAATATGTACGAGTACATCTCAACATTCAATTTAAAGATGTTTGGCAGAGTTTAGCACGTGCAAATAATTACTGGAGAGATGGGTAATTTATAAATTATTGCTTATTGTAACTCAATGGTGATTGGATTTTATGATCTTAACAAAACTTTTAATAAGTCTCTAATTAAGCTAAAATTAAACGATAATTGTAATTATTGCGATATGCTTGCAAGGTTAAAAGAAAACTATGATACTATTCAATATTTTCAGGTTCAGGCAATGTTAGCATTTGCTACCTTTATAATTGAAAAATGTTATGTGCCACTCATTCTTTTTGGTAATCGACACATAATTAGAATCACCATGGCAAGGGAAAAGTATTTGTGGTACAACTGAAAGTACGAGGAATACTGAGTATTAATCAATCGCGCACGTAATCAGCTGCTAATTGTTACATTTATCAATTACTCGTATAATCTCTGTTTAACTTTATCGTTTCTCACTGTACCACATTTCCTAACCGGGATGAGCGGAACGAAATGAATAATAATAAAGGTATAGAAGTTCAGTCTGTTAAGCATATAATATTTTATTGTCATATGACTCATATTGGATAACTACTTAAAATTATTGAAAATTATGAAATTAAATTTAACGAATTATTGTTTTTTGAACTATACCATGCAAGTAAAAATCAAAGTTTTTCAACTTTCGATAGAAGATTTAAATGCACTCAAGCAATATCATCAAAATTTATTGTAGAACTTCACTGTTAGGCCTGAAATGACGAAAAAATCAATAATTACCGTTCATAGAGTACTCGTATATAAAAAAAAATGAATTTCTTATTATTTTTAAAAATTTAAGTCGTAGAATTTAACATATGGTTCGTTCAAATCCAAAGTTAGAGGAAAGCTTAACTTCCAAAATCATTAAAAGTTCCTCCCACAGCAGCTTGTAAACTCTTAGAAATAATTTAAGAGCAATATAATTATCACAAAACAAAGACCTATTGAAGCTGTTAAAGTTGTGAAGCTTTAATTTCACTTGCTGTTTCTGTTAGAATGCATTTTACTTTTAGATCCTGTAACGTAACAGAAATGAGAATAAATGGTTGAGAAGAATAAGGCAAACATAGAGCAAAAATGAAGAGTGAAAGAGAATAAAAGAAAACTTGTACCAGCATGGTATAGCTGCTAAGAAACAGTATGTCAGCCAGGATAAAACAAGACTAAATACGATGAGCAATATGAATGTGCGGCCTTCAAATCTGTAAAGCGATGCATTCAAGCGAAAGGAAACAACGGAACTTTGTTTAAAGTTGCTTGACAGGCCCTACTGCCATGACCGATCAGAAAATCCCATAAGAGACGATTTAATCCCATATTTCAAAATTATCCAAGTGCAAAAATGCCAAAAAAGAATTGTAAAGATAAGCACTGGCCGAGAAAAAATGGTAAAAAGATATGTATATTTGCTCGCATTGAAATACGGGAATGATAAAAAACGACTACTGTCAGCGTGACAAGCTAAGGGATGAAGACTGCTTATTTATATACGAACAACTTAACTCAGCTCAACTAAGCTCTACGGCCACCATATTGCTTTTACAACACGTTCAACAGTGATACAAATAACTGATGCTAGTACAGAGCACATCATAAGAGGTTATGCTTGCAATCAGAATGCATATGGGTTGATATGTAGGTAAAGCAATAAGCAAACACAATAGGCTTCATAGCTTAGTTGCTCCCATAAGTTCACTTAGCTCGCTCTTTCGGTAATGTCCTTCAATCGAAACAGGTTCGATTTTCTTTATTGTTTGCTTGAGTTGCTTTGATTGATTGTCATAATTTTTTATTTGTGGCAAATATTCCGGAATTGTGCTAATTGCATTTTAGTCATACAATACGTTACTTCATTACCGAAAACTATCTTTTATTATCCATTTCGTTTCTATATTGTTTTTCTCCTCAAGCATTGATTTAGTTTCTTTTCGCTTACAATATGTTAATTGGATTACCACATTTTCCGTGCAGAATCTTAAATTCGAATGATCAATGTAATAATTCAGGATTTAGGTAAAAATGTTGGTAAAATTCAGCAACCCTTGTTGAAAACAAGAAAAAGTTTCCATTGATGTATATGTACAAAGTGGGTTATGTCGTGGTCAAAATCTATGGAATGTTACAATATTTTAATAACAATTATTCACCCTTGTTGAAGAAAAAAACATCATTAATAATTCTAAATTGTTTTTATTTTAAGTACATCAATTTTTCAGTAGCTAAACACTGAAACTAGCCTCTGTAGAAAAGTAAATTACATACAAATATAAAGTATGGGTTAATAATAGAAGAGTAAATCAGCGTGGCTACCAAATGCAATAATAAGTGACCAATTGTTTCCTATCTCTTAAGCATAGTTTTGCTACTCTGATGAGGCATTCCATCTTCTCTGTATCAATTCTTGCATGATCTTTGCGAGTTCAGTATTCACACGATCCACATATTTCTGGTAATTCGCTTTGGCAGATGGACAAACGAACAGATACAATAGCATACTTCCCTAGCTTTGTCCATATTTTAATGCGCAGCACTCTTTTATGAATTTAATATTGACTGACACTGCATAATGATACAATAGTGTGCTTGGCTTGAATGTGTGGCGTGCCAATTCGCCAATGTCGATTTCCAATTTTTTATTTCGTTTTTTATTAATTATGTTTTATATCACAATGCGTCTGTTTCCCAACCACTACCTCTCAAAAGAAAGAGAAGAGAAAATAGAAAATGGCGCCACCCGACAAAATTGGTGGTTCTGTTACAAAAGTTAACTCATGTATAAATGGACGGACAGATGAAGTCTCTGCAATGGGGTTACCTTTGGTACCTTTTGGGTTCGGAACCCTAACAAACAAGTAAAAAGAAGTTAGACTTCTCCTATGCCGAAGTTGATATACTCCTTCACGTGCCTCCTAGAAAACGCTTTTGCCTACGCTCTGTGATAGAGCATTCAGAAATATTTAATTATTGTTTTGACTTATGTTTAGAGTATAGTCAGTACACATAGAACATTTCAACACTGAGACCGAAATATTTGTATATTGAGAACCTGAGCAATTTTGAATTCTGACTCAAACAAGTAAGATGAAATTTTGATTATAAACTCAGCCGGTGTTTCGCAATTTCTGCAAGAGGGAACTAGCAAAGAAATCTCTGGTTGGATTTTATAAGTACTTTTACATTAACATAACCTTTTGGTAAGTATGAGCAAAAGTAATAACGTTGGCTATTGTTACAACCAGAAAGAGGCTAACAAAATCTTACATAGTATGGTACATTTGTGTCACACTAATAATCTTCTTTTACGTTGTTAAAATATCTAAAAAGGTTTTATATTGTTTTTGTAAAAAGTACACAAATTATTCAGATTTTTCGACTGGCTCGGTGGCTCAGAGATTAGTGCGCTGGTCTGACCTCCCAAGAGTCACGGCTTCGATTCCCGCTCAAAGCAAGTCTGGTCCAACACTATTCTAATTTTCTCCTTTCCTTCGTAACTTTCCCCCTAGCTGAAGGCCTTTGTCGTTGTTGCTCATATTAAATACTATGTTATAATTTGTAATTATAATCTTAGTTCTAATAAATTGATAATAAATAAATAAATATTTCCGGGAATTGAATTAAAAGCCATATAATCGAAAATTTCAAAAAGTAAGCTGCCTTCATAATAATGTATTATAATAAGATTTTTTTTTCGAAATGACACTGGAGTTAACCTTTGTACCCGCAAATCTTTTTATATTTCAAACTTTAAAGAGAGACAAAGACGGCGGTTTGGGGTTTGGCAACAATGTACTTGTTAAAAATGCAACTATGTATAATAACTTTATGGAATCTTACTTATTTTTTTGTTTTTATTACATACTCCTGTCCTCATCTGTAAGTACAAGCTTAAAAATTTAGAGACTTATTAAGAGTTTATTGTTGAAATTATAAAAATAACACATCAGCATCATTTAAAAGCAATTATGATGCAAAATAAACAGGCACAAAAGTTAACACATTTTCGAGTTAACCAATTCAGTACATATGTATTGTAGTTACTATATATCGTAATTTCCAGTTCTTCTTTTAGGTATTTATTATATGCATGAACAACGTCCATACACGTACAAATATGAGTTCAAGATATAAACATAAAGTGTTGGATGGGCGCATTGTTTGTACATGCTCCAGCAACAATCCCACAAGAAAATTAATCTTAAGCCGCAGACAGCGAAAAGCCAAAAATAAATCAACAATGCAATAATTTATCAGAAATAAGTGTGTGTGAGTGAAGATACAATGCAAAAAACGAGAAACAAAAAAAAAAAACATCAACAAAGCTTTTGTTTGTGTGCGGCATACGCTACTTCATGAAATTTACTGGAATGACACCAACGACAGCGAGATTTTTATACGCAGCATTGCAGCTGACAGAGTGTCGCCGGACACTCGTTGTGATGTTATTTGTGTTGAGTCAATTGGAAGCTGAAAGCTGAAAATTATATATGTATGTATCTTTAAACGGTGAATTTAAATTTATACAGATATGTGTTGGAGTTGACGACAACATCATAGCCACATCACAGTCTTTTAGCAAATCCTTTTCCATAGCCCTTCGTTATTACTTCATTTTTCACAATCGCCACATCAGTCTCCGCCACTCATTGTGATGAATGATATATGCTGCTTGACTATATACTGCGGCAAAGCTTTTCTTGCCACATATCCTCCTTTATCATGGTACACCTTTTAAAAGCTGTAGCAACAATACTTCTAAATACGAACGTACCTACGCACATCCACATCTACATAGACATTGCTTGAATTATGCAAAATATATGCGGACATGCTAAAAATAGATGCGGAAATGACCACCAGCAGCACAGGGCACAAGTTGCATCTTTCATACATACCACATACCACAACGCTTATCTAAATATTCGAAAGTGTACTCGTACAATATAAAATAAATAGAAATTTTCACCGAATTATTATACTTACAATATGTCTACGAAAAGTGTTAATAAAATCGTGCAAAGAAAACTTTTAGAAGAACTTTAATTACCTATACATACCTATACATATTATAGAATGAAATCTCCCGGCCTTGTCTGTCTGCGTGAAAGCGATAAACTCAAAAAGTACCGAGGGTATTTTCATACGGTTTTCACCAATGGACGGAGTAATTCATGAGGTATGTACAATATTGTTGAAAATGTCAGAAAAAATAATGTCGTGAATGGCACATGAGCAGTGTCGATAATGTCGTAGACATCAGAAAGCAGTGCAGCTATTAATGTAGTGTGGTGGGGTGAAGCAGTTCACGGCATGATTTTTTACGACATCTTTTGATGAATAACTTCTTAGGTCCGGGATAGTTCTTAGCTACATTTCGATCCAAGAGTGGCGCGGTTTTCGAGATACTGACCGTTTTCATCATTTTTTTTTTCTATTGATATCAATTATATACATGTATATATGACTGTTTACCATTCTTCCCAAATTCCCATTCCATTCCCAAATTGCTCCGCTTGATCACGTTTCACTGATTTATTGTTGGTGGGAAACATTTATGACAACAACAATGATTACAACATCACGTCGGGGAGGTGTAATGCGTGCCGGGCAATGCTAGTTTTAAATAAATATAAATAAGTACGAGGTCTGTTCAAAAAGTATCGCGAATTTTGAATTTTTGACAGCTGTTTTGCGTGCATTTGATACATATCAGAAAAAATTGCATGGCATGAGCCAACCGATATGCCGACATCGTCAGCAACTTTTCTAATAGTGATTCAACGTTTATTCATAACAATTATCTTCACTGCTTCAACGTTTTCATCGGTTGTCACCGTCCAGGTCGGCCATCGTCATTAACATCTTCTCTGCCTTCTATGAAAAGATTGTACTAAATCTTTTTTTTTTGCTTAGACTTGAAAAACACCACAGACAACATTTAAAGTGCTTTGGAGCTCTTAATTTTATATTTCACAAAAAAATTACAAATTATTTGATCCAAATTTTTTTTGAAGGAGGCAAAAAAATCAAAAATCTAATCGGGCTACCGCGTAAATTCAAAATTCGCGATATGATTTGCACAGACCACGTACGTAGCGCACAACAGCGTGCAAGTTCTATGTGTGGAAATGATCAGCATGACGAGACGAACCGATCTAGCCAAGTCTTTCTGGCAATCCAAGCGCCTGTTTTTTAAATTCTAAAAGAACTAAGAATTCGCAGCAGGCAAATTTCAAATTTTTCACGACCATATGTATGTATCTTAATTATTAACAGTTTTCATTTACTTTAACACTTCGAGTTGATATTGCAGGTTCAGTGTATTATATAGTCGGCCCACCTGACTATAGCGTACTAACATGTTTTTAGCTAGTGAATATGATTACTTATCTTGTAGATGCTTCCTCGCACTTCGCTATTTCATTATTATCCCTTTAGTTCTTATATCCTTATTTTGTCACTCGCTAATTAAGTCTTGCAAACTTTCTAAAGACTTCTCGCTTGATGCACATGTTGACTTTGCTATCCACATTTATGTCGAAAGTTTAGGCAAGAGTTTTAAAAACAGTTATAAACCAAACGTTTGCTACGACATACTTATATCTACATAAAATCTTTTATACATACATACATACTATAAGGGTAGCTGATAAGTTCTAACAAGAGCGTAATAAAGAGTCCAATATTTTGGAGTTTGTGTAGTCGAATTAAATTAATATTTTCGCGGTTAAACGTGGTACGTTTGAGGAAAGAGAGGAAGATCAGATAAATGACATATAAAATGTTCATACGCATTATAACAATCCTTAACCGTCTATTATCAATAAAGTTGTTTGTCTACAAATTTAAATATATAGTAATTTATTTTAAAACGTGAGAATAAATTGAGTGATCGATTTTTGTAGTAATAATAGTTTAAGTTGGATGGTTAGGTTTCTATGGAGACTGTGACTTATAGTGGTCCGACCCTAGCTTTTTTCGCAAACATCTATTTAATCCAATAAAAAAAGCTATCTCGGTATAAAATAAGTTCGGGATGTGCCTTGCAAGTAACATTTTACTGTTCGTGTCTTACACTACAACTTTCGTATGATTTAAATTATTCGCTTACGTCTTGTGTAATTTTTATAGCACCCGCTAAACCACCGCGTTAATCTAAAACTTGGTATCAGTATGAAACTTTCATGTGCAATCGGATTTTTTCGTGCTTGTGTATTCTATTTTCCAACAAAGAATGAATAAGGTTGAAAAAACTTTAAACCACTGCGTAGTAAGAAAACAGTTTCAGAAAAATGAGGTGGCGAAGATATTGTGGTTTTTTGCTTATTTTTTTCTTTATCAAGGCTTGGTTTATGCGCTGGATTATGTAAACTTCATAAGTGCTACTACTCTACTATCCTCCACACTTTACTGATTCTTTTTATGCCACTTCAATGACTTTTTGCACTAAGAAGTCAACAAGGACTATATTTCAGTTGTAGTAGTACAATAGTATGTAAGATGAGTTACATCTAGTAGCATATTAAGAAGGCAACACACACATGTTGCGCATTTGACGATGAAATAGGCCATGTATATAAACACGACTGGTTGCTCGACAGTACGGAAAAAATTCTCATCCAGGCAAAGAATTTTGTTACTTGTGGAGAAGACAAAGTGCTTTTCAAATATTTACATGCCTTGGATTTAATAAGTGGCAAAAGTGCCCATCAGTACCTACATATATTTGCATTATCCTTATGTGAGACGAAGCGCCAACAGAGTAAAATTGTGCAGTTGAAACTTAAGGGCATTGGCAATAGCCAATAAGAATGTAAACGATTAAATATTTGTCATCTATTTGATACCTACTAATTCTTAGTGCAACAAATAACGGAAGAGATTATTTTAATTTAGTCTCTCACATTAATATTAATAGGTAGAGTCTTGATGCTTGCAGCACATAGCACCTTACGACGAAAACACTATTTCTTTTTTTTTTTTGTTTTCACTACGAAGACACAATATGATGCAGTTTTCTTGACGAAGAGAATCGATTAACCACACGGCTTTTTTATGCTACCTACTCAGTGTTTTAATTATAAAGCTATAAAATTGTATGATGTAGTCCCTATATAAAATTACCTTCAGTTAGATTGTTCCTATTTTCATTTTCCAAAGCTCATTAAAATAAAAATCATATGTTAACTAAAGCATTTTTAAGTTTACGTTTTATTAAGACCAAAGATTGATCCATGTGCTGCCATTGATTTGAACCGCTAACAGTAAGCTTTTCAAAGAATTCAAACTTGGAATGGAGTACTAAGAAATATTTATGTAAATAAGAACATTCATACACAAGGAGAAACCTCATGGCAGCATACATACAAAAATTTCATCTCTCCAACTTTATTACCTGAGATATAATAAGAAATGTGCAATTATCAGTAAAGACAAGGTCTGCAATATAGGCGAAATTAATTGAAGTAGCAAGACTGGGAAACAAATTAAAAAAGAGGATGGCACCATTGGATCAATGGATTCTAATTTAATTTTAATATCTTCTGATAATAGGCTCAATCTAGTCAAGCTTATGAAGAGTAAATGTATAAATATACACATTCTTTCTTTCTGAGTGTCATATACAATACATACATAGTTTATAAGGTCTAAGTCCTGGAAATTGTGTACATATATGTATAGTGCAGTAGGAATTTCTGCATCTCTTTAAATTAAGTAATATGTACAATACAACACTTTTATTTTACTACAACGACGTCTACCTCGTATCATTAAAATGTCTCAAGTAATCTACGAATTACTCTACAGCCTCTTTTACTGCCCCTTTGATTTTCAGTATTTTTATTGCTTTTTCTTTGAAATCTTGTTTTCTGCCAAGTTGTCGTCTTAGCAAAACCTGCTATGGTAAACTTTTTTAAGCAAGTACAGCTTTATTTACAACACGTGACTGTATTTCAAATGTATATAACTTCAGTAGACATTCACGGATTCAGACTTCGAGAGAAATTCCTTATATACTCTGTTCTCACCGAGAATTAAGAAGGGGTAAATCATATACCTTAGGAAAATGTATATTGCTGTGCACCATTAGCACAAATAAAGATTATAACCATATTTTATGCCTTTTCAGATTTTTTGGATATGAACAATAGATAATAAAAAAATATAAGTGTCTACTTACTTAATCAATTACAAAAAGATCTTTGTTGAATTCTGTTAATTTTACATAAATGAATTCAAATTTTTGGACATACAACATTATGAATGTACAAGTAAAATATTATATGAAAATTGAATGTTTGTTTATCTTTAGCACTCAACGAAGATTGCTGAACCAAAATTTTGACAGCGTATTCCTATCATGACGTAGATAATTACTATTTAAGATAGAATAAAATACGAAATAATAAGCATAAAGGACGGAATCAATTAAACAAACATCGTCTATGCAGGAGCTTGGTTTTGTAAACAATAAGAACTATAAATATTAAATATTTCTTTTGAAGTACATTGGCTCTACAAAATTTCAGATATTAGTGTATTTAAAAAATTTTAAGTCTACTCGTTGGATTCTTAACAAATCAGTTATTGCACAAACAACCAAATGGTAGTTTAGCCCAAAACATATATGACTAAATGACATAAATGTGTCTTACGTACGTACCCGTTCATACGGATACAGTGTATTCAATATTCGGGTGTACTTCATTTCAGATTTGTCGCTTGATTTTCTTTGGACTTATATTTTTTACTTATAGTCAATGCCATTTTACGTTTTTTATATTTTCTGCTTAATTTTTTTTTCTTTTTTACGCCAGCTTTTATGACGACTTGTCGTGTTGCTTTGTGAGATGCTTGTCAAGATGAATGTTGCACATGACAACCGTAAATGTTTTAACTCTCATTGTTATTGTTGTTGCAATTTCTATAATACCAAGTAAAATCAACTCGTTGTCATTGCATATAACACAATTCTGGTAAAGTTTCTTCTTTGAAGTTTCTGCTTCTCCCACCCCCTCCATCTTCCTCTTTATTGCTCTCACGCTCTCTCTCTTTCTATCTTCCATTTCCTCTCCATTACGATTTTAACTTTTCGTTATAGCCCAAATAGCGAATATTTATTGTACATATTACATACTTATATATATATATATGGGATATCGATACAGCAATTTTACTCCGTCTTTTCAAGCGTCTTTTTCTCAGAAATAATAAGTGTCAGAAAGCTAAAGATTTGCATGTGGACTTGGAGATTGGTTGACTATTAAAGATCAGATAATGATGCCCATCTATTTTAAACATGGCAACATTGCTATAGATAACCATTTTTAGCTACATTTCATAAATAATCTTTTTATAAAAAATTTCCTTGTAATGTTGCAACATAAATTGCTAAGAATATTACATACTTAGGTAAATACCTTTACGTTCACTAAAATTGGTAGAGTGTACATTGTACAATAATAAGTATATTCAATAGTGTTGGTCCTGTATTCGTACCAATGTATTAAATCCTTTAATCGAAATAGGATATATGTATTAAGTTTGTATCTAATACCACATGCATATAACTCGCAGATAAGAGGAACTTATATTCAATAAAATAAATATAGGGTGAATTACTATATCCAGACTTATCGATCATGGAAAAGCGAGAAATAGTAGACGGATATTAAATAATAATAAAAAAAAAAAAAAAAAATGTAGTCATTTTCAAGTTTAGAGAGAGTCGTCTCTTAAATTTATTTTATATACTACATGTTTTTAAACTCGATTAAATATTTTTGAAGGATTAGAGTATACGATAGTCGGGAATACCCAGCATCCGTTTTTGTTTCTTACGGCGCTTTTTCTTTTATTTATACCAACATAATAGGCGTGACATAAGTGAGGCTAAAGGCTACATCATGACTTGGAAGAGCTTGAGTGTAGGAGTGCAGTGCAAAAAAACTATAAAAATATTTGTATTATTTCCATTTGCACAAATATTCCAACACTTTCATATACTTGGAGTCGCTAAGTCAAAGATGTCGAAAGTTTTTTTTACCTGCTTTCTTGCGATGTGTTGCCCATTTTATTTTATAATGATTTTCCAGTAAAAGTTATTACAATCATTACGTTATTCCGTACCGTTGTTGGCGATGTCGTTCTATTGTACAAACATGTTAACAGTCTTACATACATACATACATAAGTACATATTGTACATACTTTTTGTAGAGTCATTGTTATTATTCTCTTGGTTCTTCGTTCATTTATACTTCACTTTTTCTGCCTCATTACTTTATTTATTGCAAAGATGAATCATTAAAAATGTGTTCATATAATAGTTATTATTGTTGTACTGTTCGCATTTATATTAAATTTGCACGTTCTTTCTGTCATCCATCATACAATATATACTCGTATGTATGTATGTTTGCAGGTTTTTTTTTCTTAAGATTCGTGCTTAAAACGTTTTTACATCTGATTGACTGGAACAATGCTCTGGGCTTGCGGTAAAATATTATATGTATGGATGTGTGTAAGAATGTCAGTGTTTTTGCTGTTTTGAAATTGTACAAATATACAATTAAATTTAATTGCAATTTCAATTTGTATAATTATGTCGCTCTAAATAAATAAATTTTTAATTTGCGTCAAGTTTACTCAAAGCTTTTAGTAACATCAAAATTGTCTTCATCATTGTCATACACATCAGCAGTAAAGCCACCACGCAATAACTTCAACAATAATAACACCAGATGCTGTTGAATTTTACAAAAGCTGCTCGACATAAGTTCCAACTTGCATCTCGTATTTTGCCACGGGGACACAAAAAGTGTTTATTAAGTGATTATGTTGCTTTGTTTTTTTATTTTTTGTTTCTTTGTTGCTGCTTATATTATTAGTGTTTCTTCACTATTTTATAATGATCCTTTATGTACCTTTCAATGAGTGGGAACAGTTGTTATCACTTTGTAGTGAGGTTTTTTTTTTTTTGTTGATGGTTTTGAAAAAAGAGTATGTGCAGTGTGACGAAAATTGAACTAACCGGTTTATATAGATTCTATCTATCATTTATCAAGAGTCTTCAAAACTTCCAGAGTTTTCACGGTTGTTTTGGAATATAGACCTAATCATAGATTTCTTTTATTTGTCTATATTAATTCTCATTCTTGTCATACCTCAGAGTTTGGCAGCTTTAAATTAAACTAAATATTGATACAATAATCTAAGTTTTTTATAGTCTGAAGGCGGTTGCAGTTTTATATAATTGGAAATTTTTAATAAATTTAAAACTAGTTTTCCTTATTATTTAATAAGTAATACATATCTGCAATGATAATACTGGCAGCTGATTACGCCTAAAAATCGTATAGGGCAAACAATATACAGACACTTTCCAGATGTTTTCCTTCATACAAAAGCGAATCGGAATAATACAACTCACGAAATTACAAAATTTATTTTGGTAGACGATGCTCTAACAAATGCAAACAAAAAACCATCCATTACAAACTTATAGTCCCACATGGGAAAGCAAAACTAATTTTCAATATCAACAAACAAATCAAAACTTAAGAATCTACGGATCACCGGAACTAACATAACTTTCACCCATTTTTAAATTACCCCTCCTTCATTCGGATAACAAAAGAAAATATTGAAACGAAATGATTCTTAATTCATTGGAGTAGGCTCTGCTAAAAGAAAACAGTAATAATGAATTTTAATTACTTATATGTAAGTAAGTATACAGCTTTTCTGATGATCGAAACAAACATATCGCGCTTGTGCCATTCGAAAGCTCAAAAACTAAAAGCATGCATCGTTGAATAGATTCCCCTCGTTACACGTGTCTACGTTACAAACATAAAGCAAATTAATAAAACCTGTTCGCATTTGTTTGAAAAGTATAAAACTATATATACTTGTATACCTAAGTTGTCACTAGCCTTCACAACTGTCACATAAATTATAAAAAGAAGTGTACCTATCTTTTATAGTGGAAACTACAGTTAAAGGCTTCAAACCATATTTAAAGCTTAAAGAATATCTAATGCACAAATACGGTATTTGTTAGAATCAATTCTTTAAGAAAATCTTTTTACTTCATAATTTATTGTTTATTTTTATTTAATTATGTAAATGGAATGTTATATTCGCTGTGGAACTAAATTTAATATGTAATTTATTTTTGTCTTTTACATTCTGTCGAAAATATTATTTTTAACTTTGCTTTCTGCTATAACTATTTTACTATTTTATTGTATGTATATTTATTGCACATCAATCATACGTCACATTTGCCTAATATGAATTGATAGCTAAGAAGATTTTCAAATTAAAGTTGGAATTTGGAATTTGTTTTTGCATCTCTCTATTAGCTAAAATAGAATCAATTAGCAACTAGAATTTAATTTGCAGTATCTACTTATATACTTATATATATTATCTGTCAATAGAGGGGATTGCAAAACAAAAAATCCTATAAAAACAACGAAATGAAAGTGGTCTTCGAAAAGAGAATTTTATACTTTGTACCTTTAAAAAGGGTTACATTAAGTTTGTGCGTAAAGGGTATGAATGTAAAACAAGAAGATTATTATACTCTTCATGCACCTCTAGAAAACGGTTTTACCTACGCTCTTGTGATTAAGCAGAAATATTTCATTATTGATTTGACTTATATTTAGGATATTTGTATGGGAGCTATACGATCCAGTAATCCTAGGGAAATTGAAATTGAAATTTACACGATTAGTGAATATGGATCAGGGACTTATACTATCCAAATTTCAGTTCGATAATACAAAAAACAAAAAAGTTTTTCTATTAAGAACATGAATTTAAAGCGGGGTATGTATGAACGTCGACTGTTCGCTTTGGATTTTAATTATTCGGTGATTTACATTAATTATTTTAGATTTTCTTCTTCTTACAAATAACAGCTACATAATAGACGTACAAATAATACAAAGCTTTATGTACAAAAATATAAAATAAACATACTTCTTCTCCGACGCATAGGGTATTGAAATGTACATGGTTGGTGAATATGGGTCAGCCATACAAACAAAAAATTTCTTATAAAAACATTAATTTTAGTCGGAGTGTGTATGGGATGTATAAGAACTAGTAATACTAGGTAATTTGCATGGTTGGTGATTATAGATTAGATAATTTAACATGCAAATTTCGGTTCGATAATACAAATAACAACAACATGAATTTAAATTTGTGGTTTTATGGGAGGCACCCCTCCGAATGATCCAATTCGCTTGATTCCGACAAATGTACAGCGCCTAGGGGAAGGAAAAGTTCGTGAGAAATTTCAGCTCTCTCAAAAACTGAGGGACTATTTTGGATACAATCAGACGGTTAGACGGACATGGCTTAATCACAGACGGTTAGACGGACATGGCTTAATCAACTCGTCACGTCGAGCTGATCAAGAATATGGTATTCCGGGTGTGCCATCTCTTATGTTATCTTACCATTGGTTAATAAAAAAAAACAAGGGTATTTTTATTAAATTTGATCTTTTGTAATTCATTTAGACTAGTTTTTGCAAAATGCGCCCTCTTTGCTGCGTTTTCCATTATCTTTTCGAGTATCTCTGGCATTATAGCGATTTCGGCACGAATCTTTGCCTTGTGCTCGTCAATGGTCTGAGGCTTGCTGGCGTACACTTTGTTTTTTAAATAACCCCACAAAGAGAAGTCCGGAGAGGTCAAATCTGAGATCTGGGTAGCCAGTCAATGTCAATGTTTTGACATGAGACGTATATAATATTAATTATACTAAAAATTTGAGTGAATAAATACAAATCGTCACGTTTTTTGATTCTGTATCTAATGAACCGCGTTAGGTTGAGACAGAATGTGAAAAAAAAAAAAAATTCGAAAATCGGAAAAGTCTCAATAAAAGATTACAATTATACAATAACAACATGCAGCTTGTGTGTTATAAAAATGTTTATAACAACAACGTGCAAGCAACTAGCTTGTGTGTGTGCAAACACAAGCGAATGTACGAAGAAAAGAAAACGAGAAACACACGGAAGCTCGCAGTTGATCTAATTTTTGGGCAAGAGAGGACAGACGGCAAACGTAAACACATTGTTTAACACAGCAACAACAATTACATACGCTACAGAAATCAAAACCAATATACAGACAGACAGACAGGCAGACTGACAGATTGACATACAATAGTGCCATGACCCTTCCCCGCACACATTGTAAGAGTACACAAGCAAAATGTAATGGTACAATCAATCGCATAATGAGTGGCCGGCATTACAAACTTCTTGACAATCTTATAATATTGTATGTAGTTGTATTTGCTTTGAGATGATCTTTGTCTGTTTTTAATAAGTTTCCCTTCTATCACGTGTACGATGGCACACGCACAATTTTTTCACTCTTCACGGAGTGGATAGTATTATAAGCTTGTCATGAAGATAACCTTCTTTTTAGTTTTGAATAGGAGTTGGTTGGTTTGTATGGGTCCATATCTTTCCTGTATGGGGACCCCTTTAATTTATTGAATATGTTTTAGTTTCAGTATTTGCTGCTGTTGCTCGGATAGAACTACACATTCTGTAAAAATTTCAACTTTCTACCCAATGCGGCTCATGAGATACAGCCCGAGGGTGGACAGAAGAATAGCGTAGCCTTAGTAATAGATTTCGTTAGGTACCTTTTGGGTCCGGAACCCTAAAAATCAAATCGAAACAAATAATAAAAATAGAAATCATTGTGCACAAATTACTTCTCACTTTGTGTGCATCGTTGGCTATTGTCAATAAAAACCACCAAAATTTCTTTGTTGCAACTGATTAAATTTTATGCTTTGCACATCGACACAAAATCTGTAAAGTATGCACACTAACTGATGCGTATTTTACAGTAATAAAATAATGTTGAAAATCGAAAAACACAAAAGAAAATCTAAAAACAAGTTAAATACAAAGAGTTTGAAAAAATCTGAGAACAAATTGAAGACAAAAGATGGAAGAGAAAGGACAGATGGATAAGGGACTAGGTTTTAAGTGAGTTTAAGGGCAACGGCTGATTTAATTTTGTCATCCACAATGTGTTGCTTACTCTTAAAGATAGAATATTTAACGATATTATAGAATTTATTTAAATTATTCTTATATAATAATATAGTCATATAAAAAATTTGACGTTTTGACGAATCCACCCCGATATACCATAAGGACGACTTTTGTGTTCACAATCACAAAATATCCTAATAATTATTATTGGCTCTTTCAGGGGGGTAAACATAGTACATACTTGTAAAAGAATTATTGAATCATTATTAATAAGTATGTTTGGAACAAGCTGCTTAAACAAACGTTTTACAGATGTGTTTTTTTTTTTTTTTCGTTGACTTTGTACATTAGTAACCTGGCGATTTTTTCCACCAAATACTACAAGGGCTTCTAGTATACTATTGTATATAAGTATATGTCGGAGGATGAAAGAGTAACCTTAAGTAACGTCAAAAGAAAAGGAAGAAGTAGAGAACTTGCGTGTTTTAGCGAGAGTGAAAAAAGCGATATCATCACGTTGATGAGGATTCAAATCCATCTCCGACATATACTATATATAAAATTATTCAACAAGATTTTTTATACCAAGTGATAGTGATCCGATTTGTGTTAGAAATTTAAAATATTGACGTAGCCTTTTTTCGTCTTGCAAAAGAGTAATTTTCAGCCTTAAAATTAGTTGAAGAAATATTAAACTAAGTGTATTGAGCTTAAATGTAACTAATGTTCAGAAAACCCAAACCTTTTTTCTTGTCAAGGCTGAAGATTTTACCCTGTTTTTTTTATAAATTTTGGTGTAATTTATTTAATTTGTAATTTTGTAAGTATTTCAATCCCTCCTTTTGGCTAGTATTTTAAATAACTCAACAAAAAATATAACAAACTTTTTGAGTGTTTCTCAATAAGATGAAATTCTACATAGCAAAACAAAAACTATAATTTCTAATATTTTACGTGTCACGTAAACATAAATAACAGCATCGAGACAAATGGCACTGGAATTTCTTATTGAAATCTATTAATTATCATGTTAAAACGTTATTAATTAGACTTGGTGATACCACTGCACATAACTATAAATTAATTTATAATGTACACACACGAATTCACAACAGCTAAATAAAGCTAAGTTTGTTCTTATAAAAGCTTACACAAACATACATCACATGAGAGGGAAGGAGGCTATGAAAAATATACAATTTAAAACAATATAATTTCATCGTCGTTGTTGTAAAGTTTATAAAATGTTGTATAATTATATATATTATTATAAATAATATAATTTGAAAATTTATAAACTCCCACCAAAAATATATAATTAACAAGTAAAAAGAAATTTAACACGCCTATGCCACAGTTGATATACTCTTCACGCACCCTCTAGAATACGTTTTTGCATCCAGTTTTAAATATTTTTTTTAATACCAATACAAATTCCGGAAGGTTTAGACTAACAACTATGTCTTCATTTAAGGAGTATATATGTATTTATTTAATATTTTCTTTCATTTTTGAATAATCATTATAATGTTATTATATATTTTGGCGGTAACTGGCCATCTCAGTACCACAATAATTTAACTAAATGTTCGCGATGGAACCACAAATAGAAAAATTTTAAGATAACATGCAAATAAAGCTATAAAAAGCAGAATTTGGCCACATTGGCTTTACACACGTAATTCAAAAGAACCTTACCGGTGGAATATTGTTATGTTTGTATATTTATATATACTAGTGGATTAAGTTCGACAGGGGCTGTGGGCGGTAAAACTAAATGAGACTGTCGGTCTGCTTAGTGTACCTTCGGTTCTTTATTTCGACTTATTGCTTGTTTGGGATTAAGTAAACGCTTCAAGATTTTTTCCCAAGATTTGAAAACCCACCACGATCACAGACCCGTGGAGATCCGAAACCTACACCACCCTTAGTCCGCCAGTGTATTTACATTCAATTACTTTACTGAAACAGGCATATAAATTTGCATTGTATTGTATATACACATTCGAGGGTAGATAAAAGAGTTCTGAGAAAATCCCATATAAGACATTTTAAGTAATGTCTCTTTGCCACAGAATTTACAACTTTTTTAAACGGTTTTATTTAACAACGTTCTGTGGGCGGATGGTCAAATCTTGCAAACTGAATTAGAACCACTTCTTGATATCTGATTGAGCTAAAATCCATAAACCTTCTGCAAACAATGCAAAACAATTTTTTTTTTTTTTTTGGAAAATGCACCGGAAAAGTCGAAATTGGCGCTCAAATTTTATCTACAACAACAACTGTAGACATGTATACAACAAGGTGCTGATCGCCAGAGATTAGTTAGAAATTTATTTAATGTTTAATTGAATCAAGGGAGATAGGCACAAATTGTGATCAGCTGCATGTTGTATACATAATAATGATGCAGGTAATGTACTGAAAGCTTAAAAATTATTATGTAAGGTACCTAAAACTGATATCGTGGGGCGAGTCAAATATCTATTATCTACAGTCAATTGCTCATATCATTGTACAATAGGTATGCTTTGAATGTCTCTTCTCACAAGACAACTTATGCAAAATGTGTGTAAATTTAAATTCGTCACTATCATTGTGCGACATTGTAGAACGCTGCGGCCCACGAATTTATTTTGTCAGAGCAATTCTCTAAATTGATGCCAGTCATCAATGGTACTTTTTATTTTCCTAGCTGGACGAAACTTTGATTGAATGTTCGAACTTTCAACAACACATAGTATAAGTTAAGCGATGAAAATTAGATTGCCTACGTGGCCGATTACATGCATACAGCAGGTTTCTCGTAGTGCACTCAACGCTGATTCGAATCCTCCTCAGTCAATATTTTCCGCTTACTTATCACATAGAATTTTTAATTTGCTAACCTTGGTGGAATTATATATATAAATAGTGGCACGAAAAAAGTTCGTGGCCAAACACCGAGTCATTACTATATTTTTATAAGGACTTATTATCTCACCCTCGTAGTATTTATGTTGGAATGTAGATTCATGTGTATCAACGTAGCTGATTTGTAAGCACATCATGCACTTGAGCCCAATTATGTGCTTTAAACAAGTCACAAGACCCAGCCAAAGACAGTACGTATGGTATATATAAATGTTTATATGAATATATAAGATGTACATTTATAGTCATATACATAAATACACGTGCCGCAATCAGTTTTGAAATAAAGCGTGTCGAAAATGCAAACTGAGCCTGCACAACATGGCGTTTAAATATATACAATCAAATGGAACCTTTTTGAACTCATAAAAAAGTGATTCAGTTGCCTTAGATTGGCTGATTAATGACTGTAGAATTGGAGGAAAACTTTAGACACAAAAAATTTTAGGTTTAAGTTATTTTAACCGACGTCATAGTATTTAAAGTAGTCTGACTTAATTTGTAATGTAATTATACAAGTTTATTGTAAATATGTACTACTTGTATATCTCACATGTGTGTGAAATGTATTGTGTTTCTTTTTTTTTTTTTTGTTCTTTTTTTTTTTGTAGCGCTATGCACAGATTCTTATTACAATATAAATAATATAATAATATTCTGGTTATTTGTTAACTAAGTTCAACCTTATTTAAGCCTTTATCTTTAAGATACCTACAGAGCACAGATTTCTACTGCAAAGGGTAATACGAGTACATTGTAAAGACGCGCAGTCAGCATATAAATGAATGTCTTATTGAAAATGTATACTTACATAAAATTCAAAATTATTTCTTGAAGTTTTCGCATCTTTCTATTGAAAAAAAAAGGTTAAATTGATAAAAAGGTAATTTTATAAACCCACGAGTATATATACGAAGTGCGTAACAAAAGTTTCTGACCTTGTTCACGACTTTTCTTTTCATTTTTTCTCGAAAATTATGTTATAAACATTAATAAGCCACTACAAAATATGCAATATGTGTGTTCCAAAATTATTCAACCTTAGGGAGCAGGACTGTAGTCAAAGTTAGTGAATTGTAAGTTTTGGCTGAACAAAAGACTTTCTTTTGCGTAGCACATTGATTCCCCTATTATGTTAATCAAGAAGAAATATTATTAAACTCTACTTTCTGTCCTCTTTCAGAAAACATCTTCAAACACTTATCATTTATACAATACTTTTACTCGTGTGTAGAAACAAAGTAGAAAAAAATTATAAAAATTTGCCAAGTTCGAGTCACACTCGCACATGGAGGATTCCGTAACAAATGGGGGTTTTTTATGGGAAGTACCCGGCTAGTGGTCAGATCAAACTGAAATTTTGACACTTTAAGTTTTTAATCCCCCATGTAAACCATGTAAATTTCAAGCCCCTAGGGTTACTGGATCGTATAGCTCCCGTACAAACACTAATCTGTACCACAAAATAAACCAACATAACATGTAAAAAAATATATAACATGTACAAGTATGTAAGTTTAGTTTTAATTCCAAAACATGAAAATATGCCAATACTTTAACTTACTTTTCTGTACTTAAATACCCTTTGAGCTGAAGGCCTTTATCGCTATTGCTCATAAAATTGTTTTAACTAAGTTATAATTTGTAAATATAATATTAGTTCTAGATAATAATAATAATAATACTAACATAATTGTATTCCGCAAACAATATGTATATTGCCTTTTTATACTCTTCACGGAAGTGAATAGTATTATAAGTTTGTCATGAAGTTTGTAACAGGCAGAAGGAGCCAAAAAAAAAAAAAAAAAAAAATCACATAAAGTATATTTATTCTTGATCAGCTCGATTAGACGAATTGATTAAGCCATGTCCGGCTGTCCGTCAGTATGTATTCAAACTAGTCCCCCAATTTTTGAGCTATAGAGCTGAAATTTTGCACGAACCTTTCTTTTTACCATACGCAGTACATCTGTTGGAATCCGCCAAATCGGCCAACTAAAATTCAGGATCTTATTCGAAAAACTTTATTGTTTTTTGTTCTCTTCAACTAAAATTTGGATACTATAAGTTTCTACTTAATGTCCATCAAATGCGTAAATTTCAAGACCCTAGAGCTATTGGATCGTATAAAAATATTTCGGTCTCAGTGTTGAAATGTTCTATGTGTACTGAACATAAGTCAAATCAATAACTGAATATTGCTGAATGTTCTATCACAGAGCGTAGGCAAAAACTTTTTTTAGGAGGTGCCTGAAAAGTATTTCAACTTCGGCATAGGCGAAGTTACACTTCTTTTTACTTGCTTTTTAATAGTTTAAAAGAATTAATTAATTTAAAATAATTTTGGCATTCTTTAACATTTATATTTATATTGTGGAAAGTTTTCTATCCAACATACATAGTATAAAAGAAATTCAAAACCCTTCTCCGTTCCGCTACGAACAACTTCTTAACAACGCAACGGGTTGTGATACAGGTTTTACTGTCATTTAAGGATTTTTGATGGAATGTTTAGGCTTTGTCCAGAATCAGAAGAATATAGAATAGAAGTGTCGTGGGACACTTGGTTTATGATATCTAAAAGCAACTATACGTTTGTGATTGCGATATTCTGCTTGAAACGCTGGTGCTTAATACTCTGGGCTAACCATGTCTTTTTATTTCTTTTCACGAACGCACTATAAGAGTTTGGCACTGATTTATGATAGCAAATAATAAATAATAATAAGATAGGCCCAAAATGAGCTTTGTTGTATTACCAATAATTTGTTGTAGTTACAAACACTGCTTATAAAAATTTTTTTAAAATATTTAAAAAGAAAGTAACTAACTGAGTTTTGAACCTTCGATGCATAAAAGCCCGGTGCTTAATACCCTGGACTGACGATGTCTTATTTTAAGTACCGAATGTACTATGTATATGTATTTTTGGCACTGATTTGTGAAAGCGAAAAATAAATAATAATCTAAAACTTTAACTTAAATTAATAATCTTGGCCCAAAGCGAGTTTGTTGTATTGTTGTAGTTATAAAAAGAAATTGTAAAAAATATTTTAAAAATATTTAAAATAACAATACACAGGGGGTTTCCAGCTGGTTCTCATCCGAATAGTAATAGCACCCAAGTTTGCTTAATGTTTGTGATCGTAAAACAGCGGACGCGAAATAAAAACGATGACGATTTTGAAATTTGTACTACTTCACAAAGTGCATAGAAGAGCTAAGCTCTAAAAAAATTACATTTCAAATTTATTTTTTTTAGAGACGTGCAGTAGCACATTCACATTGCCAAAAAGGGTTGTGACTCATGAATGTATGCAAACTTAAATTTAATGTATGCAACGAAATTTGTACATTGTTCTTGTTTTGCAAAAGAAGAAGTGAATGATTGCATATTTGCGATTTCAGTCTGAAAAGAATTGAATGAGTTTGTGCCTTGGTATTTAAAACATTCAAAATGAAACCGTGTGTACAACTAAAACGATGGGTAATTCAACTATACACCGCTACACACACCGCTAAATCGAAAAAAATAAAGCATACATACAAATTAAATAAACAAAAGAAACAATAGCGCGACATATACGCATTTATGCTTTTTGATAAAGGACGCGAGGCGAATGCCTTTGCCTCTGCGATAATTCATTTGTACTGGGATAAAACGTACATAAAATGATGTACTAACAATTTGCAGGTACCAACATTCATTTTCATTCAAAATAGATGTATCTATATAGGAACATGTGAATGGGATTAACATTCACTTTACAGAAACGAAATTCTACATTTATACACATTCACTTTAAATGGGTTCGGCAAAAGATGTATTCTTTTTAAAGTGAATAATGCAAAAGGCATTTTGGACGCATTCACGGACAAGTCTAATTTTTTTGAAGTGAAACTTCTTTAGCAAAAATTGATATTAAAAATTTGAGCGAAAAAATACATATATATCTATTTAGGTTTTTTGAATCTGTATCTAATGAACCGCGTTAGGTAGAGACTTAAAATTTTCACAGATTGTCTAGTTCTATTTCCATATCCGCAACAATTAATAAAATTTTTCGAAAATCCATCGGAAAAGTCTCAATAAAGAGATTACAATTATACAACAACAACATGCAGCTTGTGTGTTATAAAAATGTTTATAAAAACTTGGATGCAAACAGCTTGTGTGTGCAAACTCAAGCGAATGTACGAAGAAAATAAAACGAGAAACACACAGAAGCTCGCAGTTGATCTAATTTTTGGGCGAGAGGACAGACGGCAAACGTAAACACATAGTTTAACACAACTACAACAATTACACACGCCATAGAAACCAAAAGCAATATACAGACGGACAAACAGACAGAACGACAGATTGACATACAATAGTGCCATGACCCTTCCCCGCACACGTTGTGAGAGTACACAAGCAAAATGTAATGGTACAATCAATCGCATAATGTGTGGCCGGCATTACAACTTCTTGACAAACTTATAATATTGTACGAGGGTCAATCAACAAGTACGTAGCCTCACCGCCCGATGGTGCTGCTATTACAAAAGAGTGCAGTACATTCTTATAGAAGCCTTCTGCACAGTTTCAGTCAATTCTCTTCATTAGTTTTGTTTTGACATCCTTTAAAAGCGAGCGTGTCGGTTAGTTTTACAAAAATGGAAAAAGAGCAATATCCTTCGGTGATTCGTCTCTGGTGTGTACCAGTGAATCCATGTTTCGTCGACGGTCACGAAGAATATTATAATATGATCCTGTATTTTACACAATATGTTGAACTGTGGTAATATTGCTATGAAAAAAAAGTGGCAAACAATTATAGAGATTATACCACAGCCAGAAAACATCAACGTAATCAGCGACTACGATACATCAGCAGAGGATATTGGGAAAGCGATTGTCTATCATTTGAAAGAAAATGTACAGTAAAGAATTGCTAAAGTAAAACCATTTTCTTATAATGCAATTTTTTTTTTAAATTTTTTTAAAAGCAACTTATATTAACTCACGTGTATGGTTTCACTACATGTATCACAAATATGTTGCTTGGGAACTCAACAAATTTATTTACAACAGGAATAGCAAAAAAGATTTGTAAGTGTAAGTAGTGAGTGTAATAGGTAGGCCAAGATGCTTCGGACATCCGATAGTAATAATTGTACATAGCTAACAAACATTTTTCATTTATCTTTATTTCCACCAACTATCGATGCTTGTGTTGTAGTTATTGCTTTATAAGTGATAGTGTGGTTTATCATCGGTCGAAAGAGGAACACCGAACAAAGAGCGAATATTAAGATTTGTTTTAAACTTGGAAAAACTTTTATTGAGACGTTTGAACTAATGAAACAAGTGTATGTTTTTCCCGTTCCAGATTCGATGAGTGGTTTAAACGATTCAAAAAAGATCATGAGGACATCAAGGACGACGAACATCCCGGTCAGAAAAGTTTCGTGATTACACCAAGTAACATGAAATATACGATCCAGTAATCCTAGGGTCTTGAAATCTACACGGTTGTTGAATATGGACAGACACTTGTACAGCGCAAATTTCAGTTGGATAACACAAAAAACAAAAAAGTTTTTCTAATAAACACTTGGATGGTTTGTATGGGAGGTGCCCCCGAGTGGTCCGATTCGACTGGTTCCGACAAATAAACTGAAACTGATAGTGTCCAAGTTTCAGTTCGATAGGACAAAAAACACAATAGTTGTTCCAATAAGAACCTGACTTTAATTGGGTGGTTTGTATGAGAGGTACCCCCCCTAGTGGTACGATTCGTCTGGCTCCGACAAATATACTGCATCTAGTAAAAAGAAAGGTTGTTGCATTTCAGATCTCTATCTCAAAAACTGAGGGACTAGTTTGCAGAAGTACAGACGGACATGGCTTAATCAATTCCTCTCATTGAGCTGATCAAGAATATATCTGTGGCAATATGTAAAAGTAGCTTAAGTTAAAAATCAATGAAATCAATGTTAACAAAAACTATCTCCATTAAAGATATTTTAACATGTGTATTCCAGTTTGAAATAACTTAAGTTATAAAGTAAAATGATGTAGCTATGCTTCTATGATTTTCCGAAAATTCCTTAGTGTGTGTTTTGAAAACAATAATATTCAAAATCAATTTTCGACTACTATTACCTTTACATATTACATATACAGATATATGTACATATGTATACTTTATTTGGTCTAATTGTCTCCTTCTGCCTGTTACAAACTACATGACAAACTTTTAATACTATTCACTGTGTGAATAGTATAAAAATACAGATGAACTGATAACCTCCTCCATTTTTGAAGTCGGTTAAAAAATTTGGGTTTATTACCGAAACATATGACGATATTCATTTACGTTGCTAAATAAAAATAAAGTTTTTAATTGAATGATTCAATTACCTTCAATTTGTTTTTAGTCCCTATGTTGTTGTTGTTTTGTTTGTTTTGTGACGCTTTAAATATTAATAATACTGAGAAGACATCAATTTTGCGATTTTGCGACCTTCCCAGTAATTTTTCTTTATTAACCCAAATTAATTAAATTCCGTTACAACCATAATTGCAGCATACAACATTTGTACTAACATTTAATTGGATTTTCTTTTCTTGTTTCTTTAAGTTTTATAGTAAAATAACTAGGGAACGCAATGTGTTTCGAACGAAAGAATAATCAAATAAATATTATACCTTCTCCTAACAACCGAAAAACTTATTATTTGTAACATCAATTTTATCTCTCTTACAATATTTGTATTGAACATGTGTAACGTTGTACAATACATATACAAAATATAGGTATTTTTTCATGAAAATTTTAGATCAACCAAGGCCCCACCATAATTTATATTTTGTGCCGATTTTGAACATAAAACTAAAAATTAATTGCCAAAAAATCATCAAACTCGACCATGCTTAAAATCATAACCCAATCGTCAAGGCTTATTTTTCCAAGCTGACTGTCACCTGGGTCCTTTGATGTCAGCTGTAAATTCATGCGTCTCTCTAAAATCTCTCGCTCATTTTGCGATTTAGAAAAAAATGGCAAAAGTGACTTGCATTCCTCCACGCTTAATGCGCCGTCCTCATCATCATCATACATACGAAAAATTACCTTCAGCTTTTCAAAGCGGGTAATTGGTTTATATTTTTTACAAGGATCAACAACAAGAAAGTGCGCCAAACCATACAGGAACTGATTAAAATCAGCAGCTGGGTATAGGTAAGTATTCACAATGCGTTCACCCATTGGGTGAATAATGATTTGTGGCATACGCATCAACTCACTGCGTAGAATTTTTCCATTATCATCGCGAAAAAGCGATTTATAGTAATTATACAAATAATCGATTTGATAAGGCGAAAAGCCCGTCTTGTCTTGAAGAGCGTTTATCTGTTCCGGCCTAAGAGTACTTGAAGAACGATTCCCCATTTTCAAGTTGCCTGTGGTTTTAAACTTTATTTAAAATGCGAAATATATAATTGCTATTTGTTCGTATAGAGGTGTAGAAAAAAGTTTTGAGATTGATTTTATAACGAGTGATGACAAATACCGCACGGCAAGTATATTAATTATGTTTTTTTTTTTTTAAGTGAAACGACGTGTACGTATAAAGCTAGGAATACGTACATCAAATGGTTCTTCAAATCGCTCTCTTTTTTGAGAGAGCAAAAGCTTTTTGACGTGTCGATGGGGGTGTTTTGCGTTTGATGAAATGATTTGATAAAATCAACAAGATTTGATTTTTCTTCAAAAGACTCTCTCTCATTTTTGCAATTGAAAGCTATTTTATGTGTCGATTAGCAAATCAACTCATTATTATGAAATCGTTGTTGTGAATGGACTAGTGTGTTGTATTATTTAAATATTTTATTGTTTATTGGTTTGTTTGTGATTTTGTTTTTGTTTTCTTTTTATAAATTTCGGTTTATTGCTTGTTTTTAAAAGAAACATTTAATGTAGCATTCCAAATGGAAAATGAACAAAGAAATTTTATTTTCTTCATTGCACTCACTCGCTGCCTCCAACGAGAACTAAAAATTAAGTTTTCCATTTTACGAACGAAATTTAAAATAGTCGATGGGCACTACATCAAAACACAATAAGCTCGATTTGAAGAACGATTTGATGTGTGAATTCCTACCTTCAGTTCAAAGAAGTGAAACGGAAATCGGAATAAGTAAGGTCGGGTCGGAGACGCATTGGCTTGTGCGTCTGAAGCATAGAGAATAGGTGTTTATGCATGAGTAAACAAAATTTTTCGTACGTGCATAAAATGCAGTATATGTTCTGACTATACCGTAAACATAAGTTAAATCAATAATTAAATATTTCTGAATACTCTAACACAGGCCGTAGGGAAAAACGTTTTCTAGGGGCTGCGTGAAGAGTATATCAACTTCAGCATAGGCGTAGTTAACCTTTTCTTACTTGATTTTATTATCATGAATTTACGCGTTAATTTAGATTTTTTGATTTTATTGTTATTACTAAAGATCAGATGTTGGAAAATAAATGTATACATGTTACAAAAAAGATATATCTTTAAAGATTACATAAATGATAATGGGACCCCTTGTCCGATTATTTTATTCAAAGTACCTACACACTTACTTTAAATGTGTTCGGCAAAAGATGTACGCTTTTTTAAGTGAATGATTCAAAAGGGATTTTGAATTCGAATTTCCTGGAACTGTATCCGCCAGTGTTACTGATGACCCTGAATTATCGATTCGGCGCCGTTCGCAGCAATTGGGCCTCCGTTACTCTACTACGTGGAAAATTTTGCGAAGGTATTTGCGTGTGAAACCTTTTAAAATACAGCTGGTACAAGAATTGAAGCCACGCGACCTACCACAACGGCTATCTTTTGCTGAATAAGAGCTGGCAAAGTTAAATGAAGATCCAATTTTTTATCCAAAAATTGTGTTCAGCGACGAAGTTCATTTCTGGTTGAATGGATATGTGAATAACCAAATTTCCGCATTTGGACTGAAGAGCAACCAGAAGCATTGCAACTAGCAATGCATCCCGAAAAATACACTGTTTTGTGTGCATTATGGGCCGGCAGCATCATTGGGCCGTATTTTTTCAAAGACGGCGAAGGCCGGGGTTGTTGATAAATAAAGATTTCATACATATTTCTGAATTTTATGTGTTTTTTTGGAAATCAAATTAGCAAGCTCTTAAAAAATCACCCGTTTTAGGGGTTGTTGAGAGTAGAGCCTGTCTTCTTTTTTCTTTTTGTTGCGCGCGTACAGAAAACTTCTGATGTTGATGTCAGTTAATTTCAAATTGTAAAAGTTTTGATAAAATATTAATAAACTATGTAGCAGGAATGAAAAATTCAGTTGTAACAGCTATTTGCACACACCGGAAATTGTTCTCTCAAAACAAAGACAGCTGTTTTCCAGTAAAGCAAACATGAAGAGGGCATAAAATAATAAGAGAAATAAGCGTGAATTACAAATTTGAAGAAAAAAAATTGATGTACGCTTATTTTCAAGAAAAAAGACGAGTTGGCAGCTCAGCGATCAGTCGCGAAATACTGTCCAGTTATGAAGATCACATGACCAAGTTCTTCGTCTTATTACAAGTTCCAACAACAACAACATTTCACAGTTCTTCTTATCTAAAGTTTAAAAATGAATTTTTTTTTACAGGTTTCTTACATATTATTTTTCTCAGATACAGTCTGAAAGTGCTGCCAAATACCAATCATATCAAGGCTTTGGCTGGGCTCCCATGCTTCCATGTTCCTTGAAAAGAAGCATACCATCATATCTTATTAATCGAAAATAGGCATACCTTTTTCCTCGACGAGCATACCTTGTTCTTAATGTGTATGCGCATGATACCATCCATAGGTTTTATGTGTGTTTGATGAATTGATTGTTATTGTTTTCTTATTTTTTGGAAGAGTATTCTCATATCCAGTTTCAAAGTGTGCATGGGCATGTTTGTTTTATAGGCAATTGGAAGTCAGTCATACATAAGCTACTTATATAAAATATTCAAATATTAAATGTGTTCTGTTGTTTTTGTACAATATAAAGTCGCTTACAAAAAGAAGCAGCTTATGCCTCGTTGTGAAATGGCTATTATATTTATACAAACTTCTAATTTTTGAAAATTGATGTGAAAAATTTTTGGTTTTCGGTAGAGTGAAATTTGAAATCGTCATAGGCAATTTTGGTTAACGATTTTCTTCTCGAGGCTTGTGGATTTAGAATCAATAATGAATATATCATATTTTAGCTATCATCGCCTATATTAATAAATTGAAATTTAGTACTGCAACTTTGAATCAAACTTTCATTAATTCATTTAGTAACACAAGCAACGTCACATCAAGGTCTCGTGAGTGTTAAGCACATACACACATTTTTTTTTTTATAGTTTTTGTGTGCCCTACCTATTCATTTCTGAAAAATTACATTGATTTTTTATATTCACTTCCCGCGGTAGGGAACAATTTAATTTAGTTAATCCTTCTAGTCAAAATATAAACCAGCACATCTGGTATGAAAACCGGAAACAGCGCATGGCTATTCGTCGTTTTTAAGCACTGTAAATAATGTGTTAGCTTTTCAACACACAGTTCTTTTTACGGCTATAGTTAATTGCACGACGAAGTAATTTTTATTATAGTAAAATTTGAAGAATATAAAGCAATGTATTAAATATTTATAAATATGGACAAATGTTTAGTACAATGCGTTCCTTAGCTAAATACAAGTGCTTATAAAAACCGATTACTTAAACTTTCGAATTAAGTGTGCATGCTAAAAAAAAAGTGCAAAAAGTTATACATATACGTATGTATAAGTGCTATTCTCAATGAAAAATTGTGAAAATCAATTTAACTCTTCGTTTTCGTGCTTATCGAATATATTTTTAAGAAAAAGATCAAGTTACGATAGCGTTAATAACAATTTAAATCAATTATCAAGTGTTCGGTGATAAAACTTAGTTTTTGTCTGGGTTTTTCGTTTTCTTAAGACTTGTAAGTTGAAAACAGACTTCCTAACTACAACATCGTTTTTTTTTTTTTTTTTTTTGTTTGTTGCTATCGGTAGCAATTGTCTCACTCTTACGTACGGAAGTATCGGACATAATGTTTTTATGAGTGTTGGTTGCAATGTATTTTCACATTTAACATTCTCTTACAGAAAATTTTTATTTTGTTTATTTAAGGCGAACAGTAAAGGAACACGAATAACGAAGAGTATTAGCAATCTAAACAAAAGTCTATTGCACTGCCTTTTTAGGGTTCCGGACCCAAACGGAACCCTATTACAGAGACTTCGTTGTCCCTCCGTCCGTCCGTCCTCGGTTCATATCTCATGAAGCTAGAGTTGAAATGAATGTGTATTTCCATTCAGGCAACAACAACGAATACTAAAATATTTTCAAAATTTTAAGGGTTCCCCATAAAAGAAACATTTTGGTTTGTATGGGAGCTCTACGATCCAGTAACCCCTTGGTTGGTAGCTATGGATTAGAAACTTATAGTGTCTTAATTTCAGTTTGATCGTACTACTAAGGAGGGTACCTCCCATATAAACCCCCATTAAAATTCAAGTTCTTATTAGAACAACTTTTTTGATTTTTGCGCTATTAAACTGAAATTTTGACACCATAAGTTTTTAATACAGACGCTATACATCTGTTGGAATCAAAAATCGGACCACTAGGGGGAGTACCTCCCATACAAACCCCAATCTGGTACGGAACCCTCCATGTACGAGTCTGACTCGCACTTTGCCGATTTTTTGTTTATGATATTGATTAATTTACACATTTTTCATCTCTCTTTCTTATTCTTCTTTCTCGTTTTCTTTTGAAAATGTGGTGCTTATATTTTATTGAATCAGTTTTATTAGAATAAGTATATCATTATATTCTAAATGATGGCCCATTTGGTTTCTCTTTATGTAGGCAGAAACAAGTCATTATGATAGTTTAGCCAAAAATTACGAAGAAGCAAGTGCATTATAGAATTGTTTTTTTTTTTTATTTTTAAAGCCTAATTTACCTTCAGATAGGGGTTAAAACATAGAAAGCTGAAAGTTAGTATGACGACCACGTAAAATGTGTTGGCTAATTAGGTGGCTTTTTTTATATTTCGTATTGTTTTTTTTTTTTTCAGATGGTTTTTATTAAGCATCATTGAAATTACTGAAAATTTTGCCATAAATTAAAAATGTAATATTAAATATTGGACGAAAAACTTGTAGCATTTGACTAAGGCAATAGACGAAGATATAAGACAATGAAAATGCTCAACCAATGCAGAATCTTTTTAAACGAATATTTGATAAACATAAATGAGGTTACGGCGGAATTGTAACACCGAAACCGACTTAAACTGCTAGGCATTTATTTCCAAGCGGCTTCAACGTAAACGTAATACAGAACATTTATAAATATATAAAGGACCTTGCAAGGAACCAGCACGTTTTAAAAGCATTTAACGATTTTGATTATCCAATCATTAATATGTTTCAAAATTCAATAAGTACTGGCGCTGCTGCGTCGAATTCCGTGATAGCTGCTACACCAATTTTCTGCACATCATCATCAGAGGATTCAGCCACGGTCGCAGCAGCAGTAACAGCCACCATACAACCGAAAGTGGTGGTCATACGAAGGCGTGCGAATCAGGGCTTTGGATTTACTTTACGTCATTTTATTGCCTATCCTCCAGAAGATGACCCGGAATGGCCAATAGTGAGTATTACATTAATTTCTAAGCACATAATACGTTTGGACAATTTTGACGTTATGTCAATACCCGCTTCTATATTTTTTATAAACAAGACTTCTACATAAATATTTATCCACATATGTATACATTCTTTAAATACATTAGTTTTACTCTAGTATCTGACTATATCATTCTTTTCTTTCTTTTTTGCAATAGAAAGCTGCAACCAACGTTTTAAATAGTACAACCAGTGAACCAAATTCACCACTACCATCATCGCAAACGTCATCGTCAACTAAAAGAGCAGCAACTACAATATCAACGGTACAAGGGTCGTGTTACCAAGTGAAGGCAATGGAAACCATTTTCATCAAAGAGGTACAAGCAAACGGCCCAGCACACTACGCCAACCTTAAAACGGGTGATCGCGTTCTAATGGTAAACAATACACCAATATCAGGCATCGCATATAGCACAATTGTGTCGATGATTAAACAAACGCCAGCAGTTCTCACTTTGCATGTTGTACCTAAGGAATGTGATGTACTTCAAATGGTAAATGTGCCTGGTGATTATAAAGAATATTGTTAGACAGCAACCAAACTTGACTAACTCCGTATAATTTTTTATTTACTGATGTAGCACTATACCAGTATTGCTCACACACCAGAGTCAAATCGTCTGACGCTGCAACGGAAACAGCCTATGACAGTATCAGCATTAGCGCATACCAATAGCAGCGAAGAAAAGCTGCCATCATCGGCAGTTAAATCATTTCCACCGCAACAATTGATCTCACATCCTGTTCTTGCACATGCTGCAAACGTTACAATGCCGGCCACAATACAACGTTCAGGTGGCATTACTGCAGCAGCAGCAATGTCAAACACCAACAGAAATATGCGACAGCCGATATTGAGCGGCATTAGCAACACTGATTTTGGTGTTAGAACACATCAGCATGTATGCCAACAACAGCAACAAACCCATTTTTATCAACCACTACAAAACATACATTTCCATCAGCAACAAAAATCGGTTTCGTTGCGTAGTAGGGAGCCTACTACTACAACTGGCGAGATTGCTCCTGCAACAAACGAAACTTCAGTTGTTGATGATATACGGTGAGTACCTTAAAATATTGCATATGTTCAATTCTTTTGCAGTACTTTTAAAAATAATTCGATACAATCATTTTTGTTATCAATAAGTTTTCGTCTAACTCTCCGACATTATCTTATTTAAATTTAACCTCATTAAGTCATGAATATGTTCTTTTTTTAAATTTGTCCGTTTGATCTACGTATATAGTGTTTTGTCTAATGTTCTACATTATATCTGAAATATCCTAATGTCATTTTCTTATTTTTGGTTATGTATAGTATATATGTATTTGAATAACTAGACGGTATTACAACAATTTTAACTTCATAAACACACTGTGACAATTAATTATCTCTAAAATTGGCATACGGAAAGGTATGTTCGTCGTCATCTGGCGATTCTCTACCAAGCAAAAAGAATTTATGCCACACAAACACATTTGATCAATAGATATCAATTATTAACTGTATATATTGAATTTTTTGTAGTAGTATGATACGTCGTCGCTTCTTATTGCATGTGCTTGAAATTATAATTTCATATGTGTTGTAAACATGTTTAACTGAATACATAAAGAAAAAAGTAGTAAATGCTAACTTAATCCCCTCTCACTTGTTTCCTTTAGTTTTTACCCATTTACTTTCCACATATACATAAAAATGTAAAGCTAAATTTCATCATGAGTCAAATGTTCTCAACCAGTATAATATTGTGCATTGAGGTACAAAAAAATATTTTTTTTCTATAAGCTTTCACATTAATAAAAACATAATTGTGGAATATAAAGGCAATCTGCAATTTCCGTTATTGCTCTTAATGGCGCATATACGCGTAGTCACCATATTTTAAAGGTCATTACTATCTCTGCACCATTCAAAGGGAGCACCAATGTTACTACATACTTTAGACTCGCCAAGATGATTGTAACGTATTATAAAAGCAGCCAAATATTTTGTGAATATAGTTAATTTAATTTGCAAAAGAGAATGATAAGTTCCTCTGAGTAAAGCAATAATAAGGGTCTGTCATTAAAAGTTATCTCCCTATCTAGGTCAGATCCGACGATTTCGGCTGCTACCAATCAACTGCATAGGAAAAAGACTATATGCAGAATTTCAATTTGATATTTTCAAAACGAATTGAATAAATAGATGGACAGATACTCCTCCTGTTTTTACTCATGTCAAGATGTACTTTATATGCATTACAAACGTCAGACTATGTGGTAGGCAATGCGTTCACACAAACATATGTATATTGGTGAATTAATTGACGGACCTGTAATATGAACTTTAATCCTTAATGTCCTTATTAAATATTTATGGAAATAATCAGTATAGCGATATGGTTTGGAAATATAATTTTATCTATTCGCTTTTCTGGCCAACACTTAATAATAATAAAAACAAGGTAATGAGCAATAGTTGAGTGAGGGCAACAAATAATTTAAAACCAAATTAATCAGACTACAAATCAAGTCCAAGTTAAGTTGTTTTTGTGATTAAAAACAGACATACTCGTACGTACATACATGCATAGCTAAATCGAATCTTTTCTTGACGTTAATCACTAGTGCATATATTTTATGAAGTCTTATTTGGTTTATTTTAAATGTTATATTCATACCGTTATTCGCACAAATAGTAACATTTGACTTATATGTAGGCACAACACATGAAAAGGGTTCCCTTACAATATATTGCATTACAAAATAAGTGCTTCTAAATAATGCAGGGGTACAAAGCATCGTGTCTACCCGACCATAACACTCTTGTTTTTCATTCTTATTGCCATGAAAATTGATTTATTTGTTCGTCAGCTCTATTTAGTTTAGTTCATCGTGAGATATGACATTGGCTTCACACATATTTTATCGGCTCGCGCAGTTAATTGAACTTAATGTATATATTGTGCAAGTGCTTTTATCCGGTAGGTTTTACACTCTTAATATTTGAATATAAACGACTTTATTAATGTAATCAATTAAAGTTTTTTAATACTAATAATTTTAATTAATATAATACAATATCAAAAGATCATTCTTATTTGAGCATTAAGTAAGTAAAATATTTTAGAATTTATTTTCTTTTTTCTAACTTCAAAGTTTGCACCAGTACTACAAAACTTTTGTGTTGTCACTTTTCCTTTTTGTTGCTCTAAGTATATTTCTCCGTCTCCTTATTTCAACGCATTACATGCATATATGTGCTCAAATTTAATTTTTCTGCGCTAATTCCCATATATATGTATGTTCTTTGATATGATCGTATATTAACTATTTCAGTATATGTAAATACTGTTAGCTCCGGCATTCCTTTAATTTAAATGGTACATGTGTTTTAGCATAGATATAAAAATATGTATATAATAATTTTTTCTCTTTTAAGCAGCGTCAGTCAATCAGAAAAGTTTATAGGAGGCAATATAGAAGAACCGTTACAAGAGCCTGTTTCAAATTCAACAAGTAACGTTGCTGCTTACAGTAATTCTGCTTTATTCTCAACAAAACCACAAGAATCAAATGATTTAATGATTCGCCTACGTGAATCAATCAAACAAAAAGAGGAGTTTCTTAAATCACCTTTGCCACCAGCAAAACAACACATAGTAAGTGATAACTGCGGGGTAATGATTTTTAATAGCGGCGATGGCGTTAAACCACAAACTCATCATTTTTTCCCGCACACGTCCCCACCATCAGATAGCATAACAGCCAATGAATCGAATTTTGATAGTTTTAATACTATAGATTTAGAGCCAGCAAGTGGTGAAGTTCAAAATGTTGCTAAGAAACAATCCACTTCAAGGACACACTACATCGCTGATAGAAACAACTGTGATACGCATGATTACCATGCTAAAAATATGAACGTCACTGTAAATCAATGTGACAGCATTCGAGGAAATTCAGAAACTTTTATAAGTGGCGGTCGCAACGATTTGCAACAACAAATAAATCCTCAGCGCCAGAACAACAGCAGCACAACAACCTCAAATTACACTTCCAAATATACAAAGGACTTAGACTTTTACGAATCTTTGCAGGAAACGGGTGTTACAAACAAAGTGTATGTTTTGAATAATTGTACATTGAATGAAATGTTAATATATTTTTAACAGGTTTGAACGGAAATTAGTTTCGCATATGGCCAAGGGATTTGATCCCTTTAAGCCACTATCTATAAATACAAATGCAATTGATATTGACTGTAGTGTGGAAACGCCTGGTAATGCAGTAATAGTAAAGAAGCCTGGCGTACTTTATGATTCTTTGCAACATCATCCTCTGCATCAGATGCAAGTTCAACAATTGCAGTATACATCATATCAACTACCTAAGTTACACCAAAGCTCTGTGGTGGATGGACAAACAAGTAGTATGCACAAAGCTACGTTAGCATCTTCAGTTAACAACCAAACTCATAGTAATTCAAAAATTAGAAATAAAAAAACAAAAAATTAAATAAAAACTATTACATTTTAGGAAATCCCAATTCTGCACTTGCTGATATCACTGAGAACATTGACTTGCCGAGTATAAATGGTAAAGTGAGCTATTTGACGAAACTAAATAATTAATTTTATTCTAATATTATCTTCATAGCAGCTACATTAATAGATACCTCTAACGTTGTACGTCGTTCAAAGCCTGTTTCGACTTCGCTTGATGAAAGCAAACCCATGCGTCGTATTTCATATTTACGCGCAACCAACAATGAAATTGACTACCAAGCAGTATCAATACCACCCGCCACCAATATTTTAGAAACACACATTAGCACAGAAAAGCTATCACAAACAAAACATATAGTTTCAAAACATCCGGATCCCACATATGATATTATTAATTGCGGCCATGAGTTTATAGAGACGCCTAATGGTCTAGAGGACATTCGAGTAATGCGTTCGGGGGGTTGTAGTCGACGAACATCAATCAATAGTGACTTACGTAGCAGGTTTGAACTAAAGTAAATCTTGTTTACGTTTCCTCAATTTACTTTTTGCCAATATTTTAGCATTCATACCGATAATATTAGCATTGATGTGAATGGCAAACAGGAAACAAGAGATGTTGTGGCTGAAATAGAAGTATTTGAGTCGGAATTGGAAGTAAAGTCACCATGTATTAATGGCAAGGTAAGTTTTGAGTTGGTACTCTGGTTCTTTTCTGTGGGGTCAATATATAGTTCTTGGTACTAATTAATATTATCATAATTAAAATTGATATACCCAAAACTAAGTATATTAAAGGTTATTTTCTAATTTTTGTTGTTATAGAAAATTTGTGAGATTCGGACAAAACTTTACCGAAACTTTCTATGCGTAATGGTAATTAGAAGAAACTTACTGAATTCTACTAATTATCTACAGTGGAATCCACTTAAGTGCATTCTTCGGCATTTTTCGTTTTATATACTTTATAAGTTGTACTTATGCGATACGTACTGTATATAAGTTCCTATTTAAAAGTAATATCCTCGGTATTGTCGCTCACTCGTATGCTCTATTGGGGGTCTCATAGTGTATTTACAGTGCTTAAAAAATTAAAGTTTTTAATCTAAATTTACAGTGATTATTTTGTGGTGTACTCAGCTCATTTTTGTTTCGGTTATACATACATACACATGGAACGTAGTTAAGTTAAAACGAAAAATTTATGGAAAATACATGATTCAGAACAATTGGCAATGTATGCAAATAGTTCTTGCAGTTCTCTTTTTTATCCTTACAAAAATGTTGTAATTTGAAATTTATTATATTGGCACGCAATAAAAGCACAGGAACCCCGAGTAATCAGTTGTCAGTTCCGGTGATGAAAATAATCTCATTTTTCATCACATTTCTGGCACAGAAACAACACCTAAATTGCGGCATTTTCCGTATGGTTGTAGGAAATAATCACCTTTTTCATCTGATCACCAAAGTAATCTAGTTTTTAAGCACTGTAAATATATTATTACTTGTTTCGATCTGGGTATAATTCGCAAAAACTTAATATACCTTTTATCTTAGTGCAGCAGGGCTTAAAACAAATTTTTTTTTTATGATCTTTTTAGCGAACATCAGAATATCGCTCCTGGAAGCAGGTTAAAATTGAGATAAAGGGAGACATACTGAAAATATATCCAATTCGTCCTACCAAATCGGATGGTAATGTAAGTAAATAAATAAAATCGACAACTTAATGTTTTATTCACGATTACGTGTATCCGAAGGTGTTGGAACTTGACATAAGAAACTTTAAGTTTTTTGACGAATCAGTGGACAAGAAGAAGCATATTTTTCGCATGCAATCAAAGCCCTCACATTTAGTTTTGGTTAACAATGAGCCTTGTCTTGACTATACTCAGGATAAGGTTACCTCGTCAGGTAACAGTGCTTCGACTGCCTCTGCAATGGCACAAAGTACGGATCAAACGCAACACACGGAGATACTTTTTAAAACCAAAACCAGTACGGAGATGAAACGCATCTTCGGTCTATTACAGTGGAAAAATAGTCTCATATACGATGACAATTTCCAGAGGAAACAACACTCTGAAACGCAAAAAATGGTTGTCAACTCGTTATCGCACTCTGATGACCCCGTACAAACATCGTTAGCTGGGACAGCCGATTATTCACCTCTAAGCTTTACCTCAGGTGGTGCACTTGAATCAGCGTCCACAATAACGACTGATTCGATATCACCACTAATGAAAACACGCAAATCGAATGCACACAAAGGTGTTCCTGAAAAAGAGTTGGGTTCACCAAAAGCCAAAAATTGGAAAGATTTGCTTTTTCGTCGTGGCGGGAATAATGGAAATCATAGCGCGGACATATCACCGTCAAACCTTTCCTCTGCCGCTAAAACAACTGGTTCAATCGGCGTACCTCTCAAAAACTGTCCAATGGTGCGTAATTGTTCTAATTGTAAAAAAATGTTTATAACGTATATTCAATTGCAGTCAAAATCAAATGAGTTCGTTCCAAACCTTGTTACTGTTTGCACTAACATTGTTGAAACAAAAGGTCTTAGCGTCGTTGGAATATATCGCATACCCGGCAACAAAGCTGCTATTTCGGAGTTGTCCGACCAAGTTAATAAGAACGACTTCTCATGGGATCGCTGCAATAGTGACGTCAGGTGGGAGGATGTAAACGTTGTCTCCAGCTTGTTAAAGCTGTTTATACGTAGTCTACCAGATGCTTTATTGCCAAGCTCTTTCTACAATCATTTTATCGAGGCTGATAAGAAACCTGGACTAGCAAGGCTAAAGGAACTGAAAAATTTACTTGAATCGCTCCCACGCCACTCATATGAGACTATGAAGCATTTGATATGCCATTTGAATCGAGTAAGCCAAAACTGCGATGTTAATCGGATGGAGCGAAAGAATCTGGCGATTATATTTGGCCCTTCGATTATACGTACGCCTAATGACACATTAGAGATTGCTGTTAAGGACATGAAACACCAATGCCGTATTGTAGAGCTGTTATTGACGCAGGTACGTGAGACTAGTTTAAAAAATTTCAAAAATTTCCATAAAAATCATTCATTTTATGACAATTTAGTATGAATACTTTTTTGAAAACGGAAACACTCCAAATGTGACCGAACTCAACATAGCGACGTCAGGTGCCGGAGAAGCCTGCAACAGTGTTTGTGGCATTAATTCAGCTATATCACAATCCAAGGAAGACCAAACTAACATGCTGCTGCACAATGTCTCAAAAATTGAACGTTTTACGGAGCGCGAAACACGCACTTCGAGGTTTATACCGCAACTGCGTCGTCGTACACATAGCAAGCGCTCCACTTTTAATTCGGATACTTATTCGGGCGAAAGCGTTTTGGTAAGCAATCACAAAAACAAAACACTAGAGCCCATTAAACCACTCGACCAACTTCATCCAAACCTCCAAATAATTCAGCACAATTTTATATCCACACCGGACATAACCGTAAGCCCGATACCGATTACATTACCATTTTTGATTACGTTTAAAAACAACCACACAAGCACAAACATACACCAACAAAAAACTATCCAATCCAATCGTTGTTGCGCAGTTGCCGATCTTTTCGAATATGATCTAATTGAAACAATGCGTGTACTACCTTTTCAGTCACTTGATTACGCAAAAGTAAACTTGTCGAGGTCTAGCAGCAGTTCCACCACACAGTCAAACAGCGGTTATGGCAGCATCACCAATTCACAAACACCAACAGACATTTCGCAAATAGGCAAAAGCGTTCCGACTTCTAAGAAGAAGGAACGTAGTTTTCTTGGCTCACGTTCACATCATCGTAAAGCAAGTTTGGATGAAAAAGATTCTACCAGCGTGTCCGTCAGCGGTGGCATTATGAAGGAACAGCAACGCAGCAGTATTGACGTATCCATTTTTTTAACAGACGATGAATCTAGCAACAGTCGACTAAGCGATACAGGTATAACAACACACTTACTTTGTTTATTGAATAACTTAAAACGTACTTTATTTTAAGGATCCATGTCACTGACCACAATTACAGACGCTCTCGACACAAAACTTCGAAACTTGCGTTCCGGTTCTGAGTCCAATGACGAAAATGGCTCGCCAGAATATCCTAAGAGTCGACGACACACACTAGGACAGCCACTGCATCTGCACTCAGAAAATATTCCTTTTGCAGATGAATCACCTGAACGTTTGTTTCACAATTTCTGCAGTTTAGATGCTTCACACACGTTAACTGTGAATCATTCACGTATAGCTACCAACACAATTGCTGCTGCTAAGTCAAATAGTCTTGACCTGGAAAAAGAGTTTGTTGTGCGTGGTGTAGCACCACTTGCAACTGGTGGAACAGCAAATGCACATAAGATTCAACATTCGGCAACTGTGCCTATGAGCAGTAACACTGTAACACAAAATTCACCATCAAACCCTACGCAAATAGTTACTATCAAGACGAGCGCTAATACAAAAATATCTATGAGCAAATCAATCGGCAATGGAAGTGGCGCAGTTTTCGATAATGGTAAAAAGGCGTCGGCACATAACTTCTTTGCTGGCAAAAACTTAAGATTTGATCAATGTATTGGCTCCGAAGACGATTCCGAGGGATCAACGACAAGTGATCCAAAGGAGACTTTTATCATTACTTCACCATCGTTTTTTCTAGATCGTTACAATAAAAAACGCCGCGATCATCGACTTTTTCGGTCGGCTTCATTTAATTGTCGTAATTATTCGTCAAGACATCCAAGCGGGATAGTATCTTCAAATGCGACGGGTGGAGTCACCAGTTCGTCATTAACCAAAGACGAAAAGACTGATATGAATTTAACGAAAAAACGTCAAATCCAGAATAAACAGAATCGGAGTATTAAGCGACGTCATACCGTTGGTGGTCCACATGACTATATAAACAAGTCAAATGGAAATACTGTCAATGTATCAATGAACACTACTACAACCACTGCACCAGTATTACGTCGCATTTCAGTGCCTAGCAGTAATAGTAATTTAGACGCTTCAGGCAATAACAATTCGACACAAAGCGATGGCAGTAATGGCAATGGCAGTTGTGTGAGCGTTTCAGGTAACGTTGGCGGTACAATAGGATCGCCAACCGTAGACGAGGTTGCTGTACGAACTAAAAGTACTAATCGAGGTCGTTATTGAAGAATGAAAAGACCAATTGCTAATTATAATTTATCCAAGACTTTTTTGTTAGAATGTAGCATCCCAATATAAATGCATACTATATGCATATATATATATTCATACAGGTATGTACATGCATATGTAAGCATGTATGAATATAATACGACAGCACATTTCTGTATTTATATATTTAAAATTTAAAATTGTGCAATTGTAAATTTTTAAATTTTTAAGTAAATTGTACATATGTATATACATATATGTGTGTACACATATGTTTTTATTATATGTATGTATATCATATATTTTATATGAATACATACACATCTTTTTTTTGTGACTGGTTATTTTGTTTTGTTGCTATCTTTTTTTATTTTATAAGTAAAAAGTCAAGTAGTTTTTGATATTAGTATGTGTAATTTTTGTATTACAATATTTAAAAAAAAAAAAAGGAAGACATAATACACATAAATATAATAAACAAAGTAAATGTGTATTTATTTTTTTCTTTTTAATATTTAAACATCAATAAGTAGTAACACCTGATTTAAAGTCAGGCGCACTTCTAGAACAATTATCGTTGAGGCCTCTATGCCTTTGCGTGTGAGCTTTTACACTTACGGGGACACGTAAAGTAACTATTTTCACAATTTCTTATTGTTTCTTTGCGATTTAGTTTACTTCGATAACATCAATGTATACCGCGTTTCTGCATATAATTTCATCCACCCACAATCAACACATGAATGATATTATAGATCTTATGAATCTGGGACCGACTTTCCACTCTAACAATTGATCCAAAATGCTATCTATGTTTCCAATTTTATCGAAAGCTAAAAACTATTTTCAAAGTCTAGCGATACGATTGTAATTTGTTTTTTAAGGGAGATGCTATTGCATGGTCTACACATAATAGAGCGTCGATTGTACGAGGGCCAAAAACAAGTACTTAGCCTCACCGCCCGATGGCGCTGCTATTAAAAAAGCGTGTTACCATCGTGCAGTACATTCTTTTAGTACCCTACTGCCAAAACATTTAGTAAATGTAAAGCTTCATCTTGACTGGTTCGTTGGATCAGAGGTTAGTGCGCTGGGCTGACATCCCAGGAGTCGCGGGTTCCATTCTTGCTCAAGGCAAGTCTGGTCTTGAACTTTACTAATTTCTTCCTTTCTTTGCTCATATTTAATTCTACGTTATAATTTGTAATTATAATCTTAGTTCTAAAAATAAATAGGTTCATCAGTGATTCTACTTAACTCACTTCACTTAAACTGTGCAAGTTTTTTGTTTTTTTTTTTATGAAACATTCACTCTGAAAATGATTACAAGTTGTGCTGATCTCTTTTAAGGTGAATATAACTGAATGCGCCAACGCTTTTTGTGGAGTTACACTTAGACCGGGTCTAAAGGTTTTTTTTGGTGCACTTCGCGCATTGTTAGTTGAAATCTTTAAATAAATTCTGCTATCAATAAAACGAAATTTTGGTCTAAAATAATTTAATTATTATATTATTATATGAAACCAACCCAAATACTGATTTGAAGTATTTTTTAGTGGTACCAAGCAAACAATTTTCAACTCTCTGGCAGCACTGCCGAGCTATAGCAACCCTGTGGCTGTCTGTCAATAAATGTCAAATCTCTCATTCTTTTCTTCTGAGTTTTTCGCCATAGAGGATGGTAGGTGAAGTTGTTACGCTAAAAAATTTGTAAAAGTATAGTTTAGATCTTTAAATATCTGTGCAATCGTTAAAGTCTTAAATAAAGTGAATGCGTTAATTAATAATAAGATATACCTGCCACCTGCAACCGAAACATATTAATTGTTGCAGGAAGGGATAATTTGTTTAAATGAATTTAAAAGAAAATTGTTTTTCTTCCTTTGTATAGACGAAAGGTACATCAAGCTTTGGTAAACGGCATAATAAGACGCACACATTGTGCCGTCGCTGTGGTCGTTCGTCCTACCACATTCAGAAATCAACTTGCGCACAATGTGGGTATCCTGCTGCCAAGTTGCGTTCCTGTAAGCAATTGTTTATATTTCCTTTATATTTTTAATATATTAATTATATTTAACTCTTTCATTAATAGACAACTGGTCTGTTAAGGCCAAGAGGAGGAAGACTACTGGCACCGGGCGCATGAGCCACCTTAAGGTTGTCAGACGCCGTTTCCGCAATGGTTTCCGTGAGGGTACACAAGCCAAGCCCAAGAAGGGCACCCAATCTAAATAGACTTTATAAACGCAATGCGTCGTTTTTTCACATCAAATGAAATTTGTTAAATGTAAGCGGATTAACGAACTGGGTAAAGTTTACTTCATTTGAGGCGAAAGACGGATCACAACAAATGCATTCGCAGTCTATACATAATAACAATATACATTAGTGTGCTTTGCCGGCATACTCTCCTTCCCAAATATTGTGTGAATAAAAAAAAAAATTCTTTAAAAGTGAAACAAGTTTTTTTTTTTTTGTTATTTTTTTTTTTTTTTTTTTTTGTTGCTGCACACCTGAAGTCAAAAATGATAACTAAGCAAATTAATTAGAAATATTCAAATCAAGAATACGTGAAAGTATCTGATTGTATAAGTTTGGGATCGTTGCACATGAGGCTAAATTAAATTTTGCGTTCTAAAGACAAATTCATTGAGTGAAAGTGGTAAACTACTGAGGCCTTGCAGTGCATCGTTGATTCAAATTTGATTGCCGAAAATTTCACTGAATTTGATGCATGTTAGAGTAGTGATTTTACTCAAGTGCCGCGCCATTATAGCGAGATTCTCGAAGAGTGTGGAAAAATACTAAACGATATTTAGCTCTGGTTGCAAATGAATAAAAAAAAAAAATCTAATAAGAAAGTCAATGAGTGTGGAAAAGTACTAAACGTTTTTTAGGTCCAGTTGCAAATGAAAATCAAATCTTAAATAAAAAGATATTTTGGTTGGTAGCTCCACTGCCTAGGGACCCTAACATGATTTGATCCATCTGTTGTATCGCGAAATTTGCCAAAAGTGTATTGTGAGAAAAATAAACTTCTAACTAAAACTTCTGATAACTTCGATTATTCCGAAGGTGTTAGACTATATGTAAGACAGAAAGTTTACTAAACTTAAAGTTTTTAGTACATAAGTTTTCCTTGTTGGCAACAGTTGGATTGGGATTCTATCCATTTTTTTAAAGTATCCAAGTGACGAAACAACGGATACTTTTAATATTTAAAGAAATGGTAATTCCGTCGTTTCACTTCATATCTAGAAGTCTACGATTATACACCGGATTTCTCGAATCACCGGCACTCATTAAATAAACACTAGATCCACAACGCAACCTTGATACAATGGCAACAGAACGAGTTAACGTAAAGGTCTTGTGGCTTATTGTAATGCATGAAAAAGTTGTGAGCGGAGGTATAACTTCGATTTTATTTAATGCAGAGGATCACCAAAAATGGACAGGTTTTCAAGTTTGCCGAACTTTTGTCCAACTCTTCCTCGGGTAACTAAACTCGGCTTCTAAGAAGTGCCACAAAGGGAAAAAAAAATCACTTCATGTTTCTTTTTTTGTTCTCTTAAATTTATCCGTTTCTCAATTTATTTTGACCAAGCGTAAAAGTTTGTAATTATTAAGTTAAATTGCATAAAATTAACCAAAAAATAAAACAAAACTATTACATATTTGCCACCCGTTTTTATGCTTCACAGAAATTCAAAATACAAAACTATTGAAATAGCAAGAGCACCTTATATGTATGTGTGTATGCATATATATATCCCAAGGATGTTCGTATCTGAGTATGTACATACATAACCAATGGCTTTTACAGCAAGATTTTTGTTAATTTGTGTTTGAATACAAATAAGATTCAATTGAAAGCGATGTAAAAAGTAGAGCGACTTCTATAAATTGTATTAGAGCAGATGCCAATACAATGATTAAATCAATATTCACATAAAAAAGAAATATACAATACCAAAAATAATGCAGTAGCGCCTTAACGAATCGTTAACAGAAGCAGCATTATTATTATTTTTTTTTTTCGTTGAATGAAATGTTCGGGTGGATCATGTACTATACATACATAAATGTGTATTTCTAATGATGAATTTGATCTCATTTTTAACAACATACAATACAATAATTTAATTTAATTAGACATTTCAGCATTTGTTGTCTTTATAATTAATACGATAAAAACTACAAAAAAATACATACATTATACACAATTATAAATTAAATAAAAATAATATTAATTACAATAAATTTCACTTAACAACTAAAATTTTTAATCGGCGTGCTCGTGTAAATTTGTTTGTTTTGGAGTCTTCGGTAAATCACAGCTGTTTATTGACGCTGCAATTGGCAGCGTAATGCTTCGTTCGACGGCATCAGAATTAATCGCATTATTTGTTGTTGTTGTCGTTGTAACTTTTATTGTTGGGTTACCGGCGACACGTTTAAATAAAAGTTTCTTAAGGTTTTGGAATGGCGCATCAAAAACTACGGTTAGCACGACAGAGGCCAAAAATATTGAAATAAATTCATTGGTATCAAGCTAAAATTATGGGGGAAAAAAGAAAAAAGTTATTTTGTATGTTAAATTGTAAATTATAATACATTTAAAAAAAAAACATAAAAATACTTTATTTAGCTGTTTATCTAATAATAATTACACATGAAATGATGTAAACCGAAATAATCAGTGTAAATCAAATTTTTTGTTTTGCTCCACGGAAGCAAATGCTTTATTTTTAAGCTTTATTTTTAATTTAACTCTTATAAAGAAATAATACTTACAATGATGGAAACAAAATTATAATAATGATGTATATGGCGTCTTCGGCCGACATTAAAGAAGAAGACTGGAAATTGTGTCAAATAAATTGCATACGATAATTTTGTTGAGACTTGAAATCCTCTCCACGCAAACATATTTGTAAATTTGTCTAAAATCAATAAATATATAATAAGTATATGTATGTATATATGTATATAGTAATCAAATAATTAAGATTCAAATTTTTATTTCTATTGTACTAACTCTTGTAGCCATTATGTGAAACAAAAACAATCCATGCAAAGAACAAACACCAAGCAATCGGTGCAAAGGCTGCATATATAGCAGCATGTGTTGCATTATATTCATAATTAATGTCACCCATTGGTGCTGGTCCCAGCAATGAAGCTAACACACAAATGATTGCCACCAGCCAGCCAACGCGCAACTGTGTATTGCTCAACTGAATACCGCGATATTTACGCAGACCATAACCTAGTAAAATACCCATAATGTAAACTGTGGATCGATGAGGTGGGAAGGAATACATGTAATCAGCAGTACGGAAGAGGCGTTGTATGCTGAAAATATACGTATACATATATATGAAGTGATAGGAATTCAGAAGTAGGGTGTGCCATTAAGTAAAGAAAAAATCAATAACTTACTTGGTGCCAAAGTATATATAATTGGAGAGTTGATTAACAACTGTCGTATAATAACGTGCCATTGTACCGATTGCACAAAGCAACAACAATGTGAATAAACCTTTACGTGGCCACTTCCATAGACTTAAAATTAGAATTGGTGCCACGGCAAATAGTTCAGTATCAATGCCCAAATGATGAGTGTGCGTCAGACACATCTCACTAAAGCCAAAGTAATTGTGTATAAAGAGTAAATTCCGCCACCAATTACGTTTGCAGATATCTGCATGGTGGCCAACGACTAGATTCCATTGTGGTCCAGAACCCCACATGGGCAGAAGGAATGTACAGAATAATATCAAAGCCGCAAGTGGTGGGACAATACTGTAATCATAGTATAGAAATTAGATTATGAACATAATGTTGTGTGCTGATGATGCTCACTAAAATAACTTACCGCATAAGACGACTTATATATTCGTTCTTTAAGCGTATCGGTTGCTTTTTCATAAGTCGTCCAAATAAAGAATATGCTGTTAACATGCCACTAAATAGCAAAAATGGATCTGTATATAGCGAAGCGGCACGTCCAATCACCGTCCATGAGCGACCTAAGCTTTCAGACATCTCTGTACGATTGTTATAGGGATTAAAGAACATGGCCATTGATTTATGCGAAAAGAGTAACATGAGGGCATTAAGAAAGCGTATGCCATGGACAGCCTCAATATCATCTGGCGAAGCTTTTGTGCTAAAGAGCCATCGCAGATTCTTATCTAATGAGAATGCTGTGCACCAGTCATCTACAAATTATATCAAATAAAGTTAGTTTTACTAAATCGAAAATAATTATGGAACTTACTTTGTTTTTGTGTTTTTGTACAGCGATCATAGATGGTCGAGAGTGCCGTCATCGAAAGTATTGCCACAAAGAAACGAACTGCCCATGTTGTGTTACTATCCCAAGGTATTTTTTCCGATGTTTGGCACATTTGTGGTTCAACGCGTACTTCAAATTCAATGCCAGTCGCTGCAGTCATATTAGATAGATATTCTTTCACACTATATTCGACATCAAGGTATGTACAACCGGAAGGCACACAAAGGCCCCAATTTATAAGTGAATAACGTGGTACTCGATGACCGGGCTTTAAGATTAAAGAAAAATTTAAACAAATGTAAGAAATGCATAAATTGTAATTTTAAATATACATATATTTATGTTAATCGTAATGCAACACAAATTTTTACAAAATATACAAAATTATAGATATTTTCTCTAAGACAGAGAAGCATTTTCAATGTTTGATCAACATGAAATTTATCGCATAATTTACGATAATTTTACAATTTAAGGGTAACCTAAATAGTATGTATACTAAATTTGTCCAAACGTCTGTAATATCCAAAAATAGTTGGAAGAACGCCCAAGCTCCAAGGAATTGATCTAGTTATATCAATTTTTATGTCAGGTCGTGAGCCGATTTCATTGCTTAGAAACTTTAGAGATAAAATTAAATTTTAAATGAGAACTATATTTGTTCCTAAGAATACCAAATTATACTACGACTTTAATACTTGTGCCACTTAATTTGGTGAAGGTCATTTTGGTAGAATAGACTAATAAGCCCGGGCGACAAAGTTAAATAGGGCCAAAAGTAAAGCCAGAAATGTATGATATTGTTACAACGACATAGTTAGTCAGTACACACACAACATTTGTGTGGGAGCTATACGATCCAGATCGACACGGTTGTTGAATATGGGCCACACACTTATACTATTCAAATTTCAGTACGATAACCAAACACCAAAAATGTTTTTCTAATAAGTTCTTGGTGGACATTGGTTAGAAACTTATAACGTCTTTTTATACTCTTCACGGAAGTGAATAGTACTTATTATAAGTTTGTCATGAAGTTTGTAACAGGCAGAAGGAGACAAAAAAAAAAACATAAAGTATATATATTCTTGATCAGCTCGATTAGACGAATTGATTAAGCCATGTCCGTCTGAATGTATACAAACTAGTCCCTCAGTTTTTGAGCTATAGAGCTGAAATTTTGCACGAACCTCTCTTTTTTCCATACGCAGTACATTTGTCGGAACCACCCGAATCGGACCACTAGGCGGGGTACCTCCCATACAAACCACCCATTTGAATTTATGTTCTTATTAGTTCAAGTTCAATGTTAACATAATCGAAATTTTCTATATAAGAAATATACATGAGTATGATTATAAATATCTATGTACATATATAAAATAGGACGAGAATTTCAGTTTAACGGCGCTGAACTACAACATCGTTTGACCGATCAGCATGAAAGTTGGCATGTATATGTATTTCTTCATGAAGAATGCTATCCACTTTGTTGCAACTCGCAAGTTTTTATATATTGTCATATATTTTTTAAATACAATAATATACAAAGTCGTGTGTGGGAACACCATTTATAACTCAAGAACAGTTGGACCGATTTTAATGTATTTAGGAAGCTGCGGAAATTGTAATGTGTTTTAATGCTACTGGCAGATGGACCATGTCGATTTGTGTTTTATGACTTCCAATATTACAAACATGACCACAATGAGTATGTGATAAGTTGATTTATTCGAAGTGATATGAAAGCTAAGTATGTACTCGTATAATAATGTTATTAATTAAATTATAATTTTTTGGGGAATTACCAGAGAATTATTAATTGTGCAAAATCACATTGTGAAAAATCACATTGACATTTGAAAAGTTCATTCAAATTATGCATAATATTCTTACATGTGCTAGTGATGAGTTGGATTGGACGCAAGTTTAAAAAATATTATGGACAGATAATATTTAAAATGAGAAAATGTATACCAATTAAATGTACATTAAATAAAATGTTCTACTAGCAGGTTTGAAAACATCGACATATCTAATTATGCATATACAAACAAAAAGAACTTAAAGAAATACCTTCTTAAATAAATCATATTATTGATATTACATTTCTGATTAGAAGAGAGAGGAAAAAGAGAAGGAAAGAAGTGAGTTGCTTACTTACATCATTAAATTCACTCCTGAAGGGACCATGCGATTGCACAAGTTTAAAAAATGTTTGTAGACGTTTGGATTTGTGTGGCAAAACTGGTTGTGCATAAGCCAAACAGTATCGACCACGTATTGCTGATAGATCCTGTTTGGTAGCAACACTGTCATTACCATAATCATCATTATTATCACTATTTGAATGTTCTTCATTGTATTCTTCGTTGGCATGATGTTGTCTTCTTGTTGACTCGTGGATAATATTCATGCATTGATCAAAGTCTCCGGGTTGATTGATATTGCCATTTAAAATGCCCGATGTTAACTTTCCGCTGGCATCATGCACTAAACAAAGATCAGAACATATCATATTATATTCTTGTTATTATCATTATCATTGAATTTACTTTGTGTGTGTTAAAAATGTTATTGATTACTTTAAATTAATGTCTAAATTAAGACAAATATTTAAGTTATAGTGTATTTTTTTTTGTTTGTTTGTGTTGTTCAATAGCCGGCGACCTTGATAGTGATTTTTGCACAAACACACAATTCATAGAGACACATAGGTAAAGTATATATGTAACCATGAAAACTAGTTTTTCATGAAAATTGCCAAGAAAGCAGACTCTATAATGGCCGCCAAAAAAAAAAAAACACTCTTTGGTCTCACCACTTGTTCAAATACACTTCACATAAGTTATCAAATATACATATAATGATGGTGTTCACTCTAACGTAGGAAGAATAACATGTCACAGTCAATTGCGTGAACTGTTGACCTGTTTTGATTTTTAGCTATGTTAAATCACGTTCACAGCGACGCTGCATCACGAATACGAAGAAATGTAGGCGAAATGCCACATTATTTTACAACAACCACAGGAAAAACAGGGTTGCTAGTGTAGAATGAAATTCGGCGTTTCACCGAAATGTCGATTTGTGCTGGCCAGTGTGGCAGCACAAATTGTAAACGTTTTGTTAAAATTTTAACTATTTGCATTCACTGCATATTGTTTTATTAAATTATGTATTTTCCACAAATTTTACGTTTGAAGTGTGCACTTGCGTGCAACGTTCCATTGATATGTACGACCAAAACAAAACAATTGTTCATAGTGCAAAACCGCATTCATGATGCAGCACCACTGAACACGGGCTTTTAATTATTTATTCAGTGCGAATCAGCTGTTTTCGTATGAGTTGAAAAAAAGTATTTAGAGCTTCCATAGTGCAGTTGGAGAATCGGATATCCTATTCGTAACTACGATGCTCTGTTAGGATTTTGCATCCCACTTTGTAGAAATCTCGGATATTTTGGTTTAAATTCATATGCTCCGGCTTATGGGCAAAACGTCTCAGATGGGGATCTAAAATATTATGTATATTTGTCAAGTCGAATTTCTTGTATAGAATATAATTGATAGCCTTTTGGACATATTTGTTGAAACCATAATCATATTTCAATTCATTTGGATCTGCTATGAATATGAATTTTCTATAAACACGTTTAGAATTCTGTGATCTTTTCATAATTCTTATTGCTTTACTGCAAATTGAATGACGACGATACATAATAAATTTCATTCAAAACCCCTTTAAACGTGGCAAATCACATATCAATAAATTAACAAGAATATCACGAATAAAATTTGCTAAATCGTCGTTGGTCTTATGTCTGGTATCTAAGACACAATAGTATAAAATATAGCGGTAGCGTACACGTATGCCATTAAAGACATACATAAAAACCACATGTCTATTATAAATAACAATCCGTTCGAAGGCGATAAAGCAATCCATACGATCCTCATTGAAAACGGCTAGCCTAGATGCAATTTGATTTGTAAATTTCAAATATTTATGATACATACTTGGAAGTAGATTTTTCAATGTGACTCGAAATATTCGGCGACAAATATCTTGATCCTCTGTTCTTAAGAGATTATACGAAAGTAGTGATTCTATCTTTACCGTATAACTGGATATTTTATTTTTATCTATGTAATACATTGATAAAAAACATTAAACTTTACTTAATTCTAAATGACAAATATTGATAAAATATGAATATATGTAACAAAAAAATATATTAAGAAATCAGTAAAAAAAATTGGTTTTTGTCCATGTTGATCATAGTTCCATCCATCCAAATTTTCAAAAATCCATTAATCGAAGTTGTTTTTATTTCAAAGATTGAAACATTTTAAAATGCACAAAAAGACTTGAGTTTGATTGATTGACACCTTCTAGCTCTTCTTATAATTTCCGAAAAACTCATCTGTATAGACAGATCAATCTGTAGCTTCACGATTTAATGTGGGTAAATTCAGCAAGGTTGACTTGGTGAAGAAACTCTAATTGTTTAAGAATTTGGTCTATAATACAAACATGTGTAGGGTATTTAAGTGTCCATTAAAGATTTCGATGTTATTTATTTATAATATTTTTATACTGTTCGCGTTTGTATGTAACACACAGAAGGAAACATTGGACTCCATAAAGTGTGTATATTCTTGATCACCTCGATGAGACGAGTTGATTTCAGTTTTTGAGCTACAGTTCTGAAATTTTGTATGAAGTTTTCTTTTCATCAGACGGTGTACATGTGTCGGAATCGGAAAACTAGGAGTGGTACCTCCCATATAAACACAAATTCAAATTACAATAATTTTTGTACCGAACAATAATTTAGACATTATTAGTATCTGACCCATATTGACCAACCGTGTGAATTTCAAGATCTCATGATTACTAGATTGCATAGCTCCCATACAAACCCAGATTCAAATTCACGTTCTTGTTAAAAACAAAAAAACTTTTTTATTTTGTGTATTACCGAACTGAAATTTGGATACCATAATTATTCATCAACCGTGTAAAATTCAAAGTCTTACGATCTAAGATTACTTGATCGCATAGCTTCCATACAAATATTTCGGTCTCAATGTTGAAATGCAGTATGAAGACGGACCCTACCCTGAACATAAGTCAAATCAATAATGTAATATTTCTGTATGCTCAACCACAGAAGCGTAGGCAAGAACAAAAAAACGGCATAGCCTAAGATAACCTTCATTTTTCTTGTTTATTTTTATGTGCATGAGTTTTTAAGCCAAGTTTAGTCAATCAGATGACTCTTAAAGTATTGTTGCTGTTGCAGTTGCATTTGTTGTTCATTCTGTTATTTCTTTAAATTTCTATTTACTTATATTATTATTTTTATATTGCAACTTGAACATTATGCTGTTGTTATTGCTGTTGTGGTGGTAATAATGCAAACGTGGGTAAAGTTCGTTGCTTGGCCTTCATTGAAGCCGCAAAATGTTTATGTCTCTAAACTTGATTTACACTTGCGTTTTAATAAACATATATTGTATGTATGTATTTATAGTAGTTGATAGCATAGATATAAACATAGATCAATGGATACATTTATGTATTTATGTGCACAATTCCCATACATGTACGTGTGTGTATGCGTGTTTAATATCAGAACAAAATCGCAGAGTATTTGATATTTTGACATTGCGCGCTTTTGACCAGTTCGACAATGACAACAAGAACAACAACGCCACCACCATCATCATCATCGTCATCAAGATCATTGTAATCAACTTCTGAAGTCACGTTGAGGTTAAAATGACTATTGACTGTTGTTGATTTTGATGTTGGTTTGGAATTGTATTAAGCATTTTGGCTACATTGCGTTTCGTTGACAATGAGGTTTCTTGTTGCTATTGTTGTTGCTGCTATTGTTATTAATAATTGAAGAGTTTTCTTTTTATAAGTAAAAAGAAAATTGTTTTTTAAATTCAACTAAGTTCAAACTAAATAATTTTCTCTTTTTTTTTTTTTTGATAATTTATCAATTTCAAACATTTGATCAATTTTTTGGTATTTGGTTTGATTACCCAATGAGATTGCAATGTTCTCAATTTATGAAATTCACCTATCTTGGTCTATTAATTTTATTTTATTGTCACAAGAGTTCTTTAGTATTAAATTTTGGAAGCTTTGTGGGTCATATGATGATCTTTATAACTTTATAGAGGAATACAAAATCATTGGTATAATCTGGAGATGTAAAAGAAGAATAAAATACACTTGATTTTTAAGGGTGATTCACAGGTATAAATGAATGCACTGGAGTAGAATTTATTTCGAATTATGAGCCAGAGACCAGAGGAAACAAATTTGAGTTTTTTCATTTAATTTTAAATTAATGTCTTGCGTAAGCTAAGTTCTATTGGTTAAATACAATATTATTTATGAAATATGTCATCCGCGTCACTGACCCCTTGAAAATTTTTTTAAGTTATTAAATATAATAAAAAAAAATAATAAATTTAATAATAAATTATAAATTTCTTGAACCTATTGCCTGAGTCTCTGAGCGTGTTTGTGCATGTGAGTTGAAAAAATTTCAATTACACAATAAATTCCATTTTATTTTACTTACTCTTTAAAGCCCACATGTCAAAGTTCTGTAAAGCTGTCAAATAGCGTTCAACTTGAGCCCGGCATTGTGGTGATGCCTCAGGATTACGAGCGGCATCAAAGGGTTGCGCAATACCCAAGAAACGTTGACCAATATTGTAAAGATAAACTGAAAATCAAAAACAAAAACAACAAAAATGGTAATAAAATTGAATTGAAAAACAAAAAACCTATTGGAAATTTGTAAATAAAAACGTGTTGACTTATTAGATTCATTGCATTTACAAAAAATTAAATTTTTAATTATCTATATTTTAATTTTAAGACAATGAATGGACTGTGGATTCGGAAACATAACATATCTAGAAGTAAGCAACTATTACATCTTGATTCGTACAATATATTTGTGGTTGTGTGCCTATCTATCTAGTTTTTGAAAAGTTTAGAGGGCATGGAGACAATGCCTACTGCACACACACTGCTACAACTTCTCAAAGGCTGCTATTGCTGCATCTGCTTCCTTTTTTGTTTTTCCTTGGCTCTTTGTATTTCTTGAAGTTCTCGATCAACACGTTCTTTGGCTCGGAAAACTTTACTTTGCAAATAAAATGAACCTCCAAGTTTGCGATCATTTCTTTGAAATAAAGTCTCATAATTCTTGGTAACTTCCCCAGAATCAGTGATATCGCGAACATTTAAAATCTGTTTGGCTTCTTCCAAGGACATGCCTGTACGTGATGTGGTCCTTGATGTATGATCATTACTTTTGGCACGTGCTGCTGCTTGAGACGCAGCAATTTCTTGTTTTACCGCATTGATGAAGGCACGTCCAATTAATTTCGTGCCAAGCACAACGATTTGCATAAGATACTTTGCCATTTGATAATGTACTTTGTTTTCTTAACAAATTTTGATAATCACAGTTTACTTTATTTACTTTAAATATTTTGCACAAAATAGATACAACTTAATAAGTTTAAGAAAAAATGTATTCTAAAATGTCAAAAGTTACTACGATGATAGATCAAATATTTAGCACTCATTTCTAATCTCATCACTGACTAAGCATGCTTTGGTTTTGAGTCGTCAGAGAGTCGCTAGTATACTAGGGACGGAAATTAGTAAATTCCACCTATGCATATGAAATTGCATTTCTTGCCTCTGTTGATGCTCCACAGAATGTGTGGAATCTATAAAAGCGCTACATTTTCTTACTGGATTAATGAGTGAAGCGATGGAGCATTGTGACTCGTATATGCTGAGAATTCTACTTACGTCACATTCTTATTCTGGTGCCTGAGCTGCCCTAAAGTCTCTCTAAATATAAAGGTATATAAAGGTTATTCCTTTGGAGTTAAACATATATGTGTGGTTGACCGTAGACAGAATATTGACCTGGTATGCTCTTATTTAGCGCAAGAGTCAGCAACTTACAATTAAGAGTAGAAGAATTGTCTTTGACCTACAAGATCTAACTTTCAAGTTTTCTGAATCGTAGGAAGTTAATATATTTTAATTTTTTGAAAATTTTTTGATATTTCTTTAACTGCTTATAAATAATCTATATATATAAAAATCTATATATATATAAATCTATATATATATAAATGAACCAAAAAAAAAAAAAAAATACTATGACCCAACAAAACTCGAGACCTGTTGGACCAATTTTGATAATTTTTTTTGTTGTACTCATGGAGTTACCAGTCAGGTTTGTTGCTACATTTGGATTCGGTATGTGGCGCTGTTGTTCAGATAGAGATAGTGTTATGTCATTTTTTTAACATTTTTTCATTTGGCGCAAAATATACTGAATCGATTTTAATAATTTTTTTTTTTAAGAACAAATGAATCTTAATGCAACAAATTGCATACTTATTTTTTTCATTTTTTAAAGTTAAATACAATATTTTTAGCTATTCAGTTTTTAAAAAATCATTGCAAGACCATGCAACAAAACGTTTTATACGTTTCTAGTATAATATAATTTAGCATCGTATGTCATCATCATCCACATTATTAATTAATATTTTAGAATTAAGTAGATCAGATCATTATGCACTTCACGCCATCTTTTCTTAATTTTGTATTGTTTATTTATCTTCTATTTAATTAAGTTAAAAAGAAGTACAAAATATGAGGCATTGTCTTTCCTTTGTTGCTACTGAAAATATTCAAAATTATAAATTCTGCACAGGTCCACAAAACTTATATACTCATATATGTACAAAATATATTTTGAAGCATTGTCCTATAGTTGTATATAAATGAGTGTGTTTATGGATTACAAGGTAGGTAACTCGTACTGAACAAAAACGCGCCCGGCCCCGATCCAACCATATTTAAAGTAAATACTCGTATACATGTCGCCTGTTTGAGTCTAGCAATCTCAATCAAAGTGGACATTGTTGGACCATACATACTAGCTAAAGTATACAAGTATCTACAACAAACGTTTGCTCTAACGCATCATGTTTTAAATTCCATACAAAACCTTTTGAGTCGATGAGTGTTGAGTGAATATTGAGTGTTGGAAGTGCGTCATATTGATATAAACAATAGAGTAGATATTTTGGGTTATGGTTTCACTACGAATATTATGAAATCCGCGATGTGGGTTTTTCTTCTGTTTACAGTACTTACATATGTGTCTGTCCGACTAATCAGGAAGACATTTGATCCGCATTCATGTACATTTACGAATATTTTATTTATTTAGATTATTCTTTACACGTATGCATATGGAGAGCATGTGCGAGCGGCAGCTTAGTATTTATTAGATATATCTAGATATCTATCTACATATTTATTAGAGGTGTGCTCATATACCGCATTGAATACATCCATGCAGATTACAGTATTATATTTAATATGTACATTGAAATGAGACGTTCTTATATATTTATACTTAAATATGTACGAGAATATACTAGAGTCCCCGGCCCGGCGTCGCACGGCCAACCGCATTCCCTGAACTTTTAACGATTTGGACACTATAACGGTCTGAAGCATATTCATCAACCATGTAAATTTCTAGACCTTAGGATTACTAGGAGATATACCTCCCATACAAGTCCAGAATCAAATTCATGTTCTAATAAAACAAGATTTTTTATTTCTGTATTATCAAACTAAATTTTCGACTCTATAAGGTATCAAAATTTGTACTATTGATCGTGTACAAAGTCTTAAGAGATTTCTTTGTAAAATTGAGGTTTTACATAGAACAATTGGTATGATATTATATATTTATACAATTACAGCTTAGGAGTAATATAAAATTACAAATAAACTAATTTGAAGCTATAACTATGAGGCCATAAGCTTAATATATTTTATAGCAAGAAAAAAAAGTTTAACTTTGGCTATGCCGAAGCTGTAATACACTTCTCGCTTAACGGTTTCGCGTAAGCTTCTGTGATTGAGTCTACAGAAATATTACAATATTGATTTGACTGTAGGGTAGAGCCAGTATCTGCACAGCATTTTAACGAAGAGACCTAAATGTTTGTATGGGAGCTAAATGATCCAGTAATCCTATGATCTTGAAATTTACAAGGTTTCTGATTATGGGTGAGATACTAATAAAATCTAAATTCAGTTCAATACTACAAAAAACATTAAAGATTTTCTTATAAGAACATGGATTTAAATATGGGTTTGCTGGGTTTCGAGCTGTCCAACTCTGCTGATTCCGACAAAATTTTTGCGCTCTAGCTTAAAAACTGAGGGACAATTTTGCATACATACAGACGGACAGACGGAAATGGCTAAATAACCTCGTATCATCGAGCTGACCAAGAATATGTATACTTTCTGGGGTCTCCAATGTATCCTTCTATGTGTTACAAAATTCATGACAAACTTATAATATTCTAATATTCATTGCGTGAAGAGTATACAAAGTATTGTCTATCAAAGGTACCAATTTTTTCTATTGTTGAGGCATTGAATAGAATGATGACTAAACAAGACAATTAGTTACATAAAAAAATATCTTTCCTCAGTTTTCGGTAAATATTGACGGTACATTAAAAAAATACTTTAGAAACAAATTTAAATGCAAAAAAAAAAAAAAAAAAACTGCAACTAATTGTTTAAAGGCTGGATAGGGAATGACCTACTTAAGTTGTACAAACACTTTCATACAAACACATCCATACACACACATATGTATATATAATGATATGAAGGCAGTACCTGCACGGATTGTACACTGTGGATACGTACTATAGTATCAGCTTACATGTTGTGGAATACCCGGAACGACTTGTTCATGAGTGCCCTCGATTCGAAGCAGCGCGACGTAGAATGCATGCGCGCCTTGGATCTCTCTGCAGTTCACGGGATATTGGTCATTCTTCTCTGTCCAAGTTTGTAACATAATGCGCGTCGCTCCTATGTACGAAAAAAAATGGGATTTGAGGCAATAGGGGGAAACCGAGTATCATGAGTATCTATTGAAGATTTAAACCTCCCTGTTCGCATAATAAAAATAATAATAACATACAAACACACAGATACATACATACATATAGGTACACATAATTTATAATTACGCTATGCTTAATGGTTGCATAAGAGAAAAAATAAAAAGTGCACGAGTATTTTTGCGTTTGTGTTGCGTCTTTTTTCGCGTTCTACTTTTCGCGGCAACTTCAAAACCAGATTTTTCTATATACCTAAGCTAAGTATATACATAAGTGTCTGTCTATCAGCGGTGTCTCCAATTTAAAGTTGCTGCTAAACTGAATTCAAAGCCGCACCAAATGTAATGATTTGTTGTTGTCCGTCATCATTGTTGAGCTTCAAAAACAAATGAAGTCAACAGCAAAATCATTTGTAATGCTTAAATTAATAACCACTAGAGTACTCGGCCCGGCGTCGCATGGCTAACCGAATTCTTTCAACTTGTGTGATCAGTACGGTCAGCCAAGGGTTCGCACCATCGCTACAAGTTAAATTACATTTCTGGTATTTTATTCCTGCTTCCCGCTGCCATTTATTTTTGACAAACGATTGAGTTTCACTAGTTGAAACGAAATCAAAATTTATTGGTAAATAGAAAAAAAAAAAAAAAAAATTTAATAATAATAAAAAGGTAAAATTCCAAAATTTATACTGTTTTTATATAATAACAAGTAAAAAGGAGGTTAACTTCGCCTAGGTCGAAGTTGATATACTCTTTACGCACCCCTAGAAACCGTTTTTGCCTTATCTCTTGTGATAGAGTATCCAGAAATATTTCATTATAGATTTTTGATTCATGTTTAGAGTATAGACCGAAATATTTGTATGGGAGCTATACGATCCAGAAATCCTAGGGTCTTGTAATTTACACGGTTGGTGAGATAATTGTAGTATCCAGTTCGATAACACAAAAAACAAAAAAGTTTTTTTAATAGGAACATAAATTTGATTTGGGTTTGTACGGGAGTAAGTCCAGAAACTTCAAAACTTACGCGTTTCGTGGACATTGCTTAGAAATGGATAGTATCTAAAGCTCAGTTCAATAGGACATAAAACAAAAATGTTTTTCTAATAAGAACCCGAATTTTAATGGGAGTTCGTATGGGAGGTATCCCCCTAGTGGTCCGATATGGTTCATTCCGACAAATGTCGAGCCCCTGTATTGGAAACTTAGAGTGTCCAAATTTCAGTTCGATAGCACAAAAATTGCGTCTAGTAAAGAGAAGTTGATTAAGAATATACGTATATACTTTATGGGGTCTCCGATGTCTCTTTCTGCCAAAAACTTCATGACAAACTTATATTGTAATACTATTCACTGGCTGAAGAGTATAAAAATCGAAAGTACACAGCTTTTGAACAGACCTCGTATAAAAATTAAAACTTACAACATTTTCATTTCTTTATTTGATACAAAAAGTTGTTATTCCCAGTACCGAGTAAGTATCTATGTATCTACTACATAATATTGTGTTCTCAAATAATTAGAGCCACTCTAAAATAAAGTTCATTCCTTTTTGTTTTCAATTTCATTCCGTATTCTGACAATTTCTGATGCTCCTTCACAACCTTCGTTCTGCTTAAATTTTACAAAGACTGCTTGGCAAATACATATATCTATATCTATTTATCTTATTCACTTGGTTTATGTATCAAGATACACATATGTTTATTTTTCATATGGTATAAGAACCCCTATAATTATCAATAATTTGCAAGTTCTTTATACTCTACCGATGACGTCTCCACGTTTCCTTAATAAATCAAGAAATGTGTTAATTAATTTTGTAAATATTCCAAAAAAAATATAGAAAAAATACTTGATTTTTTTTTATTTTTTGACAAGTACATAAATCTAATATATAAAAATATATATATGTTTGTTTGTTTGTTCGTATCTTATGCGCTATTATACTCTTCATCTGATTGCAGTAAAGTTTTCTGAATGTGTATGCTTGGTTCCAGCCTGAAACATAGGATAATTCCGATTCCGATATCTGGTGCTATGGTCGAGAAATTACAAGTGCTACGCAATGTACTACAGTTTGTTTTCAATAAATTAATTCACTCTATAATATTGTACAATAATACTGAGGATAAGGCCAGGGAGGTGTGTCATACTGTTCATTTGGTAAGTCAATGGAATTATTTATGTGTGTTCATCTGTGCAAAATAAAGGGCAGCGGGTCATCAAATAGGTAGAATAGTAGCTGAAGTTATGGCCCAATTGCGATCTACTGAAAATGAAGAACAAATGTTTTTCATTCTTTGATCTTATAGCTTTTGAGTTACAAACTACGAAATGAAAGAAAGTTATCAAAAGATAATCATGTTTAGACCTGTTTTCTTGTACCATGATCATTTTCACGTATATTCTAAGGGGCCTTACTCTTAATTAACTAGCTTAATTGACACTGTTAACATTTTCTATATTGTGGATAGGAACTACAATATAATTAAATACAGAAAAGGATAGGTGTAAAATCATTTAAACCAGGGGTGTCTAACCTTTTTGGTTCCCTGGGCAACATTAGAAGAAGAGGTGTGATTTGGGCCGCAAGTACATTAGCATTGCTAAAAAGCCAAAAGGGTCTTTGGTGTAAGGTGGCCAGCAAAAAAAAAAAAAAAAAGGTCTTTTAGCTTGTTCTCTGTGTTTGTCATTTGTCTGATTTAGACAATGATATTTTAAAATTTACGTATTTATCAATACCAAGGAATGATGGTCCAATTTGTTTCAGACTATTAATAAAATATTTTAGATTTATGTTAATTAAATGACTGTAATTTGCATATAATTCCAACTACCATATACCTAATTATTGATTTACTAATGTATGCATAAGTTTTATATAATAATATTGTATTTATCACTTCCAATCTTCAATTATAATTTTTAAATATCAAATTGTAATAAAACAATGCAACAAGTATCTGTATATCGTAAACATGTAACGGTATTGTTAATGGTACTGATATTCTGAAAAAAAAAAACAAACAATTGATTTAAAAAGAAGCTTCAATTGTTTATTTTAATAAGTTATTGAGTTGTTTGTTTTCCATCATAAAATTCATTATACAGTAATTGTTATTATCTATGACATAGTATCTATATATTATATTTCTCAATAAATCAATCTTTACAATTACTCTTACTGACTTTATCTGGATAATTTTTTACAATTCCTTGAGAAAGAAATATATCGTGTTTGTATACAGTATTGTAAGTGTAATGATTTCATTTATTTTTGGAATGAAAAATTCTAAATCAAAGTAATCAGTAAAGTGAGAAATCATTTTCATTGATTGGTGAAGCATATCTTTTTATATCCTTCAGATATTGTTCATAGTACCTTTACGTATGAATGTACATAATTGGACAGTAGCAGCAAGTGTGCATTGCGCATTCAAAATATCGACATGATGAATTTTACAAATCTGCTTCACAAATCCCATGACTTTGACAACTGCGTCTGTATCCCCTATAAGAGTTTTATTGAAAAGCTTAACGCATGATAATTAGTTGTTGATTTTTTTTTAATTATGCAAGTATATAGGATAATCTAAAGTTGAATGAATGCCTTTTCTTCATCATAAAGTCATTATCTTCATTTGTTGTTTGTCATCATTTTTATGTTTGTCGTAAGTACTTATTATCGTAGATGTAGGAGGAGGTTATTGTATTCAAAAAAAATAAAATAAAATAAAAATAAAACAAAACTCTACTACTTTGAGATTGATAACATCAGCAGAGAACAACTAACAGTACATTGCTAAAAGATTAGAATTCAGATAAATTTAAACATTTAGAACCGTTTTACAGTTCCATATATAGAAGATATTAGTCAACGAAACAAAGTGAGAATTGTAATAAGTTTTTTAACCACAAAAAACAAAAGATTCAATTGAATTTGAGTTTTTTTTTTTTTTTTTATAAATCGGGTCAAAGTTTTGACAATACAACAACTTAACAATCGTCTGTGCATCAATCTGATATCGGACAAAGCACAATGTCATTGTTACGAGAACGAACGTGTCCGAATTGTGAAATAAATTATGCATAAAATGAAAACTGAAAGAAATCGAAAAATAATTCAAAAATTAAGTTGGCTATGCTTTTGTTTTTGTTTCTGTTTTTAGTTAAAAGAAAAAGAAGTTGTTGGGAGTATCAAAATTAGTTTTCTTTTTGGTATTGTAATTATGCAAAAGTACGCGTAATGAATTCATTAAGATAGAAGTCCGAAATGTTGAAAAACAAAAGACAATGTCATGAGTGACATTTGATTTTAGTAAGTAATTGGTATTTCTTGGATTACACAATGCCATACCACATATGATGATGTTTCGATATAACATGTTATATTTACTATATTGTGACGATAATGGTGTGATAACCCTGAAAGCGATGCCGGTGGCAGTCTAGGGTATCGATAGAGCAACCACTGCAGCTAAGATCAGTACAAACCAGGCATCACAATAGGTCTTAAGGCTTCCTGTGTGGCAAGCAGTTTGTCTACCCTAACATACTTGTACTTAAATTAAATTATGTATAACACGAGTTTTTAAGCGCCCAAATAACTATAACACTGGCTGTGCCTGCTGCAATTGTATAAGATAACTGTTCTTAAAGTTATATTCATATATTATACACATACAACCACCATACCAGTTTTTCATGAACCCACTTTTGCGTAATATTTTTTTCTCTCTATGTGAATCCAAATTTCTTTCTCAACAATAACATAGGTCTCTGATGGTAACCCCACATCGACCCATAATTTCTCAACAAAAACGTTTAATGACACCAAAAAATGATCGGGTCGATTTTACTTTTAGGATTTACAGATTACCATGACACTTTTTTTTAAAAACTTTAAGTATTTCTGGCCGGCAGAGTAATTAATTTTCAATCAGTGGAAAGAACGCGAATTTTCCTATTTAATGCAATACTATGCGATATTTATTTTCTGCAGCAAATATTGGTAAAAACAAAAAAATGAATTGATAAAATCTTCAAAAGTGGGAGATGTAAAAGTCATTGTCAAAGGGTAAAAGAAAAACGAATGCGAAATATCAATCTTGAAGTAGAAAAAAAAAAAAAAAAAACAAAATATTTGTTGGGCCAGGTTTAACATAAGTACAATATATAAACTTACCACGTTCTTCTTCGTCGTCTTCTTCATTATCATTATTATTTGTATCCTGATGCAAAGAAAAATTTGCTATGGTGCCAGTGGCAGTAAGATTTAATGTATTATAGTCTATAACTGCCTCAGTTGTATCAGCAAATAATTTTAGACTATAGTTAACCTTATCTTCAAATATCGAAGCAATCTTTGTCTCAAGCTTGTCATCACTTGTTGATTCGCCGCTCTCACCGCCACTAGCGCCTCCCACACTCAAGAAATTATCATTCAAATTGCAATTATCCTTAAGGGTGCATGTCGGATTAGCCACAGCAGCACTTGCGGCAGCTCCTTCTATTGCTGTAACTCCGTGTGACAGTGGCACAATCACCATCATCAACAGTAATATCAGGACATTAAGGATTTGTATTGATGGCGTTAGCATTATTTGATTCATATTGCTAAACGATACCCCATTGTGTTGATTGCGTTTGTTGCGCATTTTCAAAGGATTTGTTTCTTTATTCTATTTTTAAAGATATAATCTTTTTTTTTTTTATATCTATTCACTTTGTATTTTCTCGGAACTGTCTTAAAGTTTATACATACTCGTGAATAATTAATTTTTTGTCTTTTTGTTTCTTTTTCAGATCGATCACTTTGAACTACTGAAAGTTTTAATGATTAAATGATGTACTAAGTATAATAGTTTTTTAAGTTTGTTTACTAAATTATTCAGTTAAAAAAAAATAAATAAATATAGAAAGTACATACTATTAACTTTTTCCTTGTTCTCTTGTTTTCCAGTTTCTCACAACATTTTAAATATGATTATAAATTCTTATTTTTTTTATAACCTAAGTCATTAAATTTAATTCTTTTATATAAAATTCTTTGTAAAAAAAAATATTTTATTTTAAAAAATTAAAAAGATATGTATGTATATAAAATGTGAGCGTTGTATGCAAGAAGCATAGATATTTCCTTTAATATTTAGATCATTATAAAACTGAAATATTTTTTGAGAGCTTAGCTAAAATCATTAAACGAAGAAACTGAGTTCCTAAGAAACAGAGAGATAGAAAACTGTTTCCACTCTAAATAGTCAACCCTTCTTCCATGAGTTACAAATAGTAAACTAAATAATTATTGCAATCGTCTCCCTTTGTAAAGTCGAAAATCAAATATAATTATTAAATTTTTGCATATTGCACATTGGAAATATCCTGTCTTGATTCCGGTTAATTACTTCAAAATATGACTAAGTAAATAGATTATACGAGTAAAATTTTAAGTTAAGTGACAAGCAAATAAAGAACATAAAGATGAAAAATATAAGCAAAAAATCACTATCAAGGATTCCACTTGAAATTAAATTCATTTGATTAAAATTTGTCATTATCACAAAAACAAAAAAAAAAAAAAAACAAAAAAAAAATATATAACAAAATACAAATATAAATGGAAATGAAAAAAATTATAATAATGATAATATAATAAATTCTTTAAAAATCACAGGCTCACGGATATTTTTTCGGCACTTATTTATTGAATTTTGAATTCTTGTCAGCGTTTTTGTCGACCGTTAAGACGAAACTTTCAACGTAAACTGAGTCCAAGTTTCAAAGACCGTGCGAAGACCGCTCAGCAGTCATAACCAACAACTAACCAAACAACCAAACCATGCAACCAACCGACCAACGAACCAACGATCAAACCAACACACAGCACATTTACTAAGTATAATAAAATACTTACGATACTACAATATACTTCAGAGTCTAAATTGAAACCCAAGTCTAAGCTAAGCTTTGTTAACAGCAATAACAGCTGTGAATGTATCTGTATCTGTAAAAGTTTCTGTATTTGTATTTATGTGTCTATGGGCAATGAAAGTAAGTATGTAGTAAGTAACTCTACTCTAGACGGCACTGTGGATCGAGCGCTTTATCTTCGTAAACAATGTAGCAAATACTTACGATTCAGAAATACTTTGTCACTAAAGCCAGCATTATTATTTATACAATAATATTGTATGTACGAGTATCTACTGCATTTTATTATTAAGTAAGTATATTTTAATTTAAATGTAATTATATGTATATTTATATTTCAAGCAGCAGATATGAGTTAATAATCTTAAATTGGAATTTAAAAATTATTATAAATATAAACTGAATTTTAAAGGTGTAAAATTTTTGTTGAGCAAAATTTAAGTGTATGTATTATACAAAGTTGTGTCGTCATCCATTGTTGCCATTCTAAGATGAGATACTGAAACTAGCAGAAGATTTATTACACTCAACAAAAAATTGGTTGACGCATACTTCCATGCATACATATAAATTATACATCCATATATATATATATATATATAAAAGTATATATGTACAACAACTAGTCTTTAAATGAAAATTCTTTACCTGAAACGCGAACGGGATTTTGATTTTGTAGCGATTGCAAAGATAATCGTGCCTCGCATGCAATTCGTAACGTTTTTTTTATGTACGCACTGACATCAGTATGAGTTTGTGTGTATCTGTATCTTTGTGTGTGCTTATGTGTGTGTATTGGTGAGTGGGAGTTAATTACTTTAGATCTGTTTTATAATACGAAGTATTTTAGTAAGTATCTTTCTCTGAAACGGAAATTTAGACAGTAAAATTGGATTCGAAAAATATCACGATGAATTGATTATGTACGTCTAACTACGAGTATATTGAATTCGAGGTGTGTCATAGCCAATAATATGTACAATGATTCTTAGAAATTGCTTTCTTGTTGCATTGCAAAAACAAAAACAATACATGAAACAAAAATTTAGACATTTTAATCAAACCAAAATCGATTATTCTTTATCGCCATAGATCAAATGCCTCTTTTTTTTAGTTTGTATGGTAGCTACCAAAAATGATGATCTATAACTTAACTTAATAGAGCTCAGAGCAATCAAGAAGTTTATTATTGAAATTTATAAAGTTTTATTCGGTTTTTATTGTATAACACTGGGATCACAATGGACAGTCTCCATGTGTTTGTTGTTTTAATGTGAATCTGTCTGACACGTGGTGCAGCATCCGGTTAACAGAAACGTGGCTTCGGCAACTAGTATAGACTACTAAGTAGTTTTACAACAGGCCTTATACAGGGCTAAGAATGTGAACCTTGGCAGCCTTAAATGCCCACCCTTACCTACATAGGTAATACTAACCCAGCTATATGCATTGCAATGTCCCCGCGTTACCTTACTTCTCTTTAAAGAATAATGTTGTTATTGATGATGTCAATCTCCAGACTATACTAGAGTTTCCCTGAAAATTACATCGAAATATGTCAATCGGTTTCGGATTCCATAAAACAACCATAAAAAAACGCTTGCTTTCTGATGTCTACGACAAATTTGACACTTACTTCGTTTATGAGACAGCTTTCCAATGCATAAAATAAAATACAAATGTATAAAGCTTATCTTGATTTTAATAAACTTTTACAATGATTTTTCCTTATATATTTCACAAAAATATTAAAAAAAATTTAAATTGCAGCAAAATATTTATACCATATAGCAACTCTGTACGAAGCAACATTATGGGATATTTGATTTTAATGCGACCTAAAAGTACGACTTTTCGATCTTAACAAAATACCATCGCATTAAAAACATGGTCTTGCTTAAACCACTAGGTGTGTTAAATCGCATTACAAAAGTGTTTATGCATACGGTCTTACTTATTTCGAACAAAGAATGATCGATATAGACGGGATAACTTGGGTCATGCAGTTAACACAGTTAACGACATGATTTTTGCAGACATTCTCAACAATCATCATCATATCTTAGCCAATTTACACAAAACCTTAATATATTATATACCTTGACATTCCTGATGAATCACTCCGTTCATTGGTGAAAACCATATGAAAAACCGATCTGCACTTTTTAAGTTTATAGCGATAAGGCAGACAGACAGACGTTGCGTGAGACTTTATTATACTCTTCACGCAAGTGAATAGTATTATAAGTTTGTCATGAAGTTTGTTCGGCATAGTCACAGACAACGTTCTTACTAGTTTTTATAATATGTGTGCAAAGATCTTGGACATCTTTTTTAATGTATTACAAATATCTTAATCAAATTATAAAGCTATTCTTCACAACAACAACAACGAAAAGTATAACAATATATAAAGAAAGATATACTCTTACATATTTATATACGGCGAAAGCTAAATTGACGAATAACACGTTATGCAAATAGTTTCATAAAAAAGAATAGATTGACCAAAATAAGAGAACAAACAATAAAGACACAAACAAATAAACTGTAAGCTAAGCAAATTAAAAGTTACGACAAAATACAATAAAAATAATTATAGACTTTTGGTTTTGTTTTTTGTTTGGTTTTTTAACTTCAGTTCTTCAGTTCAATGTTCTTTTGAGGAATCCAATTTTTGGCATGACTTTGCTGTTTTGTTGACCTAACTCGCACTTACTCATAGATTCACAAACACCGAAAGCACATCGATACACACAAAGGCCTTGAATAACAGCAATTCTTTTCATTTACGTACGTAGCACACAGAAGGAAATATTAAAGATCCCATAAAGTATATATATTCTTGATCAGCTCGACGAGACGAGTTGATCAAGTCATGTCCATCTGTATGAATGTATACTTGTCCCGCAGTTTTTGAACTAGAGAACACATTAGTCAGAATCAGCCAAATCGGACAATAAATAAATAAAAATAAATGATAAATTTCTTGATAGGCTTTAGCAGGCGCCTCACTATAGTCGGGATAAACTATCGACATGATTATATTAAGACTACTATCGTAATACGCTTGGTCTGCTGCACCTATGAGCTGGAAACTGAGACAATATGTTTTACTCTTACTTTGTAAAAGTCTCTTGTATGGAATAATTTTTAACAGAGTTCGCAAAGGAATGGCAAATTTTCATTCGGTTGTCAAGCAACCGGTTGTTAAGAAAGCGAAATGTAAAGGGTTGAAAAAGACCTTGTGATTTATAAATTTTTTTTTTTAAATATTTGCGGTGGACCATGCCATTTATTTTTGTTTTATGGCAAGGTCCCCCACAAATTTTATTTATTCAAAAGGTTATTCGTGTGTATGTATGAGTTTTTACATGTGGGTGTCTGCCTGTGCGTTGCAATCGGCTATTTTTTTCTGCTACCTGTCATGTTTACAATTCGCTTTACTTTGTTGTGCTATGTAATCATATTTATTCTTTCCTACCTGTATTGTTTTCCATTCTTCCATCTTCCTTCCTTTCATTAACACACACAACACACGTCACACAAAAATAATAAGAGATCTTTTTGTTTGCCCTTTATTTTTTTCGGGCTCTAATTGCCAATTATTTTATGTGAAATTGAGTAAAAGATTATTTTTTAAATATATTTTGCGATGTATAAATGTTAATCATAATCGTAACAGTCAGCCAATAACCGAAAAAAATGAAAAATAACTGAAAAGGTGATTGAGAAATCGAAAAAATTGAATTGAACTGAACGTTCTATTTTGAAAATAAATGAAAAGTTATTTGCGAACTCTGGTTTTTAAAAAAACTACTTGATTTGGAAATAAATTTTTCGTTATAAGGTGTTCGGACAATAAATAATGCGCATGTCTAATGAGTATCATTTGCCAAATCTAAGAAAAAGAAACGAAAAAACAAAGATGAGAAAAGCTAACTGGTTTCATATATCTACAGGTTATTGATATGATGGTCTTGTAGTATATACCACATAAAAGCATTCTAGAATTATGTATTTTATTAAAATGTGCGAAATGATCGTAAATATGTGCCAATTTTTACGAAATTTTCTATTGAAATTTGTTCTAAAGCCACTAACTAATCACTACTATTTTGTATTTTCAAAGGAATATGTAAAGCATTGATTTTTTATTTTCTATGGAAAAAGTCCTCAAAGTTGTTTGAAGAATGCTTAGGTGGTATTCTTAACAATCTAATCTAATTAATCTATGTAATTCTCTGTGTTTTTTTTTTTCTTTCTCGATGGACAAGCATTAAAAGCCAAACGAATCTACTATCAGAAGTGTTCGAATTGATTAAAACACTAAATCAAGGTCCAAGTCCTATCTGACCACATCAAATCTCGGGCAATACAGGAAAATGTGTTCAGCATTTTTGTTTTCGCCTCTACACGTCGGAGTGTAGGGATCATCATCATATCCCTGTTTATGCAGATATTCTTTAAAACATCCATGTCCGCTCAGAAACTGCGCAAGTTAATGGTTGACCTCGCCGAACTTCCTGCCGACCCATTGTTAGCCGTTATTAATGAGCAGATGGGTCCACCTGCACTTGTCAGAACTTTGCCATCTCCCCCGCCACTTCATCATATTGAGAGATCTTTTATCTTGCCTTCTTACCTCTCCCGTGCTCCTCTTAGAGACATATAGTCGATTCATCTCTGCCACAACTAAGTTAACCGCCATCATACTCGCCATTACCAGGACTGCATCGCTGGATACCGTCCGAAATGTAGCACAGACGCGAATAGCACATGCTCTGTAGACCGAATTTATTTTCTCATGTATGAATTTGTCCTACTAGCCTCTGTTCAGATCGGCACAGCATAGACTAATTAATACAGGCGTTATGACATTAGCCAACAATCGTCGTTTGCACTCTCGCGGTTCTCCACAGTTCGGTATCAGCTTGAGGAAAGCGCCTGCTACTTTCGATGCTTCAGCAACTGTTTGCGTCAAATGCTACTTGAATATCATCTTTGAGTCTCGTTCAATTTCCAAATATCTCAAAGATGGATGTGACATAATCTCAAGGTCGCCCACCGTTATTGTGGAACATTAAACCCTCTAAGTGCTTCAATAATGTGCTGCCACTTCGCAGTGTTAAATGCGTTTTGGATATCAATCGTCATTACCTCACAAAATATTTCTTAGTGCCACCTTTCCATCGTGTAACTATCTATTGTTTATCTATCTATCTACTTATAAATGTTTCCATATACTGTATCTATCTATTTATCTGGCAATGAATTTATGACCTGCACCTATCTATGCATCTATTAATGTATTTATTTATATATCCAAGCCTACATCTCTCTAACTATCTATCTATCAATCTAATCCTACCTGTAACTATGTATCCTTGAGTGAATCTTTGTAGGTACATATTTTTTATTTCTTATTGTTTCCAATGAAAGTGAATGTATTGCCCAAAATCAAGTTACCATTACTGGCAAACTTGAATTGATACAACAACAAAAATAACCCACAAGTATAGCAAAAACTGAAACAGATATAAAAACAACAATAACAACAAACCTGCAACAACGTTCAAAAGTTGCCAACAACATATGTATCTATGTACACTAAAATAATAAAACTGCAACAACTTTAAAAGGTGCACATGCGCAAGTTGTACAAACGATTCTTGCATCAACATTGTAAATTAGCACTGCAACAACAACAACAATGGCAACAAGAAAATTGCAATCGGAACCACCACTTGGAACTCGTACTAGATACATGTTAGTATATATATACACTTATAGTATATGTCCCAAAAACAAACATTCTCTTTCAATGTGCAAAGCGCAATTAGGCCGTCGACATCGCCATTACCAGCGCTATAGCCATCGATGCTGCCGGCGTCACGCCGGTTTGAAAGGAAAATTAAAAAGAAGAAATAAAAAAAACAAAAACACAAAATTTAAGAATGTGGTAACGAAATGAGGCAATAACTACTAGACAACAACGATGATGATGGAGACGACGACAGAGCTAGCGCCAAAAGCAACGCAATGGTTCCAGTTGGCCGTCCATCGGTCGATCACTTCTTAATTATTGGCCATACAAAACAGACAGGTATACTTAGTAATCTTACTTCTCACTCACAATATAGTTAGCCAGGCAACAAGCCACGTTGGAACGTTGCTCTCTAAGCCTATTCAAGTTAAGCATGTTTGGTGGTTCCGCGGAACAACAACCGTGGATTAACTAACAATTCACAACACAACAGAACAAGTCTGTCTGCATTTGCTCCAGAAAACTAACGTATTTACTATATATGTACTATATTAAACGTTCCAATAAGTTAAATTTGTTTCTATACAATTGAATGAACATTGTGCTGTTGATTGTTACCTGATTCGGTCTTTGCATTGCATCTGATATCCAAGCGTATACTACATAAGAGCAAATTCAAACTATTTTTCAACATTTATGGATTAACAAACATGTTGACTTACCAAAACCATAAAAATAATCTTTATTCATAATTTCATTAACTTACCAAAACCTAAGAATTCTTCTTCATGGATATGGGTTCCTCAGTTTTAACAAATATTCTTCTTAATCTCATTGAAGCTTATTTCCTTTAATTGTTCATAATCCCTCATGCAATATTTGTATATAAGTATTAACATTCATGTGGCTGACGTTGTTACATATTTACATTGTTTACAATGCATATTTATTGATGTTAGTCGATTAATGATAAACTTACAATATTTGTTTATTGATCTCTTCTTCTCTTCATTTATTGACTGTAAAACAAACTCACATATTAGATACCCAATAAATGACAGTCATATTTATTGCTAACTTAGTACTTTGCTTATTGACATATTCTTCAACTATTGACATTACAACTAATTCACTATGGGTATTCACGTAAAGTGGCAAACGTGCCAAACGTGGCAAATGTGGCAAAATTGGCAAATTCGCAAAAAAAGTGACTGTTGCTCTACAAAAAAAAAAAAAAAAATGCGAAATTTGCAAAGTTTTGCCGGACAATTTCATTTCAAGCACAATTGGTCATTCAAGCAATTCACCTCATCAAATTTGCCAGTTTGTCATTTTAGCCAACTTGCCACGCTGTGTGAATGCCCCTACTAAATCAATTTCACAACTTTCGTTTATTGACTCTGACCAATCTTCATTTATTCGCTCAAATACTTCTATACTCGTTCGTACATGCACAATATGCACATTGCATATGTATGAGACTCAAAGTCAATAAGTTCGATATTGTGTTACAATATACATAGTAACAACTAAGAGACTGACTTTGTTTTGCTGCACTTGTTAATATTTGTGTTGTTATTGCTGTTATTGTTGTAAATACATTTTCACTGGCAAGCGGGAAAAATAAAAAATGATCAAATGAATGAGCTGAGTTAGCGAACCAAAGGAAACAGACCAATCCATCCAACTATCTATGCATCTAAGTATGTATCTATCCAAGCTTTTCCAGTCTGACTTAGTATAGATTTGTTTGGAGCAGCTTTATTGCATAAAAAAAGCAACTTGCAACGTTTGCACTTGCAATGTAGCTAACTAATATATTTAGTTAAAATAAATTTTTTGGTGTTATTAATGTTGTGTTGTTGGTGTTGCTTTTGCTGCTGACAAAGTTAAGCAAGAATTGCGAAAATGTTGCACGTTGCATGGTGTTGTTGGCCTGTTTTTATTTCAACTTCTAGTACAAACTCGTCGTCATCGTCATCACCATCATCACCATCATCATTACAAGTATGTGTGTGCTGTTGCACTTTGATTTTTTCGTCTTTGTCATTTTCATTTTCATTTATTTTCAAGACCTAAATCACAGCTAAAGCTAAAAGTGTTGCAAGTCTTGTTACTGCAACACATTCACACATACATCAAAATCAACATTATCATCATTATAATTTTTGTGTTTGTCAGATCATTTGTTTTAATAACAACAGTGTGCATTCAACAATCAACATCATCACCAACTTCAACCAACATTAATCAGATGTTACTTTTGCTTCAGGAATTCAGGATCGTTATACGACGAGTATGTAAGTTCCATATGTATCTCGAAACTTCTAAATGACTCAATCGATCTTTGTTTAAAACCTGATCTGTATCTTATGTACATATATATATACACATGTTTATATATGTACATACATTTGTTGTTTATTTGGTCTGTGTATCTTCATCCGTTGCCAAATGATGATAGCAGAAACCTTTTGGTTTTGTTTGATATTGTTACTATTCCTCTATAGTACCTTGTTGTCATATCGTTGCATTTCTTGTATTTTTTTTACTGTAGCATATTGTATTATATTACTGTACCGAACGTATCTGTGTATGTGTGTTTTCTTTTCTGATTTTGTTGTTTTGTGCTTTGGAAGTCACTTAAAATTCCATCAACAAATTATTGCCCGCCGTCAAGCGATGCGTGCTGCATTGACTTTGGACAGCCAACAACATCAACACCATCATCGCACGGAGAGCTTAGTCAGTTTATTGTAGTTTACCGAGTTTTATTTGTTTAGACTCTCAATTTGACTCATTCAATTTATTGTATGTAGTAGTATGTATTTCTGTTTTGTTATTGATGTGGATTGTATTTAATAAGTATGAAGAGTGTGTGAATATTGTATAATACCAATTTTAACATATAATAGACAAATGGTAGTAGATACTTAGTTACTACAATAAATTGTAAATTCATATCAGCAATAAGAAATATGTAGGTTAGGCTCAATCAAGGTCACTGCAACATGTTGGAAAGTTACGCATTATAAATAAATAATAACTGAAATTAAATAATATTAATCAAACTATAATATAATAATAATAATGATAGCAATATGAAACTAAAACGCTTTTTTTATTTATTGAAATAATAAAAACAATTCTTATTTTGCAGATTTTAAGAAATTCGTAAGAAATGTTTTTTTTTTTTTTTTTAAATGGAAATAAATTAATTAACAGAGAATAGTCAGATTAGAGAACACTTTAATATAGCAGTTCTTAAGGGAATTTCATTAGCGCAGCCCTATTCAATAACTTTTTTCCAGGACTCCATGCCAACCTTAGGTCAAAAATGTCGCAACTCATTGATTTAAGTCAATCTTTTTCAATCCGTTGTCGCTGTTGCGGCAACACCAGCAAATCTGGAATGAAAATTGTATTTCTTTCTTTACTTTCTTTTTTCTATGAGGCCTTTAAGAGTTTTTCTATTTTATTAGATTGATAAAACATGATTATGAGCAGGAATACAAATCCTACGCATTCTCAAAATTTCGTTGCAATCAGATGAACAGTATGGCAACGGTTCAGATACGAACAAACGAACATATATTGTACTAAATGATGGGTTAAATAAAAAAACAAAAACCCCACCTCCGTTAAACTATCATAAAAACAATCACAGTGATGTAGTAATTTAATTTATGATAATTACATGTTTTGATTGCAATACTCACTGGATGAGTATGACAATGTTTACATGTTTAGTTCTCAGTTGCTTTATATTATTGCATAATTTTCCACAAAGAAAAGTTGTACACTAATTGCTCTATACATCCGCCCGCTCACTGACTTATTGTTTTTCATAGTTTACCACATTCTATTTAATATTTTGAAAGATCTTAACTTGACTTCCCCACCCATTGTTTTCAAGTGAGCACGAGTATCTAAGCATTCATTCATTAATACAATAATAAGTTAATAAACAAGTTTATCTAAGCAGAAACTTAGCGCAGGTTTTCTATTTCTTTAATTTAATTTTCAATGTGATGGATACTACAAGCAGCTTTTGATAAGAATTTTTTTTCACATATAGGATTTACTTATGAATTTCTGCCTATTAATAATTATCCAGATTATAATAAATAATTGTTTTCTTTTTGAAAATTTCATTTAAAATTTTTATTAAATTAATTATGCATTTTTTTTTTTTTAATATCATCCATGAATTTAAAAAACTTCAATTGTGTTCATCTTTTAATTTGATCAATTTCAAGTTGCACCACACTAAGGTCAACCTCATGATTTTGTAATATATGTATATTTTGTGGTGCATTTTTCTCATCCGATGAACGAACTAACGAACTATATTTGATGGCGGTGATGGTGATGCTATTTGGTCGGATGTGCTTATAAGAAGTGAACAGACACATGAAAATAGTTGTAACTGCCTATACAAAAAAAAAAAAAAAAAAACGAGAAATGCATATTGATGCCCTTAACCTGTTTTTTTTTTATTTATAATGAAGCAAATGATGCCACGTTATCATGATGCTTTGATGATGATGGTCCCAACTTCATTATCATATCATTTGTTTTGATTAGAGGTCACGGAATACACAGAAACTACTAACCAATTGACCAACACACCATCAATCAAACTAGTATCAACCCGACGTGCACATTTTATTGATCAGTTTCCATTCGGTTGGGTTTGATTAAATTAAAAGTAAAACAGATTCCAAAGTTGCGCACCCGGCCAAATCTTTCCTAGAATTTTAGTAAGATAATGAATTTATTGAAATTGAATAAATCGTAGTTCATTGAAACCACACTACTCAGATAGCCAATGCCACCATCTTCAAAGTATCAAAAATGTCCTCTTTTCTAAATACAATCCCTCATCACAGTTTCAAAATCCAATATACAATACTAAAGTTATACAACTTTCAAAAAAATTGTCACATTTAGACTGAATATAATATTTTAAAATTTGTTTTTTGTTTTTTAGAGTTGAATGCTTAGTAGCTAGTACTCTATTGCTAATTATTAGTTATAGTATTATTTTTTTAAAATTTATTATCAATAAATAGTAAATAAATACTTCACCAGAAAAGAAAATTCTGCCACCTGCCAATCTATACATTGGGGAAACAGTATGAAATATGTCAGATTATCATATCATCAACTAACAAATAACATATGTACCTTGTAAGTTAAATAAAATCCTTTAAAAACAAATTTTTGAAAGTTACATATACTACATATGTAAATATAAAGAAGGTGTGCGGTCTTACAATAATAGCACAATTATAATCAAATATGATCATCATCATCTTCATGTACATATGATAACGTTTAACTATCTAGTATGGTAAGCGGATTCAGTTTAATTCGAAGCCAACAAAAATAAATTAATATTTGTTTAAACTTTGTTGCGTGTAATTGAGAATTGGGGAGCTTAAATGTCGTTCTGTCATACAATATAATATAGGTGTAAATTAAATTATTTTATTTCTTTTTGTCATTGTAGTGTTGATCGCATAACAAGTTATAGCAATAAGTATGCTGATTTTTGTTAGTATTTACAATATAATAAATTTTACTTCTAAAAAAAAAATATCTCACATTCAATGGAACTTTTTTTGAAGTCATCTCAACTCAATCTCAATCATCATATACAGAATAAATACAATAAGAAAAAAACTATGATCGCAAACAGAAAAAAATTATGATTTTTGATACCCAGTCATATTCGGTTTTTAATGGAACCAAGTTCGCGCGGGCTCTGGGGGGAAAGTGGCGTGGAATAGAAAGTTAAGTAGTAGTATAGTAAAACTATGCGAAACCCGTGAAATATTTTGAATCTTATTATAAAGATAGGATAGCAATACTTTGCTTAAAGATCTATAAAACATAAACATTGACTTTCTTAGAACACATCACCCATTGTAGTATTTTGTTTTAACTGATTAATCATCTCTGGATTTAGCTTTAGATTAAACTTAGAATTGATACCGCAAATGTTACTTCTTTACTTTAAATGTTGCTTCACCAATCCTAGGTTTACATGTCATTTTACGTTGTTACCAATCCTTTTGAGTTTAGAAAATCTTTCAGATAAATTTTATTCAATGTTTCATGATCTACTCAAATACGAATATTCTATTTGCTAAAGAATTGCATTATTTTATTTATTTATTTATTTATTATAATTAAGTCTAATATACAATACTAAACTTAATACTAATTAACGAGTGACTAGCTACTGGGGCCTTCGACTAGATTTACATTATGAACAAAGTGTTTTGATAAAATCTTGTGTCCCTAGAACTCATTAACTGAGTTCTACAATAAACCAATCATAATGTTAAAGTCTTAATACCATATTATAGTAATTGTTCATAGGGTATTGAATAAAATTTGCCTTGTATCATTCAAGCGGCGAAAATTGTACTTTAATCTCAAACTGAAACATCTTAGCCATACTTAAGTCATAATAATACGGTAGATCAATATAGACAGACAACAGACATGAGTACGCATGCATGTTTAAATACGCGTATAATATAAATAACAAATCATAGGCAGTCTGGGCACATTGGTATCTACATACATATCTTTCCATCAATCAATTTTTGTTAACTACTTATCTATGATATATAGTACATTAACGAGGTGTGGCTTATAAAATAACGAAACTGATACAGTAAAACAATTTCTTCTAAATTTATATATAATAGTATAAATATGGTAAGTAATTATCTTCGTAATATACATTTTAGAGGAGGGTTCTGTCCATTATGTATTTGAAATAGTGATGATTGTGTTCTTCTGTGAGTCCCTTTGTGGCCGACACCACTTTCTAACACTGCTTCAAAGGTCCAGAAGATTGATTTTTTCTTCAGTTGAAGCATTAATATCATTATTTTATAACCATCACTCTTGCGTATGCACATTTACACATACATAGATTGGTACACACAATATCAGTATTTTTTGTTCTGTGGTTAAGAGCTTTTGTAATTATGACTTTCACACTAAAATGAGGCTATACAATTTTAACATAAAATATTCTATGAATTATTAAATAAATATTACATGCGTCAATAATGTTGAATTTTCATATGCTTATATTGTACTTGTATATCTTCTACCTAGCATTATATGCATATAGTATTAGATCGATTTGTTTTTATTTGTATAGTCGAATTTTTTGGCCAATATATTATAAATAAATATAAATGTCTTAATTGGCCATAGTGTGTTCACATAGGCATATCGCACATATTACGGAAGTACTTAGTTACCATTCATGCATGGAGGACAATAATTTTGACGATTCATTGTCATGTACGAGTATGTACTACATCAAATAAGTTTGATACCTTACTTCTAGTTATATAAGAAGATAACAGAATTAAATGCAATAGAATTTCCGAAGACTTATTACCAAGAAATTGTAATTCGATTCTTAGAAATTATATTTTATTCTATATTCTAATTTTATCAAATTAATGAAGCACTACACACTTTTATAATTATATGCAATTGTTTAGAAAATTATTGGCTTGTAGTTTATTCCTATTTATGTGCGAGTATAAGTGCCACTAAGTTGTTTAGTAAATAGTAAAAGTAGGCGAACTAGTTTATCTAAGTATGTAAGTAAGTAAGTAGTAGTGTCCATTAATACAATACTTACTGTGTGCATGTTTTCATGTGCCTATTATTAAATGTTTTGTACATAATATAAGATGAAGAGGAAGCTAGAAAGATGATAAAAAATTTATTACAAGAGCCGCTCTTAACCGTGAACTTGTTTATCTGTCTGTCCATTTATGTATATGAATTTTTGTATTCCTATTTACCTATATATAGCTTTGTTATATTTACTTATTCATTGCCATCATCTAACTACTACTTACTACATTTTTTATTATTATTAGTATTAATTTTTTTTTTAATACACACACTTAACATACTTTGAATATGACCAAATAATGGCGTTCTATCCAAGTTATATTACCAATGCTTACTACTTCCTTGGCTAGTTCAGTTTGTTTTATTATTATTTTTGTTTTTTTAAGTATGTTTTCTAAAATTTATTTTATTAAATTATTATTACTCTAAACCTGAAATCACAAAACAAACGAGCAAATTGTCTTACGCCAATTAGTGGTTAAAAATTTTTAAAATAAAACTGATGTCGTTTGTCTCTTTGAGTTGAGTTTAAACAAAGCAAACCATTTTTGATGTGCAAAATTAATATGATTGGTATTTTTTTTAAAGTTTAGAGTATGTACAAAAAAATGTATCTCTCGGTCTCTACTTGAGGGTGTGACTTTTTAAAATAAATTTATTGACTTCTTTATTAACAAAATTAATCTTAATATAAGTTGAGTTTTTTCTAACATATATAAAGGCAAAAAAAAAAAGAGATATCAACACAAATATCTTCAATATAATGAATGTTTCTATGAATTTTTATTATTCTAAGAACTTCTTCTATTGTATAAAAGAGTGTAAAGAAACTAAGGAATTTATATAACAAACAGACACTCTTTATTTGTATACGTGTATCTAATTAACGTTATTTCTTTATTCTGATATTTGTGCCCAAAGTCTTGAAAATTTACAATTCAGCATTTCCCTAACACTTTTGTACAATAATAAGGTAATTTAAAGAAAAAAAAAAAAGAATAATAACAATAACAAAATATTTACAACCATTAAAAATGCAATCACATCAAATCATTGAAGATTAAAAATTATATGTATATAGAAAATTGTGCAAAGTCATCGTATATTTTCACGAGCTTCTAAAAATAAATTGCTCATTCATCATAAACATAATAATTTATAAACAAACAAATGAATTAGAGCAGAGATAAGCAAGTATTTAAAGAAAATTAAATACAAAAATGAAATGCATTTTAAAATAATTTTCTGTTCTAATTTGTAAAAGTGCATAGCCCCCTCAGATTCCAGGCCAACTAAATAAATTTTTCAAGGGTGTTCGCAAATTTGGCAATTTCGCCAATCACATCAAGGTTTCCAATTGATACAATTCAACTTCCGTTCTTTACATATAAAAAAAAATTAAAAATTTCAAGCTAACATTGATATTGCTATAGCTTCAGTGGCTATCGGCTCCGGAAGGTTATAAAAAGAAGTAGAATATACTATATCTTTCTACAATCACCAATTTCTTTAGTCTCATGCTACACGTTTTATTAAAATTTGAACAAAAAATTTATAATTTTAAATTTACTAAAATAATCACAGCTGTTCTGTTAACTCGCAACAAAATCAAGAGGAAGCAGCCAGAATGGCAAAATGCATTCGGAAGTATCGGAAAAGTTTTGCAGTACTGGCAAAAATGTCCCAGCCCTGGCTCGAGTCAAAAGTCGACTATATATCGTTTCACATTCTACTACAACCACCCCCGATTGATGACACTTATCGTTGTGGTTGTTGTCGATTGTTGCTGTGTAATCGTATAAAATCGGTTCTTTCTTTTCACGATGGTAAGGCGAACGCGTCGCTTGTGATTCTATCACAAAAATAATAAATTTAATTAAAAAAAAAAATCGATGTTATTATTGTATAAAAACCGCAGAATAGTTAAAAAAATCAATAGAGTAAAAGGCGCATAATTTCAATACAGTGGTGAACCTTACAAATTTAATATGGTTCGCCATAACCCAAAATTGACAATTCGTCGGCAGTTTTCGCATCGTGTTTTAATATTGTTTGTTTCATTTTTGTAGCCACCCAAAAAGGATGCGAAATCATCGGCTAAACAGCCGCAAAAGACACAAAAAAAGAAGGAGGGTTCTGGAGGAGGTAAAGCTAAAAAGAAGAAGTGGTCCAAAGGCAAAGTCAGGGATAAATTAAACAACCAGATTTTGTTCGATAAAGCTACGTACGAAAAATTGTACAAGGAAGTTCCTCAGTACAAACTGATTACTCCCTCAGTAGTTTCTGAACGTTTGAAAATCCGTGGTTCGTTGGCCAAGCGTGCACTCATTGAACTTCGTGAGAAGGGTAAGTTTGTCCATGACCGTACTTTGTACAGATATTAATGTTTTGGTTTCTAGGTTTGATTAAGCAGGTTGTGCAGCATCATTCCCAAGTTATCTACACACGTGCCACCAAGGGAGATGATGCGTAAATATCATCTTTTCGTACGACATTTCGGCTTACAGTCCAGGACAATTTTACCAGAAATAAGTTTATAGGAAAAGCACGATCAATAAATTTATTTGCTTTATTTTTAAATACTTATTTTTTTATAGGAGTGTGTTCTAAACTATCTGTGGTTGCAAGTTGAAATGCTATACAAGTAATCAGGATAATCTTGATTCTTAGCTGCTTTGAGTCTCAAGCACATTTAAAGCAAATAAGGAAGTAGGACCTTGTCAATAGTGGAATATGTAAGGTATATAAGGCTTGCAAAATACTCAATATGCCAAACTCACTCTAATAACTGTTGAAGGCTTCAAACATGTTTACCCTGCACAAATAAGTGATGTCTTCAGATCAATGCCTTGTTGATTTCATAATATGTCAAGTACCTAATTGATGGTTTTTTTTTTATACGAACTTGTTTCGCAGTTTTGATATTCTTAAGAAGGGTGTATTAAGTCAAGCGTAATTGTAAGGTATATACTAACTTTGAATAGAAATGGTCAACGCGACAAATCAAAACCATTTAAACATTTTTGTTCGCTTGTGTGTATGATTCTCAGAAATTAGGTGCTTTTTTCAAATTTCTTCGTCTTCGTACAGGTTGTTCCCGAACAATGGAGGACAGCCCATTTTAACCCAGAAAAATAAGCAATTTGAAACAATTTTGCTGGAAATATGACAACCCCTTTTTATAAATTTGATTTGGGTGTATGGGGTTTGTGTTTTCTATATAGTATAAATTAATCAGCCTGTGAAATAAAATGCTTTCAAATTTAATAATTAGCCCTACACATTGCATGAGGTGTTTGGTACTGTTCTATTATTCAATGTGATCAATTTTCCGATCTTGGCTCAATAAGTCAGTTTAAGGAACTTTGAAAAAGTTTGATAATACTTATCAGTTTATTAAATGGTATATTATTTACAATCAAAATGATAAATTTCTCAAGAGAGGGAAGAGATGTATGTATGTATGCACATATATTTGTACATAGCCTTAAATCCTGCCAAGTCTATTATGTTCATTGAACACAATAGATTCCATTTCCTTTCCGCAATTTCTTTAATTTTGACACAATGGTTGAGACAGCCACTATGTCTAAAACAATCTGTTTTTCGTTTTGATTATACACACAAATGAAAGTTGTAATATTATAATCAATATGAATGGGCTATTAGACTCGTGTCTAACTCTACCACAACAACCCCAAAGTTTCGCCATTTTCCCTGTGGTTGTTGTAGAATCTATGGTTGTTTGACTTGGTGTAAATGGGTTATTAAATAACAATTGATTTACAGCAAAGAAAAATATGAATAACAAATTATTTATTGCAATTTCTATACCTATATCATTAAATTTACTTCTTTTCAGTATTTTTAAGTTTCATTAAATACAACTGGCAATTGTGTTAACGAGAACAGCTGATTTACAAAGTGCAAACAAAGCAGATCTTTCTCAAAATTTAGTTTGAAAGTTTAAGAAAATACGAGTTGGATAATTTACGACGTTTCATGAATCCCCTTAATGATTGTATAGTTTATTTGTAAAATGTAAAAGTAAAAAACAAATACTTTAAAGTTTCGACTGTGGTCCATTGCCTGAAATTTTGTAAACAAATTGATGTGCCTCATCATAATGAGGATTACAAGCGGCGCGCACGCGCTTTAACCATGCGCGTATTTTAGGATATTTTATACGTACATCATAATCAGCCACTCCTTAAAAATAACAAAACATATACATAAATTATTTCTCATATAAAAAAATTTAAGTTTTTTGCTAACTTACTTGTTTGTTCAATTTCGCATGCGGCAAAAATATCAGCAACCGTAAGCATGCTTCCCGTTAAGAATTCAGTTCTTTCGAGCCACACTTCCTCGATTATATCCAAATTGCGTTCCATATGCAAAAGCAATGTTTCGATTTTCTGAGCACTTGGTTTGTGGCCAGTGAGCAATGGATCTAACCAAATTCCACGGAAATAAAGAGAGCAAGTGGCACGTAACGTTAAGTGTTGCCATTCAAGAAACTCATCGACTTTTGCTTGCTCAACAAAATATTTGGGATACAAATATTCAGGGATTTTGCCCTTAGAGCTAAGATATCTAGAATTGCAAAACATATTCATAAAAGACAAGGACTGAAGAAAGACACAGTACTCTACCTAAGTATGGCTACGCTTTCGGCAAGTTTGAAGCCATCATCAATGATGCAAGGCACTTTCTGAAAACGATTCGCTTGTTGCTTAAACTCTTTAGTCAAATGCTCACCTATAGTTTTGAGCAAACCAATAAGTGGCAACAAAAGAGAATAGATAATTTTAATTTTGTTGTTATATTGTCTTAAGTTTAAAAAGAGTTCATTCATTACCATTTCTTAGCGCTACTACACGGTCTTCGAATGGGACGCCACTCATTTTCAGTATAATAAAGAGAGCACGCGAGGGTTGCGATAATAAATCGTAATAATATTGTAGAGTCATCTTTTTTGTTACGTTTTCTAGTGATTTTCTTCTTGGTTGTGTGTCTGCAAAATTGCAAACAAATACGTAATGTTATTAATAACAGAGCGAAAAGAATTTACAAGCAAAACGCATAAACAAAAACATTGTTGCCGACCTTTGAGATGCGTACGATGAGTCCAAAGGTTAATCAACTTCAATTAAAATAAAGAATTTAATATAAGGTTTAAAAATGAATAAATTTTCATGCAATTTCAGGTATGCTGCTTTAAATAAAATGGCACAAAAAATATAATTTAAAATTCAGTATATTGATCTGCGCTAGAAAAACGAACACACCGCGCACACTTGTAGCAAACAACTACTGAGCGAGTCAAAAAAATGATCCGATCGTACTTGAGTACACAGAGCTGTAGAAGTTATTTTTCCGTGCCAAAGATTATAAATTTTGTATAGACTGTCCAATTCGCCTATGAAATCGTTTCCCCCTCTGACCATGCAATTCTCGTGATACACAACAACAAATTGTGTGTAATCTCGGGATACAGAGCTTTTTTTTTGGTGATATGTCTAGTCCTCGGTTCAGGTGGACTAGACTGAGCTGGGTTACTACTGAATGACACGGTTGGATGTCTTACATTTGTACCATTCCGGTTCGAATATTTTGCGAAAAAGACAATTCAACATTGTATTGTTGGTGGAAGTACGATAAAACTTTATAAAACAGAGCAACAATCTGTCGAAATGATAAGAAATAACTGACATGGTTTTATTGGGATTGGCATTATGGAGCGTCAATTTGACACTGCGATGCGGTTTAAGTTGATAAGAATATAAAATATTATATAATCAAGAGTTAGCTAAACAAAGACTGAATATAAAATAAACAATAACATTTATTTTATCTTCTCCCGTCTTGCGTACAAAACAGACTTTCACTTCCACTTTTTATGTTCTATTTGGAAAAACGATCGATTCTGGAAAATGCATATAAGTATTAAATCCCAAGACCATCAAGTGGAGAAGTAGTAATGTTTGGACATAATCTATCTTGTCTCCTCCCCCTCTTATGCTGTCTAAGGTATTATAGTTTTTCTACCAAAATTAGAAAATGATATTATTTTTTTTTTTTAAGAAAGAATGTTTAGTTTGTAATTCTATTGGTTAATTTAGTACTTAAGAAGCAAATTCATTAAAAAATTGCAACAAATAATTAATAAGTTTAAAGTTTTAAGTAAAAAAAAAAATAGTGATTATATTAATATAAGATTAACTTTCTAGTGAAACCATATCACGACAAATAAAGAAGCAGGAAACTAGTGCTGCCATCTGTGCTGGTTCATTACAGCCTTTTGCTAGCCGCTCTTCAATGCTGGCCAATTTAATGATGAGTTTATTCATCACAGACATGGGAACTTCAACTAATGAATAAAATAATTATTTCATTATATATTTATGATCAATGCTTCCACTGTACTTACGTCGCATGACAAATAAATGAAGTTCTGTAATGATGTCCTCTAATGCCAGTCCACGTGTGGATTTAATCCGATCAATTGCTAGAAATTAACAATTTTCAGTAGAAATTAAACTTACATAATTGTATGACTTACTATTAAAGGCTTCCTCAAAACTAATGGTTGACAATAGTATTTGTAATACATTTTCAATATCACTGCGTAATGGGTGACCCACACACATATATACATTGTCCTCATTAACAATATCAAAGGCCATGGCAGTGCTTTGAAGTACATTGATCACTTTGCGCATATCACCCTTGGCCAGTGTCATTAGAGCCTGTTTACCGTCATCGGAAACATTTAGTCTGTGAAAGAATAATATGTAAATATTTTCCAACAAATCTTGAACAAAACTCTCACTTTTCCACTTCGATAATATTATTCAGACGTGGTAACATTTGTTCCGGTGAAAGTGGAGCAAAACGAAAGCGCGTACAACGCGATTGTACTGCAGGTATAATTTTACTTAAATAGTTACAGATCACACAAAACCGTACATTCTCTGTGTACTTCTCAATGATGCGACGTAATGCATTTTGCGCATCATTGGTCATGGCATCTGCCTCGTCCAATATGATCAACTTAAAGGTACCACAGAAGATGGTGCGTGTCGATGCGAAATTCAATATTTGACCACGAACTATGCCAATACCACGATCATCGGATGCATTCAATTCCAGTACCATGCTTTTAAATTGTGAAGGATTGTAGAGCTGCTTGGCGCAGGCGAGTATGGTACTAGTTTTACCTGTACCCGGCGGGCCATAGAATAGCAAATGCGGCAGTTGCTTTTTAGTAATAAAGCGATTTACTGTACATGGTAAGGAAAACAATGTATTAAGTTGTTATTTAGTTATGAGGACATGGTACAAACTGGTTGAAATAATTTCCTCATGTGATATCAAATCATCTAAACTGTTTGGTCGATACTTTTCCACCCTAAAAGAATAGATATTTATAATTGCTCCATTATTGTAGTTTGTCTGTGCACTTACCACGGCATGCGTATTTTTTCTGGAGATGCAGTCATATTTGCGTTGGAATTTGATATAACTTTTACAAAATAGGACGCGCTGTTAGCGCGTTTACCGGCGTGTTGCTGCTAACTCTTTAAAAAAGGCAGCTCTAATTACTCAAAGTGCTGCCAGGTCGCCAGAAGAGTGCGAACAAGTTGCACGGTCAGCTGTCAGCTAAAATCCATACTAAATACGCCGCTCAAAAAGAAAGAAAAATTTAATTCATATTAATCAAGCGCGGTTTACTTGCAAAAAAAAATTATAAATTTCTCTTTTGTGACAAATGCCGAAAGTCCGTCGTAGTCGTAAACCACCACCAGATGGTTGGGAACTGATTGAACCTACTTTGGAAGAACTGGAGCAAAAAATGCGCGAAGGTAAGTGGACGCTTCTTTTTTTGTAATAAAGTTTGCTAAAAATTATAAGGACGTCATCTTAATGCAAAAGTAAATATTATAGGCAATAATTATTTGTGCTAATCCACGCTGTACATTGGTGTACGCTTAAGGAAAACTTCTAGATTTTCTTGTGCAGAAGACCACTACTATATTACTTTTTCTTATAAATTGTTAGAGAAGGTTAATTACATTATACAATGATTGTTTATTATGTTACTAACGTTAATGTTTGTTCTTTTCTTTAAGCCGAAACCGAACCACATGAGGGCAAACGTATAACAGAATCTTTGTGGCCCATTTTCAAAATCCACCATCAGAAGACACGTTATATCTATGATCTATTTTATCGTCGCAGAGCCATTAGCCGTGAGCTATATGATTATTGTCTGAAGGAGAAAATAGCTGATGCGAATTTAATAGCAAAATGGAAGAAACCTGGCTATGAAAATCTTTGCTGCCTACGTTGTATACAAACGCGTGATACAAATTTCGGCACAAATTGCATTTGCCGCGTGCCTAAATCCAAGCTCGAAGAGGGACGGATAGTCGAATGTGTCCATTGCGGTTGTCGTGGCTGCTCTGGCTAGTCTTTTGATAGATTTAACTAACAAAACAATAAATCAGCAACACTCGACGACCCTAATAAACAAAATATCATGATTTTTTTTTTATATATGTATATTCACATATTTAATTAGCCAACGTAGTTTAAGTGCACTAATATTGGTAGTATCCTACTGGCTTCGCCGGTGAAATCGAAAAATAAATCTTAATTTGAATCGTGAAAACAAATCGGAAGAAGTACAAGGATTTTGTTTAATTTTATGATATATGAGTTTAATGGATTCCTATTAATATTAACAACAAATCGATAATGAAATGTATTTACGTTACACGTTTGTCCTTGCAACTAATTGACTGCTTTAAGCTTGCTAATCATTCGGAGCCATGAATTTTCGAGTGGATGTTATGTGCCCGTTTAAACATGAACATCAAAAGAAATGACAAGTAAGAAATCAGGCTAAGAAGATTGCAGAAACCAAAAAAAAATATCAAACTTTTAAAGCATTTACATCTTTTAATGATTGTGGATGAGGGTGGTCGGCGGTCGCACTTCATTTCATTTTTTCACTTCCCTTGCGGAAAAGGAATGTGATATGGTGGTGCCACATAAAAGGCCTTGGGCACATAAAGCACCAAAAAACAAAAAGAAAATATTGTATTGTATTTTATTTTAGTTTTATTTCGTTACGTTTACCATTTTGTTCGCTTTTTAGATTGTACTGTGTTAGGCAGAGAAAAACAATATCGTAGAGTGTAAAACTTTTTTTTTGTATAAAGCGTAACGACGAGGCACAAGAGCCAAACGCGCCAGTTGATTATAACCGCCGACGACACAACGTCAGATGACGATGTGGCACAGAGGCTATGTGGACGTTGGCATTTTTGACACGCCATTATTCTCAAAGCGGAGCGCAAAGCAAAGTTTTGACCTCTTTTTATATTTTACTGTGGCATCAGTTTGGGTAAAAGCTTGTGAAGGGATAAAAATATGCGGGAATTTCAACATGGTGTGTGCAGGCGGAAGTAAATACGGAAGGATATGAAAGTGAAGGCAACTATTTTGTGTATGGTTTGTGGTTGGGGTTGGGTCAAGTTACAGCAGGAGGATACAAGGTGAAAATAGTCAAAAAAAAAAAAAGAAAAACAAAAATCGGCGCTTGGCTGGTTGTTTTATGTATGCGTGCGTGGCTTTTGTGGGTGAGTGAGTAGAGTGGTTTGACTGTTCTTCGTTGCTTGGATGGTTGGCAAGTGATGGTTGGACAATGTTGCTACTGCTGCTGATGACGATGATAATGTTGATGAAGCTGTTGCTGTTCATCATGATGATTCTTATGACGATGATGATGATAATGGTTTGTTTATTAAAGCGATTGGTTTTCATTACCATTGCGTACATATAAGTTCAATTTTTGTTGTTATATTTATTGGTCGTTAGCATTGTGTGGTGTATGCTCTTGCTGAGCCTGGTGCTGGTGCTTGTGCCGCAACGTGGCATATTTAAATTTAATACGTTTGCTGAGAATTTATTACTGCGTTGACATAATTCAAACCTAATGGCGAAAAAGGAAACTACAATGAAAGAAGGAGCACAGCATAAAATAATGGACGTTTCTGTATTTCGTTCTATAGGTCGCATTCTTCTTGCTCTTTGCTTAATAAAAAATTGCAGTTCACTTTCTTCTAGCTTCCAATATACAATAGTATAGCAATGCAATTTGCCGTTTAAGTGAAGTATATATTATTACTGTTATTCAAAAACCTAGCTTAGCCTAAAACAAGATGGAAACTTAACTTCGGTTCAGTAAAGCCTAAAATTTTTCAATCCCCAATATTTGGACATTTTGTGACAGATATTATTTGTAAACGGCTTGTTTAGTTGCTTTACGTCTTGTGTGGCTCAAATCTAGTAATTGAAATTTTTTTTTAGTTCTGATGCGAATACAATCATGTATATTCCGTATCTTTGTAAATTCAAGATGGCCGCCGTAACAAAATAGCGGGTTCGTATATTTTTTAATCCCTCAATATGGGTGTCAAATGAAAGGTCTTAACTAGCAGAATACAGTACACCATGAAAAAAATTCAAAATCCAAGATAGCCGCTACCATAAAATGGTGGATTACGTTTTTTTTAATACCCTCAATATGGGTTTCAAGTGCAACATATTACACTTTAGAAAAAAATTCCCAACCGAAAATGGCGTCCGAAACAAAATAGCGGATCATAGAGTTTAGATAGTCCATACATTAAAACTGAAATCTAGGTATCTCATCAAAACAATGGTCAACTTAGAATCGTGATTCCAGAATGAATCCCCCACCCAAGTCAAGATTTCGTATTAATTCGAGGACTGTGTGACGTTAGGGTGGCTAAAAATGATACGTCGTTAGCGGTACACCATCCAAGGTTAAAAGGTTAAAGCGCAGCGAGGACTGTGAACACTATACAATAAGTATAATAAAATAATAAAAAACTAAAAACTTGAAAATAAAATAAGTAAGAAAATTTTAGGTTACACGGTTTTGTTGTAAAGAAACAGAATAGTGACGCAGATAATGTACTAAAAGCTAAAACATAATGAGGTAGGTATCAGGTACCAGTCATCACGCCAGTTTTCTCACCAATATACAGCATTGATGAAAATGAAATGGTTAAAATTTATTTTGTAATTATCCTTTTTCGCATATTTTCCCATTTGCTTTTAAAACCTTGTCAGCTTCTAAACTGTTCCTATGGCAGTCTAGATAGTATGTTGGGTATGTATTCTTTTTGTCGTCGACTATTCGTATCTAGGCATTGGAATACAAAATAAAAAAACATAAATTTGATATTTCTTCACATTTTTATCTACCACCCTATGTTCCCTCCTTTGCTCCCTCTGATTTTGTCACGTCCTTTTCGCTCTCATTTTCGCTCTCTTCATTTTGATTCAAATTTAATAGCGTTTCATTCAATTATACTTACTTTAGTCGTGATGCGGATTTGGATTCTCATACAATATTTTTTCAGGTTCATCCTCTTGTCCCCTAGTATTTTAAACCCTAGTGGCTACCAGTCATTTATTAGATTTGTCGTTGGTTGTTTCGCTCATTCATTCATTCGTTTCCAATTTACATAAGTAGAATTTTCCGGTTTTTCGGTTCAACAATTTGTATTTTTCTTTCGAAATGTCCAACTTTCCAACGAGTAAGTACTCATCATCGTAGTCATCGTCCTCATCTAGACCCTTGTTGTATTGCTGTTGTTATTGTAGTATTATGTACATATATACTTAGTACAGTGGCATAAAAATGAGAAAACCCGAATCGGTGCATAAATAGGTCTACTTGCTTGTCTTCTCATTCATCCAGCGGTATTTTTTGTATTCATTGTGCAGTTTACTTCTGTTCATCTGTAGCTGACAGATTGAATGTAACCTTCCTTGGTTGAAGTACAATAGGATTGTAGTAGTTGCATCCATCAGCTGTTTGTGGGTGACTGTGTGTTGTACTTATTTGGTTATTTTTTATATGTACATATTACACAACAATATTTTTGGCTTGGTTTGGTGTTCACAATTAAATTGGAATTGTGCTCATCGTACTTATTTTTATAAGTGAGTTTTCATTTTCGTTCGTTTGTTGTATGACTCTTTTCAGTGCGAGCGCACACCTTTCGTTGCCGCTGTGTCATGGTACTTTTACTTCCACTTTGGCACTTCTGGCATGTAAGAGAGGAATTATTTGTTGTCGTTGTTGTTGCTTTTCTAGTTGATCCCAATGAAAGAATGGTTGCTTTCAATAAAAAAGATTTTGAAATACGTTGCAGCTCTTAACCCTAAAATGAAAACATCATAGCATTCTTTAATTCATCTGATGTTAAATAATGGAAAAATAGAAACTTCAGAGACTTTCTGGTACAGATAGATATTGATGTGAACAACATTGCAAAATGAATCCATCTACTGTACTTAGCGAAATTTGCCCATCTTCGTGAGATGGGGTCACTATATTTCACTTACGACTTGCTTCTATATCTATATCTATTATTTATCTATCTATCTATACATATTACAAAACAAAGTCGCTTTTTTCCTATAACCGCTTCAATCTTTAAAAATACGCAACCTATTTTGATGCGGTTTTTTTTAATAGATAGAGTGATTGAAGAGGATTGTTTATATTTATAATATTTATAATAACATCCTTTAAATAGTGCATAAATACTGTTATTTTCACTATACATATACTGATATGCCTATCTTTAAAATTAATGTAGTAGGCATAGTGTTATAATTCATGGAAACAGCATTTACTGTCACTACAATATTTCAGCTTCTCATTGTTTACACAGCAAAGTTTCTTCAAATGTGATTTTAGATTTTTTTTATTTAAGTCTGATTATTACTATCAACCCCGCAAAACTCGAGAACGGCTGGACCAATTGTGATGATTTTGTTTTTTTGTTTTTTTTGTTGTACTCATGGAGATACAGTCAGGTTTTTTGCTACATTTGGATCCGGTAGGTAGCGCTGTTGTCCAGATATAGATAGTTTTATGCCATTTTAAAATTTTTTTTTTATTTGGTGCAAACCAAACCGATTTTTTTTTAAACAACAAATGATTCTTAAAGTTGCTTAGGTTATAATAGAATATTAAAATATATTGTAAATTATTAATTACATATTTTACAACAAAGCTTTTTGTAAGAAACACCCAATTAACGCATAGGGGGTGTAGCAACGCACGCCGGTTAACGCTAGTTATAATATAAATTCACATTTGTCGAACTTCACTGAAAGCGTTTTTGTGAGTAAATTAATGAAATTTATCTAAAGACGTCTAAAGAAAATAAGATAGGAGAAATTAAATAAATTAAAAGTAAAAACAAAAAAAAAAATATTTATAAAAACAAGCTTTCATATATGTAAATGCTCTGAAAAGAAGAAAATAAATTTTGAAAGAAACAAACCAAACCAAATTTGTTACATTATATTTGAACAATATATTAGGAACTATTAAAATAAACACAAAAAAAAATTATGTACACAAGTGTTTTACTTAAACGATTTTACGGTTTCAATAGGCTACAGAGATATTTTCTATATTTGGTGTACAATAAATATATGTATTTATAATTTATATAATTGAATGAAAAAGCGAGACATTGCAGCCCACGAAATCAACAATTGTAAGTTACTTTTGTAATTGCCTCCTTATTTTGCAAGCTAAAGTTTGACAACTTTTGGCTGTGGCAATGGCGTTTAGTAAAATGGTAACCAGATGATAACTAAAACAATTTCGTAAACATTTTCTATAATTTATATATTCTTCACGTAATAAATAGTAGTATTAAAAGTTTGTCAAAAAATTGTAACACACCGAAAGAGATATCGGAAACCACATACATAAATAATATACATTTTTAATCAGCTAGACGAGACGAGTTGACTAAGTCGTCTTCGTCTGTCCGTCTGTTCGCCTGTCTGTCAGTTGGGTGAATTTTGTATCAATGCTACGTTTTTCAGTAAGTGCAGATCTCTAATATTGATACTCTAGCTGCTAACTGAACTTTTATACTCTTGACGATGTGAATAGTATTATAAGTTTGTCATAAAGTTTGTCGCACAGAGAAGTAGCCATCGGAGACCCCATAAAGTATATACACTCTTCATCATAATCATCATTATTTCCTACATAACTCAGTAGAATCAGTCAGTCTTTGATGTTCTAAGAATTCTGGAATTCAAATACTTTTGCTTTTGCTACAAACCCAATTTTTTTTATATTGGTGGTTCAACATCATCAGCATCATAGACTTTACTTGTGTGTACATGCAATTCGTCACTGCTGATCCTTTAAAACGGCATAAAAACATCTCACATGCCAAAACCTTGAACTATGTTTTGACCAAAATGACTGGCTCCCATCGTTTATTGTTGCCTCCAAAAGCTTTAGCTTTGGCATCTAACAACTTTGAATGTGGACTTTGTAGACGGACAATGTTATCATCGTTGGAAAACAGTAGAAAGATAGAATAAAATAGAACAACAACACGGGGAAGAGAAGTAGAATCAGTAGCAGGAATTATGAAGCTTGACAGGAAATTTTCGTTTTGCTTGCGTGCGTTTATTTTGTAATGTTACACTTCTTGGCTCAGTCAAATAATGAGTGAGTAAGTGACTGAGAGACAATTGTCTTCAGCTTAGCTGTAGAAAGTTCACATTCTATGTTGGTACTATATATAGGTAATATCTACCCATCTCACCCACTGATCACCAATTACCCATAATTTTAAACACGGAAGCAACATTGTTGCAGAACAGAACAGAAACAAAACGTATCGAAATGATTTACGTGCCAACTTTTCCAACATTGTTGACGCCAACACGCCGTTAACATCACTTCCAAAACATCCAACACCACCGAATCCACCGATTCTACTGACATTACTAAAAGTTATTGCTGCATGAAACTCAACTAATGTCATCTACAGTGAACTCAACTCAACTATTTCAACGAAAAAAATTACGCTATACGTAGACACTTTTCCCACATATTTTCTAAGCTCAACTCAACTGTCAAAAAAAAAAATTAAGAACAAAAGTTTTTTGGGCTAAAAGTAGTATGTATTGTAGAATTTAGATTCGTTATTATTGTACAAGTGTGTATGTATGTATATGTATATGGTATAGTGTTGTTTTGTATTTTTGACGCTTGCTAATTTTTAAATCCAAGCGAAAATGACACCACTCAGAAGTCATTTCATTATTACGAGTCTTATCATCATCACGATTTTCAACATCTAGCAATTGTTACCCTACTTGTAGACCAAAACATTTAGAATTGAGTCTCAAGTTGCAAACAGTTTAAGTGTTGCGCTTGTTTCTAACATTAATATAAACCATCCACTCCGCTTCTATCTATGTAGTATATATCTATCTATCTGTTTGGTTGTTTTTCTTGCTGTCTGTCTGTTTTACTGTCTATCAGTTGGTAGTGTAACTTCAATCATGTTCGTAATAAAAGTTTACGTATTTCTGTTGTGTTTGCTTCTTTGATTGTTGCGCGTCGCATGTCATGCAACAAACTTGCACCAATTGCATCAAGAATTTTCGTCCCTTACTTCTTACTCACATACACACAATATCTTTTCCGTACTTGTTTCTTAGTTCTCGAGCTGTCAAGAGGTTTAATTTGACACTTACAGTGCAATTCACAACAGATCGCATTCAATGTATGTAATATATGCATTAACTATTGTACATATGATATAACTTTCTTAATATTGGATGGACTGTCTGTCCATCATGGTTCTTATGTTCAAAATAGTGCAAAAGTGTCCTCCGAACTTTTATATTTTTTTTTTTGGTATTTGCTTTAATACAATATTTCTCAATGTTATCAGTATCACGACTGCCACGCTGTCTATTTAGGTTTTTTTTCGTTTTTTTTTTTATTGCATCTCCTATATAAATAAATATGACTAACAATTGTGGATTTGTATGTTGCGGTCAATGCCTGTCTGCACTGCCGCTTTATTTTCCAGAGTCCCGTTTTGTATGCGCTTATTTTGACTACCTGCTGGTGATATAGATGTCTTTTTGATTCCTTTAGCTTGCGTAGCAGAATTTTTTCTATTGATTGCTTGTTCTGGTTTTGGGTTGTTAATATATATCGCTATTAAATGTTTGGGTGTTTTTTGTTGTTACAGTAACTGCATGTGATGACGCAATCGAAGCAGTAGCTGAGAACACTGTTATTGTTCCTGAAACTGCATTAGCTGTTGAAGTAAAAGCTGTGCTTTTTGTTGTGTTTGTTGCAGCGTTAAACACAGTTACTTCTGGGTTTGAATGTAAAGGTGGTTGAGGGGAAGGGCACTGGGCACTGAGCACTGGGCACTGAGCACATTGGCACTCCATTAGAGTGAGTGACTAGTGCTTACTGTACTAGAAGAATTTACTGAAAGCGGGAATTAAATTTATTATCCGGTATTATCATCGTCACCAGTAGTAACATGGAATAATAGATCACTTGATATCTGTTTTTTTTACTTTTGTGGGCTTAGTAATTGTTTTGCTTATGTTGTTATCAGGAACAAAAATACTGTCTAAAGTAAATAAGAACAAACAATAGTGGAATAAAAATACTATTGTAATTGAAAGATGCTGTGCTATTTTTGATAATTTCTATACAATGTTGACAGTGCCAATGTTAATATACAATATTAATTTTCAAAGTAAACATTAATTTCGTGTTTGCTGAATATACTGAATATAAATATCTTTCACACAACCGTCCACAGTACAACAGATTGTAGCTTGGTGTCTCAATAATAGGAAAAATATTGTAAGTTGCATGAAAATGGACGCAAAGATAGTCCGACTTATCTGTTAGATGCGTTTTGTAAATGATGCTGATTTCTGTACAGTATATACAAAATACGTATGTACATTGTATAATAACGACGTCTAAAGACTAGGTAGCAATCATTCAACACTTCATTTGTAGTTGCTTTCTACTTCTTGGAAGGCGGATCCGGTTCCTTAGGCAGTCTTCTTCGAAGCACTGGGCTCAGACTAGCAAACCTGTCTATCTAGATTCCGACATTATAACGCGCTGTTTGGCCAATTGGTGTTCTCGAGTTGAGCGGCTCTTATAAAGAGACAACCTGTATCTAACACATCCTTTGGACTTTGGAATTACGCATAGTTCACAAATCTGTATTGTCATTTTTGTAGATTCATCCTTCCCCCTGGTCAGGCATATTAAATTAAATTAAATTATGACCATTATGACCTTTTTCAACACATAATCTTGTGAATATTTTCTAAGAAGAGCACAAAAACTCCTTTTCTGTGAGTGCAACTAGGAAAAGAGTAACAAGACTGCATATTAACTTTGCTACTGTGGAGTTTGCATACTATTTAGTACATTTAATATTCAATTTTCCCATATTTTGTAATCGATTTGTTCTGTCGATGCACTTGATCTTTTGCTTATCCATTACCTTAGATATCCTTGTACGCATATGATCTTTTTGTAGGATACAGAGTATACCCAGTATAAATATTATTGGTTCTATTGTAGTTATAAATATAACAGTTGAAAATTTTCTCAAATAATCACTCCTGCATAATTATTAATGTATTATAATCAGAATTAGATTGTTTTTTGCAAGTGAATACATCTACCTATTGTATTTTATTTGGTTATCATTCATTATTAATGTTGAATTATATATTTTATATTATATAAGTTAAGGTACAATGACCTTTTAAACGGCACTTGCATGTAATGATCCTGTTAGTACAGGTTCATTGCCCTTTTCCTACATAGTTAGATAAAAGCTTTTACGGATAAGATCATTACTGTAAAAGCTATTATCTAAAGCTTTGCAACGGCACTTGCATGTGCCTGAAAGGTATATACAGAGTCTTGTTAGTTTTAGTTTAGGAGTTGATTAGTGTCATCAACAACAACAATCAACAACAATCAACAACAGACAGCAACAGTTAACAACAATCCAGGACAACTCAATCAACAATAATCAACAACAGACAGCAACAGTTAAACAACAGTCAACAGCGGCCAACAACGGTTAACAACACATAGCAACATACAACAACTAACAACGGTTAACACGATCAACAAACGGCCAACAAACGCAGTCAACAATAATCATCAACAGACATCAACAGTTAACAACATACATACAATTCATGTAAGTCAAAAATTTTATTTTTTGTGACTAGTGATTATATAGTGTTCTAAATTAACACAAACAAACAAAACCTGTGCCAAAAACAAAAAAATCTCTGTACTAAAGGGCGAATTTATGAGTAACAACGAAATAGAGTTAGGCTTTAGTAGGCTATCTTTAACGGGTGAACCCTTACCAAACACTATGTTGTCTGTAGCACAGGTTAAAGAGCTGATCCAGCTTGAATTAAGAAATCAAAAGGCGGAATTTGATAGGGAACTTGAAAGTATTAGAGAGGAATTAACTAAGGCATCGCGGAGTGCAACTTTAAAAAAAATCGAGAGGGTAAAGATAGTGCCTGGGTTAAGGTGTGAGGAAACGCTGGATGTGGTCAAGACCTTACCAGAATTTCATGGGCAGTTGGAGACATATGTTTCATGGCGAGAAGCCGCTCACAATGCATATGAAATTTTCAAGGATTATGATGGAAGTTCAAAACACTGCCAAGCTGTAGCAATTATTCGTAATAAAGTTCTTGGCTCAGCTAATTCAGTTTTTTAGCACTGTTTTGAACTTTGAGGCAATCATAGCAAGATTGGATTTTACTTATGCCGACAAGCGTCCTGTTTACTTAGTGGAACAAGAGCTCTCTACTTTGAGACAAGGTTCCCTATCAGTGTTAGAGTTTTATGATGAAGTGGAAAGGAAGTTGACTTTGCTTGTTAACAAAACAATAATGTCTTATAATGCGGTTTTAGCAGAATCAATGAATGAGAAGTATAGGGCGGATGCTCTTAGGGTATTTATATCTGGGCTTAAGAAACCCTTATGCGATATTCTATTCGCGGCCCGTCCGGATGATTTGCCATCAGCATTAGCACTGGCACAAGAGGCTGACGCGAACCATGAGAGATATATGTTCGCTACAAACTTTGCCAATCGAAACTTTGAGGGAAACAATATGGAAAATAGCAATAATAATGGAAATAGAATAAGTGGAAATCGTGAAAATAATGGAAGTAACAATGGTAACAGTAGAAAGGGTAACTACATGCAAAATGGTTCTGGCGGAAATAATTCAGTAAGACAAAAGAACCCTCATTTTTTAAATAATAATCAAAATAGAGGCAACCAAGGTCAACAGCGAAGAGATTTTCAGCAATCTGAGCCAATGGATATTGATCCTTCTACATCAAGATTTAGGTTGCAACCCTCCTTTAATTATGATCAAAATCAGGGGCAACAAAAGCGTCAAGCAGAGTCTGATCGCGCCACTGGCCCAAAAATTCAAAGGGCCAATCATTTGGATCAGGATGTACTTGAATTACCGACTCCATCTGAGTCGTACTACGAATCATTGGCAGAAGAAGCTAATGAAGTTAATTTTTTAGGGGGAAAGTCACTCCTCTCCTGGATTCCCAGGACTTTAGGGGGCCAACAGATTAGATTACTTATCGATACGGGGGCATCTAAGAATTATCTCAAACCTTTGTCTGCCTTGAAAGGTATCAAACCGGTCGATAAGGTCTTTGCGGTTAAGTCCATTCATGGCTTAACAACAATTAAAAATAAATGTAAGGTAAATATTTTTGGTAGGATAGCAGATTTTTACATATTGCCAATATTATCAACGTTTGATGGCATAGTAGGATTGGATTTCTTGAAGGAAAATGGGGTGAAAATTGACCTTGCAAACGACACACTCATATGGGAAGCGGGGTGTGAAAAGTTGCATTATGCTGAAAGTCATGATGTTGGTCATCTTCAGGATTGGTCAGAAATAGTACCGGATGTATACCCTATATCAGATAGTGGGGTAATTCTCTCACAAGCAATAAATTGGAAAAAAAAAAAAAAAAATCCACCGTTAAAGTTAATGGCAGGATAATTTGAAGTAGTTTTAATTTTATTGAGAGAATAATTTCTTTTTGGATTCGCTTATTTTGGCACAGGTTGGAATTATTTCAACTGTCACAAAGACTAAATTTTTGGCAATGATTTTTTGTTTTTCTTTGAAATTAATGTATTTATGTTAATGTTAATTTAAAAAAAAAAAAAAAAGGAAGACTTGCGAGGTCCGTGGACGTCCCTCTTTAAGAGGGGGAGGAGTTAAGGTACAATGGCCTTTTAAACGGCACTTGCATGTAATGATCCTGTTAGTACAGGTTCATTGCCCTTTTCCTACATAGTTAGATAAAAGCTTTTACGGATAAGATCATTACTGTAAAAGCTATTATCTAAAGCTTTGCAACGGCACTTGCATGTGCCTGAAAGGTATATAAAGAGTCTTGTTAGTTTTAGTTTAGGAGTTGATTAGTGTCATCACTGGAGCAAGCTAGTGCTACTCCAGTTGATAAAATAAATTTAATTTTCCTAAATTTATAGAATTCCGATTCCGACATAAACATAATACAATATAATGTGTTTTTCTTCACTCCTTTATTTCTTAGCAATAAAACTTAATTTATGTGAAACACTTATTATGGAAAAGTAAATAAGAATGAAGCCAACTAAAGGATGTGATAGCAGTACAATGCTGACTAAAGTAGACCATTGTAAAATAGAATAAAAGCAGTCAAGCAAAGTAGTAGTCATGTAGATGATGGTAGCGTACGTTCCTCGATGTTGATACTGATGATCTTGATGAGGAAGATGTAGATGTCGATTGCCTTTGCCTAGAAGATACCTATGACGTCATTTTTCATGTTTATTAAAATAATAATAATATCTCTTAACTCTTTACCAGCTATGATTACTATGATGAGATCCATGAAGAAGAAGTTTTTTTATTCCTTTTTGTTTTATGGTAAATTAACTTCAATTAAAAATTGAACTGAATCATGTTTGAAGTCAGCAATCAAGATTTTTTTTCGATTTTGATTGGTCATAAAATGTATTTAGTACTAGAGTACCCGGCCCGGTGTCGCATGGCCAAGCGAATTCCTTGAACTTGTCTGGTCAGTACGATAATGAAAATCAAAAAGAGATGTTCTTCATTTTCAATTGATGCAATTGAGCCATGCCTGCAGTCAAGGGCTCGCACCATCGCTATGAATAAGTACCAAGTGAGCAACAGTGCACACCTCCCGGGTCACGTCCTTGAAATTATTCAAATCAAACTGTAGTACATTTACCATTGCAACCCCATTAATTTGAATACTTGGAAAATAATACATAGCTACAGTAAGAAGTTCTGAAAAGAAAACATAAAAGTTTAAGTATAGAATAAGTATCTTGAGAGCTCCTTTAGAGACTTAGTACGTAAATTAACTAAGAAATCTATTCTAGTTTTGTTTATTGTTTAGTAGTAACTATATTTAGAACATTTATATTTAGTACATAGATTGAGCTGAAGTTTTACATATACCTTTAGTTCTGCACCAAGAAACACCAGTGCATGCATTTTCGGGACATTGTGCCGAAATTATCAAAATCGTAAAACTTGATAAGCCTGAAGAACTTCTGGCTTCGTATCGTCCAAGCAGTTTGCTGGTGCTACTCTCGAAAATATTACTTATGTATTATAGTACTGCCAATACGGGATCCGAAGAAGTCATGGAAGCCATGAACAGTGTCACCGAGTGACTGATTGTATCTTGGACACCTTCGAGGAAAAGCGTTATTGCAGTATTTCTAGAAAAGCAAGCATTCGACCAAGTTTGACATTCGGGTCTACTTTTCAAACTAAAAAAATTGTCACTGTTAAATTGTATGACTGATATCTGGTATCTACCTAATTATTTTTTAGCTTTTAGTACATGCTTTATTATCAATCTTCTTTACAATAAAACCGATAACCTTACTTTATTTTTTAGGGTTCACATTTACCTGTAATGAATAAAGTCGAATTCAAAGTTAATGAAAGTCATTTAAAATCATTTAATAACACCTATGATTTGTATTATCTCTTGGTGTTAGGGTTGTTCCCAGTAAAATTTATTTTATTCAGATTTAATGATCTTAACAGCATCATAAACCTTAAACTGTTTTATTATTATTCATTATCATTTTTGCCTAATTACGTACCTGCATGCTCAATTATCTTGATCAGGTAGCTCGTAGAATAAGAGGATATGATTATTACGGTCAATTGTGAGAATTTTCCAAACTATTGTATTTTAGTTTGCATAACTGATATTCGAATACATGTCTATTGATAAATACAAATAATCTTTTCGTTGGGTTAGGTTGCATGCACAGCAAAAATATATGATGTCGTTCATGTTTTTGCATGTTGAACTGATAACGAGAGAGATATCGAATGAAGAGTAAATAGTAGTTTAATTATCTCTTTTTAATTGTTACAGATAGATTCTAGAGACTATAAAAGCGGCTGTTTATTGCTTCAGAGCCATTCATGTTTTAAAGTTATTGGAAAGAGAACATGCAAATGGAAGGAATGTATTTTAATGCATTTGCTCAGAATCCAGCGATGATGCCACCAGATATGGCGATGTTGCGATCACATTTGACGATGCTGCCACCTCATATGGTGATGGCGATGATATCACAACAAATGCCGATCCTGCCAGTACTTACCTCCATGCCGCCATATATGCCGATGCCAGCACATCAACCAATGCCACCACATCAACCAATGCCAGCACAACAGCCAATGCCAGCACATCAGACAATGCCAGCACATATGCCGATACCAGCACATATGCCGATGACAACTCATAAGCCGATGCCAGTACATGGGCCAATTTCAGCACATATGGCAAGCTCCCATGCTCAACCATCGGTATTGCCAGAAATGTCAAATACTTCACTTGGTGCTCAGGGCCACATTGGATTTAGCCAAGGATTTTTAGTTCCCTTTTTGGAATCGGGATACAAGATGTCTTCAACGGTTAGAGCAGCACAAAGACCACAAATAACAAAACCAGTAGTAACAGAAATAGCGTCAGATTTTCAAAATATAGGAGGATCATCAAATCCCGATTTGGGAAACAAAATTCATCCATGGATGCCAACAACTCGAAGTCAATCGGAAAGAAGAAAACCAATAGTAAGAGGAACTATACCAGATTTAAAGAATTTTGCAGGACCTTCACAGCCAGATTTGGGATACAAAATGCACCATGGAATACCATTAACACAAATACAAAGGCAAACACCAGCAATAACAATGCCAAGTTTGTCGAATAATGGGATATTTGGAAACCCCTTTTTAGAAGACGATGTGCTTTCAAAGGTGACTACAACACAAACACAATCGCAAATACTATCATCAACAGCAACAAATAGTCGCATCTTAGGACGCAAGAAGGTTCCAAGGGTTACTAATAATTTAACAGTAACAGCATTGTTAAATTTAAAGAATTCTGGGATATCAAAATCTCGCATTTTAGGACTCAAGAAGGTTCCAAGGGTTGCTAAAAAACTAAAACTTTCGCAAATACCAATAGAACCGCAAACAACAGAAATAGAGATAACAACGCCAAGTTTAGAGAGTTTCGGTCCCTTTTTCGGACTCAATACCCCAAGTAAAACACCCACAAAAACAACAGAGCTTCGACCATCAGCAACAACAATAAAAGCAACATTATTGCCATCAATGCAAAATTTACACCATTTTGGAGAATCGTCAAAATCTAGTTTGAGGCTAACGCCGAATCCAACGCCACCACCAACACCAACACTATTACTAACACCACCAGCACCAGTGTCAATTGAAACTATAGAAGTAGAAGTAGATATAACAAGAATAGACAAATCAGAAATGGATATATCAGATATGGATACAACGATAATCCCAGAATTAATTCCCAAAGAAATAGAAGCACTTGTTCAGCGTGATATGCGAAGATTACGTAAACAAATCGAAGATGAAGAAAATCAGTATATTAAGCAAATGTTCTTCAAAAATCCTATTATTGTTGAAAGACGTCAAGGAAAGGAACCATTAAATGGCAAAATAAAGACAAAGGCCGGCAGTACGTTTGATGACAATGAGGATATCCTAGATGAGCCTGAAAATCCTGCATTCGATAAAACGCGTGCAGAACAATGCCGACAATCACGTTATAAAAATAAAATGAAATCTTCCACAAGTCATTTCCGTCATCAATTCCTAAAATCTCAAATGCCTGAAAGATGCGGCATTTTGCATCATATGCGCAATATTATATCTGAAACAGAGGATCAGTTGCGAGAACTCGGCTATTGTGCGGCAACAATCGAACAGATGCGGCTGGCATTTGGCATAGATAAACCACAACTAGACTTAGAACAAGAAATTGACAATTCTCTTGAAATGGAAACTAAAACAATGAAATTTAATTAATTTTCTTAATTACCAAAGTTGAAATATAGGAGTTAAGTAAATTGTAGAAAAAATTCAATATTGTAAAAATTATGGAAAATAAGTATATAATACAATTAGTTATTTACACATTTAACTGAAGTGTCAAAGCTCAATAAAAAGTATTTCGAGAAAAGTGCGAATAAAGTTCTCAATTTATTCACAAATTGGCTAATTATAGAAGAAATATTCTCTTCACTGGGGAGATTATATACAATATAAATCATTATATAACGATTATTTTTGCATCAATAACTCAAAAATCGTATTTTTTGAGTTGTAACACTTTAGTTAAACATGTGCTATATATCAATCGTTCTATGGTAACAGTAGAAAGGGTAACTACATGCACAATGGTTCTGGCGGAAATAATTCAGTAAGACAAAAGAACCCTCATTTTTTAAATAATAATCAAAATAGAGGCAACCAAGGTCAACAGCGAAGAGATTTTCAGCAATCTGAACCAATGGATATTGATCCTTCTACATCAAGATTTAGGTTGCAACCCTCCTTTAATTATGATCAAAATCAGGGGCAACAAAAGCGTCAAGCAGAGTCTGATCGCGCCACTGGCCCAAAAATTCAAAGGGCCAATCATTTGGATCAGGATGTACTTGAATTACCGACTCCATCTGAGTCGTACTACGAATCATTGGCAGAAGAAGCTAATGAAGTTAATTTTTTAGGGGGAAAGTCACTCCTCTCCTGGATTCCCAGGACTTTAGGGGGCCAACAGATTAGATTACTTATCGATACGGGGGCATCTAAGAATTATCTCAAACCTTTGTCTGCCTTGAAAGGTATCAAACCGGTCGATAAGGTCTTTGCGGTTAAGTCCATTCATGGCTTAACAACAATTAAAAATAAATGTAAGGTAAATATTTTTGGTAGGATAGCAGATTTTTACATATTGCCAATATTATCAACGTTTGATGGCATAGTAGGATTGGATTTCTTGAAGGAAAATGGGGTGAAAATTGACCTTGCAAACGACACACTCATATGGGAAGCGGGGTGTGAAAAGTTGCATTATGCTGAAAGTCATGATGTTGGTCATCTTCAGGATTGGTCAGAAATAGTACCGGATGTATACCCTATATCAGATAGTGGGGTAATTCTCTCACAAGCAATAAATTGGAAAAAAAAAAAAAAAATCCACCGTTAAAGTTAATGGCAGGATAATTTGAAGTAGTTTTAATTTTATTGAGAGAATAATTTCTTTTTGGATTCGCTTATTTTGGCACAGGTTGGAATTATTTCAACTGTCACAAAGACTAAATTTTTGGCAATGATTTTTTGTTTTTCTTTGAAATTAATGTATTTATGTTAATGTTAATTTAAAAAAAAAAAAAGGAAGTCTTGCGAGGTCCGTGGACGTCCCTCTTTAAGAGGGGGAGGAGTTAAGGTACAATGGCCTTTTAAACGGCACTTGCATGTAATGATCCTGTTAGTACAGGTTCATTGCCCTTTTCCTACATAGTTAGATAAAAGCTTTTACGGATAAGATCATTACTGTAAAAGCTATTATTAAAGCTTTGCAACGGCACTTGCATGTGCCTGAAAGGTATATAAAGAGTCTTGTTAGTTTTAGTTTAGGAGTTGATTAGTGTCATCACTGGAGCAAGCTAGTGCTACTCCAGTTGATAAAATAAATTTAATTTTCCTAAATTTATAGAATTCCGATTCCGACATAAACATAATACAATATAATGTGTTTTTCTTCACTCCTTTATTTCTTAGCAATAAAACTTAATTTATGTGAAACACTTATTATGGAAAAGTAAATAAGAATGAAGCCAACTAAAGGATGTGATAGCAGTCATGCTGACTAAAGTAGACCATTGTAAAATAGAATAAAAGCAGTCAAGCAAAGTAGTAGTCATGTAGATGATGGTAGCGTACGTTCCTCGATGTTGATACTGATGATCTTGATGAGGAAGATGTAGATGTCGATTGCCTTTGCCTAGAAGATACCTATGACGTCATTTTTCATGTTTATTAAAATAATAATAATATCTCTTAACTCTTTACCAGCTATGATTACTATGATGAGATCCATGAAGAAGAAGTTTTTGTATTCCTTTTTGTTTTATGGTAAATTAACTTCAATTAAAAATTGAACTGAATCATGTTTGAAGTCAGCAATCAAGATTTTTTTTCGATTTTGATTGGTCATAAAATGTATTTAGTACTAGAGTACCCGGCCCGGTGTCGCATGGCCAAGCGAATTCCTTGAACTTGTCTGGTCAGTACGATAATGAAAATCAAAAAGAGATGTTCTTCATTTTCAATTGATGCAATTGAGCCATGCCTGCAGTTGTGTGGTTTTTTCTTGTCTCCTTCTGCCTGTTACAAACTTCATGACAAACTTAATAATACTATTCACTTCCGTGAAGAGTATAAAAAATAAAAACTTAAAGATTTTAGTAATAATAGATAAGATAGAATTGGATGTGATAGGAAAGGCAGACTGCTTAACAAATAGTTCCACTTCAGTCAGAGGCCTTACTAAGTAAAAGATAAATAATAATAATAATCCACAAAACCATCTACTTGAATGACTAGAGTAGAGCAGATCGGGCAGATACAACATTTCTCCTAATTTCATTCTCCATTTATTGATTTTTTTTTTTTTTTAATATGTTCTTATTAGCTTCACTTGTGTGTTTATAATGAACTTTTTGAACGAGATTTTCACCCACTTCAAACTAAAACTTTGCACACATATCATGGACCGATGACAATACAATAATTTCACAATGACCTCACCAGGATCATATCAGGATCATAGAAAAATGACTAATTTTACTAGCGTCATTTAATGTCTCTTAACTAGTGTAGGCAGTAGTCGTAATGTAGACAGTAGATAGCGCTAGAGGGCACAGCAGTTATCACAAGAATTGAAGCGACTCTAATTTAGATCAGGATTTTTTCGAATTGATATTAAAGCATGTTTTTTTTAGATCTTTTTAAACTATATTTTATTTTATAATTCGATGATTGCCCTCTGAAGCGAGCAGACGTGTGTTTCGCAGCGCCTGCTTCAGAGAACTAATTTCAAAAAATAAATTATAAAGCAAATTGGTTAGCTTCACATTGAAAAACAACAAAGCATAAAGTAGGAAAAGAAAATAACGTTACAATACTGTAGCGTCGAGCAGTCCTTCTGATCGGACGTTGACCTAGCAGACAATAAATTTTTATTTTATTTGCTTCTTTTCAAATCCGAACAGTACCTATAATGACGTCGAGAAATGCGTATTTCTCGTTTGTCGCTAATGATACCAGGAACAAAAACAAAGGTTCCTTATTAACCGCTCAGCCGGCCGTAGAAAGAGCACGATCTTGCTCTCCTGTTCTATTGGCTAGTACAGTAAGCACTAGTCACTCACTCCCATGGAGTGCCCAATGCCCTTCCCCTCAACCACCTGTTCGTTCAAACCCAGAAGCTACTGTGTTTAACGCTACAACAACCACAACACAAAGCACAGCCGTTACTTCAACAGCTAGTTTCAGGAACAACAACAGTGTTCTCAGCTACTGCTTCGATTGCGTCATCACATGTAGTTTCTGTAACAACAACAAACACGGGAACATTTAATAGTGATATTTATAACCCAAAACTAGAACAAGCATGCAATAGAAAAAATTCTGCTATGCAAGCAAAAACAATAAAAAAGACAACTGTGTCACCAGCAGGTAGTCCAAATCAGCGCATGCAAAACGGGACTCAAGAAAATAAAGCGGCAGTGCAGACAGGTATTGACCGCTACATACAATTCCATAATAAACGCAAACTAAGCCCGCAAAAGAATAATAATGCTAAAAAAACGATTTTGGAAAGTAATAGGTTCCAGCTACTTGCTGATAAAGATGAACCTGTTAAAAAAGATGACAATAAATCAGCAAAACCTAAAACCGCGAAACCTCCCCCAATATATGTTCGTGAAGAAAGCTCGAATAGACTGGTAGATGCTATCCAAAGAATTGTTGGCAAGAATAACTTTCATATTGTCCCTATTACCAAGGGTAATATAAAAGAAACTAAGGTACAAATTTATACGGAAGCAAACTACAGTTCTGTAACAAAGTACCTTAGAGAGTTTAAAAGAAACTACTATACATATCAACTTAAAAGTAGTAAAGGGCTGGTTGTTGTAATTAAGGGCATTGAACCCTCTGTGGATTGTAGCGATATTAAGACTGCACTGGAAGAAAAAGGGTTTGAAGTCAAAGTAGTAATTAATATGTTTAACAAAAACAAAATCCCACAGCCATTGTATAAAATTGAGTTGGCTCCAAAGTTGCAGCACTTAAAGAAAAATGAAGTGCATCCCATTTACAACCTCAAATGTTTACTTCACCGTAGGGTAACTGTGGAGGAGCCTCACAAGCGAGTAAATCCTGTGCAATGCACAAATTGTCAGGAACTTGGACATACGAAATCTTATTGCACCCTTCGTTCAGTATGCGTAGCTTGTGGAGACTTGCATGAAACCGCAACCTGTAAACTAAGTCGCGATAATCCTGATCTTAAAAAATGCAGTAACTGTGGGGGAAGAACAGGTTGCAGTCACAAAAAAATTCCGCCCATTTTAGCCGTGAGGCTAATAGTACAGAATCAGCGACGGTTATGTGTCCACCTCCTAATATTCCTTTATCTTCAAAGGTGTCGTATGCAGGTGCCCTGCGCTTAGGCGTTCAACAAGAAACTGCGAAAAAGATTGTGAAGCCTAAGGCTCCAATGTCTCAACATAATAAGCCAATAAGCCAAAAAAAATTTACCGAATTGGACCGCAAAATTTTTGGTTAACAATTTCAACTTAATAAAGTAATTTGCGCAAGTAACTGCATTATCGTTCACTATTTAAGGATTGTGTAAATATGATATCTCTGAAAATAATTCATTATCAATTTCTGCTCCTTTGTTTCTTAGCTCGCGTAACAAATTAAGCAAATCCTTTCAACCTGCTTTATTTGCACTATATGTCGTAAAAACATTTGGATCTCAAAAATGTCTAATAATTGTCAAAAACAAAAAAAACTTTAACAATGTCACTCAAAAGTATCATTCACATTGATTCGTAAAACTTTATCTGCAATTCGTAACTTGCGATAGAGAATTTCGTTCTAAAAATAGTTTGTCTCTGTTTCTATCCAAATAGATAAGTAATTATGTTATTCATTGTAAATACTTTTATTATGAATTGCAAAGGTAATTAATAATTAATTGCTCATATTCCCACTTTCATTCTTCAACAATCTAAGAGTACCCTAGCAGGTAGTTTCGAATGACACTACGCGGCACTGCGTATAGAAAAAGAGTGTAATTCTTTTGGGCTTTAGGTTTATTCATGAAAAGTTTACATATTTTTTTACAAATTGATCTGAATTATTCGCTATTGCAACTCTTTGTCAATAGTGATAGTGGGCTGTAATACTTATGTCTTGATTCCAAGTTAGTGACTAAGTTAAGATCATAGTTTGTGTTATGAATATGACTTTTGGTGGTTGAAACGTTAGGATTAAAATACTATTTACAAGTAAGTTAAGAAAAATGAAGATTACGTGCAATATGAATTTTCAAAATTGCGTGATCTGCGTTATAATATTTGTTGACAATAGTATTAAAAAAATTTTATTTACCAAATAAATGTAAAGTGTAAGAAAATAAGTTTAATATGATCAAAGTATTTTTTTCTTTTTAAACAATCCACGTGGATTAAGTTTAATGTGTTTTTTGCAAGTTGGTATGCATTTACTTTAAATAATTGTAGGCAACCAAAAGATTTATTTGTCTAAGGCTAGACTCTTTAAAATTATAAATGATTCGAAGTATTTAAAGAAAAGGAGTGAATAATCCTTAAAGGCTTTCAATTTTATTTTATCGTCCGCTATAAAACGTGACAAAATTGTTGTCATGACCAAGAATATGAGACTCAACTTGACTCAACACACTTAAATTGAAGTGAGTTAGAAAAACAAATTGAGGGTGAGAAATGCGTGAAAAAGAAACCGGTTACAAATAATTCAAGTGTACTACCGTAAGCACTCCATTACCGGTGAACAACGTAACGTGCCATTGGCTACTGGCGCACGAACAAACCAACATGTAAATGAATGAACGATTGAATGAATGATTGAACGATGGAACAAATAAATGAATGAATATATATATATATATATATATATATATATATATTCCTTGCACGTTCTTAACACGATGAATTCTTTTTTCAGTTTTCCAATTTATTTTTCATTTCTCCTACCGACAAAGGGCGCCACACCACTAACTACTACCATAAAAACATAACCAATACAAGTGGCATCGTTCTTGCTTAGTTTAATGATACATGAATATGAATGCAAAAGATAAAATTGAGGTAGGTAGTATCGCTACTACTGCTATATTTTTTCATGTGAACCATCAGGTATAATTTAAGGGGAATGAAATGAAAGACACATTTTTTATAAAATGCATTTTATACATACATACATTTCACTTAGATTATGTTATCAAATGAAATGAAATCTCTAGATTCACTTGAAAGCCGAAATATACATAAGTACTATGACTTAAGTCAATTTTTAGTTGAAGTATCCACACTAATAACTCAAAAATAACTCTTAATGTAATAAAAGTAAGTATGTACATATGTATATCTAAAATTTAGGAAATAACAGTATAACACACAATGTGATGATAGTTTACAGAGCAGTTGAAATTGAACAACGTCAGCAGCAATAGCAATAGCAACAGTAAAAGTAACAATAACAAACACACACAATGTGACCGCAACAATAACAAACACCCCACAGACCACATGAAATTGAACAGCGGTGGTGGTGCCAGTATGGCGAAGGCGGCAATAGCAACAGCAATAATAACAAAAATATAAGAAACAACAACGACAAACACACACACAATGAGATGAACGTTCACAAACCAGTTGAAATGTAAACCCTCACGGTATGCTTCACTTTTTACTGGTTCAAAATAACGAACTGCTTTATGTTACAAGGATTTGTTTTAAAAATTAAATATTGTAATCTATAAAGATACATAAAAGCGAACAGCATTTTACCATTTTTGCAACGTATAGAATCATTTTTGGATGAACCAGCACTGCAAGCTTACCAGATCCGGCTCGAAGGACCCTGGAAAGTTTTGCAAGGGATAACCCATACAATATTCTTTAAGAACCATAGATTGACAATGTAAGTAGATTAAAAGAAGAAGAGGAGCAATGTCCTACAAAATGATAGATACGAGTATGGTATACTCTTATTTTATTATTATTAGTATTTGAACATTTATAACACAAAAGTTCCCATTTAAATGATTCAATGAAAATTGATTCTTATTTAAAAGGTTTTTTTGTTTTATATGCTACGTATTTCAATTTCTCTGAAGGTGAACTTATTGTTATTTCTGTTTTTCTTTTTAAATTTTCACATCAAGCTAAATATATTCAATTAATCCATAAAGACCATGATTTTTTTTTATAATTTATTAAGAAAGACATTCAATAAATGTTGTGGTGCTTATATAATCATCAACATCAGAAACATGCTAGTTATTGACTTGCCCTTAAATAATTTTAAGCGAATTTTATAGAAAGGCTATAGATATGTAGATACAAGTTCCTGTATAAGTTGATAGTTTGCATTATACATGAGTACAATATATGAAATATAAAAACTTAATTGTATGCCAGCTCTATTATTAAAAAACGGTTCTAATCTAAGTTGATTGTATTATATTCAACATGATGTTTAGGAAACTTTTATTTGCCAAAGTAGCCAGTCACATTTTGTGTGAAATTTTCCGCTTAGTTTATTGATAATTCAATACTGGTGAGAAAGATAAAAAGAATGCGGACGATAAAATAAAAATCATGTTTGATTTTTTTAATAAATTTTATTGTTGATATGGTGAGGAAAGCCCCTGAGTACTACATATAGTTAATATCAAGTCAAGGTTTTAAAATCATCATTTATATAATTAAGCATCTTTTGAACTCTTTCACGTGTATATTGCGAGAATGAGCCTCCTTCCAGAAGGAAAAGTGTTGCAACGAAATCGAACGCATTGATTAATTGAAGTAGATCCGATTCATATAAAAATGCTTTCAATGAGTTATGTTTTTGTGAATGGCGAAGCCCAGACAGTTTAAGCTTTATTGAGAATACCACAAGCCAACACGTGTGGCTTGGTTGTTTAGATGATGGACCGGTCACAAACCGGTTGGCGAAAACTTGATTTTTAAATTTAATATTTTGTATTGGCTTTTTATTTTTTATATTTTTATAAACGCTTTGTTGCTACAACAAATAAGTGGCAATGCAACAAAACTCATTTTAGGTTAATATAAACTTATTAAAGTTTAATAATAATAAATAAATAAAAATTAATAAACCGGAAAATCGAATTAAATAAAATGAGAGTGTAGCACTTTAGTTATCCACTTTCCTGCTACTAGTGGATAAAGAGCCGGCACAGCCGATGACTCAAAACAACAGAGAGTGGGTTCGGCCCCTCCTTTTCAGAATAAATTTTTTTTTTTTTCAGTTCCTTCTTATATTTTGTAACTACAGCAAATAAAAGGCAATACAACAAAACTCATATTGGGCTAATAGAAAATTATTAAAGTTGAATAGATTTAAAAGATTTATAAATCGAAAAATTGCAATTGCTAACATGTTAACGATGTTGAGTGCTGAATTATGATGATTTCGAATTTGAAATGTAATTGAATAAAACTGCAATAGGACAAAGGCATTATCAATCGCAATATGAAGTGAAGTATAGTTAAGTCAAGCATAAGCATATTAATTACTAATCAGATTTTTGCTTTATATTGCAATATTTGTGTATTGTATGACATGATTAGCATACAAAACATTATATGTAGGATTCCTTAATTAATGCAAACGAACATCGTGTCGTGCTTTAAAACGATTTCACTAATTTCAATTGACACACAAACGGCCATAACATGAAGTGCAATGCAATGTAGAGACATTCTTATGCACAAGTGTATACGAGTATATGTATATATCTACTAACATATGTGTGTTTGCAATAGAATAGAATGCAGCAAGTAAGCCTAAAACAAATAAACATTTCTACGAGTATCGTTTCGCGTTTATATACAACAATGAACAATGTCCACCAAACGACAATCACACACAGTTACACTTACTTGTTTATGCAGAAATAGGAATAAATATACATACTTATCCATAGATACTTGTGTAGCAACATCACTAGCAACAGAAGCTGAATAAGTTATAGCAATGAGACTGGCATAGACGTGACTTTCACTTAGAACGTGGCAGCAACATACAAACAAATACACACACATACACTCTGCTCATTGTACTTACTCTCCATATACCCAACCGACCCAAAACTTCTATGCTCATTTTACTGTTTGCCTGGTGGCTTTCATGGGACTCATGGGACATGATTTGTTTTAGTGGCATACCAAAGTGATTAAGTTTGAAGTTTACATATCTGGGTCTTCTATTTGGGACATTATTAAATAATTATTTGCTTACAAAATTTATTAAAAACCTAAAATGAAAGCTTACCATGTACTTGTAAAATGGCAAGAACTCCGTTTTCTCATTTAAGGCAAAAGAGTTTTACAGTAATCTACTTAGACTCAGTAGACTAAGAAAAAACTAAACTATTTATCAGCCTTTGACTTAGTTTTTCCACATTTTTTGTTTTGCTATTTGAAATCATGTTCAAGTAAAAGTTTATTATGTAATCCTCTGGCAACGCTCGTCGCAATGTTATCGTAGAAATCCAGGCCAAAGTCAGCTTCAGCGATTCAGCCTCATACGAAATTTAATTCTAAACAAAAGTGTGATGCTTATTCATGAATTTTGGCTTAAATGGACTTAAGACTTGAGAACGACACCAAAAACAATAATAGCAACAACAACAGGAACAACAAGGATAATACAAATCATATAATTGTAATAATGATGCTGAGAATAAAGAAGTGTATGATATGTTGTATGTAATGATGTACACCCCGATCAGAGTTGTATAGTCCTCAAGTATACAGAGTCTTACATTTCGAGGCTTAAAGCAAGAAGTTTAGTATGACCATGTATGAGCTAATAGTAATAAACTACACTTAGAGGTACCCGGCCACAGGTTGTACGCATCGTCATGATCGAAATACGGAACTTAGTACTGATCAGTCACGATAATGAATAGGAAAATATCAAAACAAAAGATGTTCTTCTCTTTCAGTAGAACGCAATTGCAGTTACGGGCTCGACCATCGCTGTTAATAAGTTGAATTACATTTCTGGCATTTTATTCTCGCTCCCTGCTGCCCTTTATTTTGGACAAATGGACAGACACATAAAAAATTAAAGTGACTTACCAAACGAAAACAATGCACATCTCCCTGGACTTGTCATCAGTGTTATTGTATTATAGAGTCCTTTACTGTGTTCAAAACTAACTGTGGAACATGGCGCAGCACTTGAAATACTTTTAAAAAATGACACGAATGTCTATTGATTTTAAAATATGTCCGTAAGTTTTATATGCAAAATTTGATCCCCAACTTCTGGACAACACATATCGGAAACATTCCCAAAATTTCATTGTAATCAGATTAAACAATCAAATCAAAAGGCAAAAAGCTATCCGGAAAGCTATATGTGTGAAAACAAAAATGTGTTGCATTGAATTTGTGATGATATTAACATTTTATGACATTTTGATTTGAGTTCGCCCGTATGTTCTTCTATTTTGATATTCTGAGTTCCTTGATGGTGTATTTTTTCTTTTATTTTTTTTCGTTTGTTAAGTTTTTTAGAATCATAGCGCTGCTCCCTAAATACCGAAAATATTTGCAATCTACACGGTTGTTGAATTTAAACACTTATACTGTTTAAATTTAAGTTCGATAACAGAAAAAACAAAAAGTTTTCTAAAAGGAACATAACTTTGAATTTGGGTTTGTATGGGAGCTATCCAATCCAGTAACTTTAGGGTCTTGATTTATTTACGCGGTTCATGGACCCTGATTAGAAATTTATAGCGTCTAAATTTTAGTTCAATAGGACAAAAAACAAAAAAGTTTTTCTAATAAGAACCTGAATTTAAATGGGTGGTCCGATTCGGCAAGTTCCAACAAATGTACTGCGACTAGTAAAAGCTGATTTATTGATGAGTTAGTTTGCATGCATACAGACGGTTAGACAGACGGACATGGCTTAATCAACTCGTATCGTCGAGCTGATCAAGAAAATATTTACTTTATGGGGTCTCTGATGTCTCTTTCTACCTGTTACAAACTTCATGACAAACTTATAATACTATTCACTGCGTGAAGAAATATATAAAAACATGTGAGTTGCAACAAAGTGGATAGCATATAAACATTCTTCATGAAGAAATACATATACATGCCAACTTTCATGCTGAGCGGTCAAGAGGTGTTGGAGTTCAGCGCCGTTAAACTGAAATTTTTGTCATATATAAAATATATGGATGAAATGACTGTTTGTCAATCCACCATATCTACTATATATGAGTAAAATTTTCAAAGTATATATCTGGAATTTCGCAAGAAGTTATCATTTTACTTTTGTCTAATATCTTAGCCACGACTTTTGTATCACTAGTCACCATACTTGTATTTGCTGATTATTATCCTTAAAAAGCCTACATAATATATTTTTAGATAGTTATAAGCAATTCAACTAGAAATATCTAAAATTCAAAAGATTTTAGTTCTACAAGTACACATGTATTATGTTTTAATAGACCCAATTAAGGTTACGGGGGTGACTACTTCCAGCCATTTCCCAAGCTACGTCTATGCATGGAACATAGCTTTTTAGGCTTCATTAAACGCATGATTTTGATACACAAAACAATTTCAAATTGGATATGATTCTACCAAATGTGACTTATTCGCCAAAATTAGAGGCTTCCGATTGCCATTTGTTTCGGTCGATAGCTTCACATCCACCACGCGAGCACTATTTCAACTCCATTGAAGAACTCTTGAAAAGGATACCTGAAATGAGTCACTTCCAAGGAAGAGAATTTTTCGTCTGATTTGGTTGTAACAAAAGTGTTTGAGGTTGGCACTCTTATTTGGATTTTTTGCGGTTCAAATTCAACGTTCATTTAGACTATTTGGTAACATTCAAGTTCAATTCGAGTTCCATTTCGGCTGAATTAAGTGAAGCTGAATTTTTGGAAGAATTTGGGCTCAGGCCACCTCAATGATAGTATGTGTTTGTATGTAATAGTATACACCTAATATGCAACTTGGCTTTAGCATCAATTCTGGTTTAGAAACGTGACATGCAATCTAATCAGCATACACAAAGATATATAGAATAGTTACAATGGATACATACAAACCTAAGTACATCTTAATTGAACAGCGACCGACTACTGAGTATATTGTTTTGTATAGGTAGAGAGAAAAAGAGTTTGCAAAATCATCAGACTTGGTGTTGTTTTTGTTTCCTTACGCTTGATTTATCTCACTGAACTTATAGAAATAACTGCGCGTGACTACAAATTGAAACAATCTGAAATTATTGTTGTTCATTCGCAATTTTATATTCAACATTCAAATTGTGGAATATTTTGTGTTTTTCCTCCTCATTTATTCCAAAATGGTATCGGTGTAACTAAGTATGTATAATATATAATTTTCTAAATAATAATGGATCAAACATTAAGTATCCATAAAAGCTTATTTATGAAATTCTTTGAAATTATTAAATTTTTGAAAAAAATATAATTCGATTGATTTACAATCTAGCTTCGCAACTTTGTTTAGTAATGTATGTATGTGGAAAGATCATGTTGGCTGTAATAAATTTTTATACTTACAAAGAAAATGACGATATTCAATTATTAAATGTGACCTCAAAAACTAAAGAATGAACTTAAACTCAATCAAGGTTAAATTGTTTATTTAGGTATCCTGTCATATATCTAGCACGGAAGTGATAGTATTATAAGTTTGTCATGAAGTTTGTAACAGGCAGAGGGAGACAAAAAAACCACATAAAGTATATATATTCTTGATCAGCTGTAGACGAATTGATTAAGCCATGTCCGTCTGTCCCTCTAAATGTATGCAAACTAGTCCCTCAGTTTTTGAGCTAAACTGAAATTTTGCACGAACATTTCTTTTTACCTTACCAGTATATTTGTCGGAACCAGCTCAATCAAAACTAAAACTAAAATATTTTCAAAAACTTAATGGGTCTCCATACAGAAACTTTTTGGTTTGTATGACAGTATACATCCAGTAATCCCACGAAATTTGGGTGGTTGGTGGCTTACACAGAAACTTATAATGAAAATTTCAATTTGATCGGAATCGGGAGGACTACTTCCGCACTACAGACCCTCATTACAATTAGGTTCTTTTTAGCAAAAACTTTTTTGTTTTTAGCAACACTTGGACCACTATGGCGTGAGATGTAGCCTCCTCATACAAACCCCAATCTGGTACGGAACCCTTCGTGTACGAGTCTGACCCGCACTTGGCCGATTTTTTAAGTTTAGTAAGTGTGTGTGTTTTAATATTTTCACCTCGTTTTTCCTTGTACTCTATGTTTGTTTGAATGTCGTTGATTTTTGTTGATTTTTCTTTACCTTTCATAGGACTGCTGTGTCCTGCTCCGATTAAACTCCTTTTCAGGTCATTGCTTTCAGTTTCCACAACTGCAACGAATTGCTTAAACCAACAACAACAAGGACAACAATAACACAATCTAACGCTAACAAAAAAGTGTAAAACAAGGAAAACGATGAGAAGAAAAGTCAACTACGAAAGGAAAGAAGTACGTAAAAAAACTAAGGAAAACAAGCAAACAAAAATCTGTATAAACTGCATCAAACCGTGACCGTAACCGTAACCGTAACGAATGTTGACCATGGCATGAAGTGTCATCATCAGTTTGAACATGACAATATGTTAACGACGATGATATTCGATGAAGGAGCGTTGTCAACGAATACATAATTTCAATGTAGTCCAACATTGTTGGCTTATTCGTTCGTTACTTGATATGCATTGTATTGTACATCAATCAGATGCTCATTCAATCAAATACGAACACGTTTAGATATACGTGTATAGATTCGTACATAGATACCAGGGAAGACTAATAACTTTCTTCACTTAAATAAGAAAAAAATAGTAAAAGGTTTTGCCTACGCTCCTGTGGCTTAGCATAGAGAAATATTCCATTATTGATTTCACTTAGGCTTAGGGTAGAGTCAGTATTCCTACTGCATTTCTACATTGATCGAAATATTTATATGGTTTGGAAGGTATTTGATCCTAGGGTCTTGAAATTTATGTAGTTATTGAATATGGATCAGACACTTGTACTTTCCAAATTTAGACAAGCGTCACGTCAAAAGTAAAAGGTCGTGCAAAATTTCTGCTCTCTAGCTCAAAAGCTAAAGGAACCGAGTTTGCATACTTACAGACGGACAGACGGAAATGAATTAATTAACTCGTCTCGCCGATCTGATCAAGAATATATAAGTTAATGATTCATTCAAAAGGAATTTAAAGTTTAGTTAATTTATACTTGTATACTGTATGGGGTCTCCTTCTGTCTGTTGCAAACTTCTTGATAAAGTTATAATACATACTAAACACTGAGTGAAAGGTGTACAAATAGGCCACACTTTCTTCCTAGCTTATTGAATATCTTAGATAATAGTCGTAGTGAGCCAAATCTTGAGAATGGGGTGTATAATAAAGAAATTCATAGCCTCATCCGTGTGTTTTCACCATTATCTTAAAGGAAAACACTTTCTTGCGTTGAATGAATCTTTCAGTCGATTCCACACTGCTGCATAGTATTGTATATGCTTGTTATGGGACTGAATATTTGAAGTCATGTTCTTATAAGAAAAGCTTTTTTGATTTTTGTCCTCTCGAACTGAAAATTGGACACTATCAGTTTCCAGAAGAGGTGCAACACATTTGTCGGAACCAGCTCCATCGGACTACTAAGGGGATACCTCCCATACAAACCACCCATTTGAATACTACAATGAAACATTCACTGCGTCCCGTGAAGAGTATTTCATCTTCGGCATAGTCGAAGATAACGTTCTTTCTTGTTTTTAATTCTCTTTGTTTCCGATTTATTTTTGTCATAAAAATATGCAGATTTTGCTGTTATTGCTGCATCTTTTGTCTGCATCATTTTGTATTTGTTTTTATTGTTGTTGTTGGTACAATACTGAAAGTATTTACTAGAATTGCCTTTTAGTCAGTTGGTTAGTCAATGAGTCAGTCAGTCATTTGCAATGAATGAATGAATGATTCCACTTTGGGCTAAAATCCATGTACTTGGGTACTATTATTTTGTTGGATTGACCAATTCAAGTAGAGGAAACTGGTTTTGTAGTGGCCCCTGCTAAGGGAGTGGTGAGTGATGCTATTGGAGCCATTAGTGTATGATATAGTGAATGAGTATCGCAATTATAACAGTCGTCGAATAAATGTAATTCAGCGCCCACTTCACATTCGCTTTTTAAGTTCGCATTGTGTTTTTGCCATATACAGAATCAGGTTTTTGTTTGTTTAATGTGCTGCTGCTCCTACCATTTAACGTGTTCGTGTCTCTCTCTCCACGCACATGTACACATGGGCCTACGTCCGTATGCCGTTTACGTATTATGTCTGTCCCAGTATCGGGAGATTCAATAACGTCAACTTATATCATTGTTACTGACTTCGTTATACCATAATAGACTACGCAGAAAACTATTGCATTTGTATTAGTGGTCCGATCCGGCTGATTCCGACAAATGTACAGCGTCTAAAAAAAAAATTCAAGCAAAATTTCAGTTCTCTACCTCACAAAATTGATAGACTAGTTTACATACATGAAGATGCACAGATGGACAGCAGTGATACTCAAATGTTGTTTATTTTTAAATCTTGTACGATGGTATGGAACCCTCCGTGTGTGAGTCCATTTGTTTAAAATTTCCGTTGCGAATGGAACTTACGCTCGTCATTAGATACGTTTTGGAAACAGACTAACCGTCTGAAATATTTCTTAATTTTTTGAATACAGTTGGACATAAAGCTGTAGCAATATTTTCTGTCATGATTTCTGAACTCAAAACAGTGGGCATAAATATGGAAGACTGCTGTGCATAATCATACGATAAAGGAAAGGAAAAAACAAATATGATGAAACACGAATTAGAAAAACGGCAGGAGGCCTACATCAGTTTCAATGAAAAGAAAATGAAATGAGTGAATTGTCACCATTAACCCTTACGAAAAAAGCCATTTTCTTGGAAGAAATGTATCCTCATAATTTAGAGACTGACTTAGTTCAAGAATGCATACATTTTCAATGCTTTTCTTTTCAAAGAATATTGGTAAAATGAGGTTCTGGATCGTTGCAAAGTATATCTTCGTTCCTGCGAAAATATAATTTGCAAAAAGTTTATCTAAAAAAACAACTTTTTGTGCAACTTTATCTAAATCACTGAGTTGTAAAAATATTCTTGGAACTTATCATCAGAAAGTAACAATTATATTGAAAAAAAAAAAAAAATTGTAATTAATATGATTGTGAACTAGGAGATCGAATTGTAGAGGTCGGTAGATGCAAAATTTGAATAACCTATTGGCGGCAAGGGTGTACAAGAAAAATAACTGTCAAAAATAAACTAAACATTCAAAATGGTCATAGCTCGCGTAAATTCAAAATTCGCAATATTATTTGAACAGACCTCATAAATTGTGCTGAAGAAAAGTCAGAACCACTGAAAACTTTTCTTTTCGAATCTTCAACACGATTTTCTCATGAGATAGAGCCTAAGGACGAACGGACGGACGCCACCCGTTGGGTACGGAACCCTTAAAACTATTAACTTTCAAGATCAATGCTTATCTACAATCATTAAAGCTTACCCAATTATAGACAATGAAAATATTATGAGCTAATTAGTAAGAAGTAAAAGTAAAAAAATTGTAAGCTATTGGGCGCCAACGCCACCCATGGAATTTCAATAGCTTACAACCATATTAGGTTCTGTTAAATTTAATACTGTGTTTCTACATACATCCATCTTTTTAAGCTTCAAAAGTAAAGCAATACTACATACTCTTATCTTCAAGCCTAATACAATTTTTCATTTCGATTCTTATTAATAAATGCCACAATAACTTAAATTAATCTGCACCTTAACATTTGGGTTATTAATCTTCTTTACTGAGCAACTACATGATGATCCAGCTAATACTTTACTCACTAGATGTTGCTAAATTTATATAATATGCTTATGGAAAAGTGTGGATACCAAAATACAAAACTCTCGAAATTGTCAATTTAATTCACCACCACAGGCGAAACAACTACTTTATGGGGTCTAGTAAAACGGATATTTTTTCGAATATGTAAGAGATCGAATATTGCACGATTGGAGTACAATGAAGTCAAATGGTGGAGGGTTCATGCGTTCTGATTCATATTGTTCAATCTCTGTTTCCGGGTATTTTGTTGACAGAATGTATTTCATGTTTGTTACTTGTCCCGCCGACCCATAAAATCTTCATGTTCCTGTCCTTTCTAAATAAAGTTCTATACTATTAATTAATATTTAAAGGCACAATGTGTTAATTTTTTATTTGACATTAATATACCATCTCATCTCATCCGATTCGAACTGTTCTCTCTCTTCACTTTAAGTTTGTTTATTTGGTATCATCGTTATCTTTCTGTATGTGTTTTTCCTGTGATTTTTTTGCAAAGTCTACTATATTTTTGTTTGTTTTTTCGCTTAAGTTGTTTTCATTTTTCTTTTATTTTAATCACTTCATAAAGCGCTCAACACAATCAAAAATTCCAATGATGCTGTTAACATAAATAGTTATGAGCGTTGGCGCGTTCCTTAGTTGTTTAGTGAGGAAAATGAGTTGAGCTAAGTTGCAAAGTACAAGAAATAATAATACATAATGAGGAAACAGCTCAAGGATAATTCAGATACAGACCGAAACACAAAAATATTGTAGATGCAGAGAAGCAGTAGGAAGATTACTACTCAGTTGAATTTAGTCAAGGCATAAACTATGAACAAAGGCAAAGGCAAATGATGTGATGATAGTTGATTCCACTCCCTTATTCCCTATCCTTCCTACCTTTTTGGTCCATTCTATTTTGTTTTATTCTATTCTATTTGGTTTGGCTCTATTGTATTAGTTTGTCTTTTGGTTTAGTGATAAGTGGTAGCAGTCAGAAGAAGGAATTCTTCTGAGTTCCGAGTAACGCCAACGGGGCGCTATACAAACAGTTGCCAACAATTAAGTCGCATTTGTCGTAAACTTTTGGATTAGGAAAATATGTTAAGACTTTTGTTAAACTTGTCCAAGGGGTTGAATGAGGAAAGAAAGGAAAGGATTCTGCAATTCTCATGGGACTTCTGCAAGTTTTACAAGCTTAGAATTAAGTTTCTCTTACACTTTTCTCTTAGAATGAGAATTTTGGTTTTGGGTTTTATTTTTGGTTTTGATGTTGGTTTTGGTTTTATTTTAGCTAATTTTTTTTTGATATTAACTGCACTTGGGACTGAGATACAAGCAAATACATGCATACATAAATATCACGGTTATGGTTTGTATACATTTGTCAGAATTCATTGGTAGTTGCATTCAATGAAAGTTGCAGTATATGAATTGAGTTCGTCTTCATTTTTGCAATTGCAACCCCAAAATATTTTGTTGTCATAAAAATCTCCAATGTGCTGGTAATTCTGCCTTTGAGTTTGCCAACGAAAAACTTTTCAATTGCATTTAAACTTTAGCTGTGAACAGAAAGCCATTTATATTGCATTCTACATTTTATACCTTTCTCACATGCTGATTACGTTTGGATATTTTAACTTTGTCGTGCCATTTGTTACATGTATTATATTAAAGGACACTTCGGAGATTCTATGTAGGCATGTAAAGCATTATATTCCATTCCTTTCTATGGCTAACTTATCTGTCTACTTTTGAGTTATTGATTTGATATATTGTGTAAATAAACAAAGGGTTAAATTAGAGTTCCGTGAATAATTCTGTCTGAGCTTATTGTATGTATCAGGTACTGGTACAGCTTTGCAAAAATTTTTCGATTAACAATTATTTTAATATAATGAATCTGTTGGAGCTTATTATTTAGCCTTTATTGAAACCGTTAAATTGAAACATCTAAAAATTGTGCAACAAATTTCTTAAACGTTTTGAAAAGATATTGTACATCATCAAAAATAGCATGCAATGTATTCAAAAATTGATCATTGGAACCAAAATATAATATTCTTTAATATGAAAATTACTATTTGTTTATTCGTTCGAGCATTATGCGCGGTATGTGTGTATGAACATAGGATAGTTTTGATTCGTTTAATTTTTCAAAAGTATTTTAAGTGCTGCGCATTGCACTAAAGTTTGCTTTAAATAAATTAAAGGACTCTGTAGTAATAATGAGGACAAGGAAAGTCAAGTGCAGCTGGAAACGAAAATAAAATACCAGAAATATAATTCAATTTATTAATAGCAATGATGTGAACCTGTAACTGCAGGTATGTGCCAATTTCGTTCTACTGAGAGGGAGAACATCTTCTTTTTTTCTATCTTACTAATTACATACAAAGAAGTCGTGAGATGCCTGGTCGCGTACACTAGTTTAAATATAATTTCGATTGACTCCGTTTGGCTTGTATTATAAAAATAACACTAATGAAATTGTTCTGATTATTAGAAGATTCTTTTAAATTGTTTCTATAAATGTTTGATTTGGTTCCTTAAGTCGTTTTCTACAGCGATCCTTTCGAGCCTTGAGCGTTTCCCAACTATTCTGTAGCCACCTTATGAATTATGACGAATTTGAAACTCTTTGTAAAGTGTCCATTTTTGTAAAGGGTATGTTTATTCCGGAGGAACCGACTTTAATATGTCTTTCTGTGACTTGTTCATTTATTCTTTCGTACAGTTAACATCAGTACCTTGCATTCTTCATCCTTCATTTTTCTTCATTCATTTTGTACATATGAATTTTATGATTATTAAATTTGCACACAAAGCTTGCCAACTATCTGTTTATTATGGCTTTTAGAGACATTGAGTGATGGAGGCAAGGGAAGGAAGAGAACCAACTGTCGGTGTGTATGGTTGAGTGGGTTTTGGTAAATAGTTGTATGCATCTCTTTGTGTTTATCTAGTAAGAAAGTTATTATCGACAGACAATGTCCTTCGTCTCAATGCCTGCGAGCTATTCATCTATCCATTTAACCATACATGCGAAGATCCTTTCTGGTTTTTTTCACTCTTTTAGGGAAAGACAAACAAACTTTCGGTTTAATGAGTTTCATAAAACGAACGAACGCTCAGATATTTATTTCTAATGGGTTTATACTCCATATTATATTTTTCAAATTTTCCTTTGCAATTTCACTTGTATTCTTCTCGTACATATATTGCCGTCATCATGTTTGCAACTGACCAAGGATATAGGATAAAATGGCAAAGGGTACAAATGCATGCGTTGTTTCAGTAAGAAAATAAAAAATAAAAAATTAAACGAAAGATTTCTCTTTGTTATTATTTTAGACTATGTGTTCCAGCGTGCACTGCTGCACCCTCACTTTAATCGCTCTAAATATAAGTGACCTCTTACTTAAGTTTATGTTTGATTTTTGATGTGACTGCATTCGAATCGATTCGGCACACGAAATTTTGTTCAAAATACAAACTTTGAGACAAACTCTTTGTTCAATAATTTTTTCCATTGTAAAATTCGCCGAGAACTCCTGAGGTGGACTGATGAAACCAGCTACTACAAACAAACTGGTTGACAGATCGCGCTCATTTTTGGCACAGTAATTAAAGACAGTCCAACCAATATGCAGAAAAAAAAAACCTAAAAAATACTTAACGCGGGCAATTTAAATGACGAATTCCGAGTACTTTATTGTCAGAAGGTATACGTTTCTACGAAATTTTGCTTAAAATGTTGTGTAAGACTTGCTATGGCTCAAGGCCAATGTTACAGTCATATCAAACATTCAACATGGTTTTACTCATTTTAAATTCCAATTGACATTCGTTAGGAGGCATGCTAATTGTCTGCGAATTAATACTTTACATTATGTTGCACATTCAATGAACGTTTAACAGGATAATACAAATGCAATGTATTTTTAAAAATGCTGGTTATTGACAAATGACATATAAACACATCGATTGAAGGTTGGATAGTGTGACTGAACTGTGACTATATAAGAAATGCACAACATTAACGAAATCAAAACGATAAATACGAGAATGCAAAGCATTTGCATTATTAATGGTTATTGTACGAAGATGTGTTAAAATGTGCGTGTGTGGTGACTGAAAAACTATGTTAAAATGTGCGTGTGTGGTGACTGAAAAACTGGGGGTTAATATTGAAACAATATTAACAGAACCCACAACCAACAAAAAAAACTATTGTAATATCATGAGATAATGCCGCTTTGAAATGTTGGCGCTGAAGTCACACCCTCAAAGAGCTAGAATTATGTTAAAATTGGAGTTAAAAGTTGGGAATAGTGTCAAAAATTTTATCAAACTACGAAGCAAAGTCGGGCATGCAAAAATTAACAACTCTAATTGCTTTACAGATGGAAATTACATGCGTAGGTATCCACGTACATATATATATATATATATTTGCAGAAAAAGTATGCTACCTTCTATGAGTGACTAATTATACGTCACGGTTAATGAAGCGAGTCAAATTTCTGATATTATTTATTATAAAATTGTGTGTCTCAGCGTTTATATTTTTAATGTTTATTTGCTCGATAGCCCAGTTCAAAATCACTTTTTTTTTTTGCGATTGTTGGCAATACATCGGACATGGTCGCATGGCTAAACTCAATCTTTTCTAAAATATAAGAAATTGATGGAAAACGGGCAAAATCCGGCAAAAAATGTTAATATTACGTTTAAAGGAACACATCTAACAATACATTGTAATAATTATATTTAGAGCAAAAATGGACGAGATTTAGTTTTTACTTCACAGTGCACAGGTGTTATTGTAAGATTTTCTCTGCCTACAACATCAGAAAAAGCAACTCAAATCGAAATATGTTGTAATACAAAATTGGACTTTAAGCCAAAAATTTGAGCATCTGGCCCAGTGTGCAATGGTAGGAAATCAAATCAGAATATTTATATATTATTCAGATATGTCCAACATTGCATCACTTGTTAACCAGATGAGGTTTCTTCCGATAGCTTCAATTTCTTCTATGCAATAATATTGCGCTGTAATTTATTTTACAATAGATGAGAATAAAATTGTGTAAAATAATTTTTAAAAATCGAAGTACTTAGAATATTAATTAGATAATACTTTCCGTGTTAAATCAGTTGATAGTTGACAGAAACTTACGAAACGAAACGGCGAATCTGGTCAAATGTGATCATAAGCGACTAAAAGAGGTCATAACTGTAAGCGGCATAATAGCATCGCGGCAGCATGCCGTGCTCGGTCGACATTTGTGAGTGCAGTTATAGATGTTGTATGTTGTGGTTTCTGTTATTGGTTCTGGCAACTTAACGAGAACTTACACGTTTTAACCGCCATACGACGACAAGGAAACTCACTTAATTGCTTAATACACACACGTACACACACTACTCTATAAGTGTATTGAAGGAGTAACACATACATGTAAGAATAAACTTGAGCATGTGGGTTTGTGGCAATTGTTAATTAAATCACGTTGTAACGGAAATTAAGCTATTGACAACATCGTCTAAAGTAGTTATTTAGACTAATAAATGTGGCTAATTGCACTAAATTGACTAATGTCGCCTTTGTTGTTGTTGTTATTGCAATTGCTATTATTACTTTTACTGTTGTTGTTCTACTTAAGTATAAAAGAAATAAATTTAAGAAGTTTCTTGTAGCTTAGAACAGGCAAGCAACATCAGTTCAGAGTTCCATGCTGTATGTAAGTGAGTATAATAAATCTAGAGATTAAGGATGATATATTATATGAAGAAATTCTAATCGAGAGACAAAAACAGGAATTGAATTTGAAATTATAATTGATTTTGAAAGTAGTGATCCAATTAAACTGAAATTTCGACAATGTAAGTATTCTCTTCCCACGCTAAGAGTATGTAAGTTATTATCATGAAATTATTTTACAATATAAGTCATCATATATCAAATATTTCTGCATCATGTGTTTTTTAAGTTGTGATAAATAAAAGTCGATATTTCTGACTCCTCCGATACGCACAACATCTACACGACTGAACGGATTTTTAAACTGTCATTTAGAGAATTTTCTGCGGAAGCATGGGGGTTTTAATTCATTTTCAGTCATTTTACGAATTTATGAGAAACGCATTTACTGCCCAGAGAGGCGCTGCATAATGAATATGAGTGGCAGCTCTCAGCAGCGGCACCTGACGAAGTTTTCTCTCTCGCCCGCTCATCAAAGTGCCTATAACAAAATTTTACACCCTGGATGACCTGGGTTGATTTCAACCATTTAATTTACATTTTGTCATATGCTTCATGAAAGCTATTTTGTACTGAACGTTTCTTGTTGAATGACTTCATTTAACATCCAAGAAAAAATGCTAACAGTGTTCAATAACGGTATTAACGGTAAGTACGCTTTTATCCAGCGAATTTAAAATTTGCAGCAAATTCTCAAGTCGTAAATGGAAACCCGTAATATATTGCCATAATTAGCATCGCAAGGGAAACCGAATGGGTCTAACCGAAATGATTCATAATATGTCAGTTTAAATATCATTAAGCTATACAATCGAAAATGACGGCTGCACGTTACTTGTTGCATGCGCAGATTTTCAGTATAATAATAATCCTGTAATTTTCTAGATATACCTTGAGATATTTGAGTAACTCCTTTTGAATGTGCATAAAGACACAGCTAATAATTTCCATTATTCAGTAAAAGAAAACACGTTTCGCATTTATTGTTTTTGTATTTTTTTTATTTTAATCTCCACAAAAAAAAAAAAATCTTTCATATATTTTATATATTTTTGGGTTTGTTTATGGATTTCTTTATGTTTTTAATTTCATTTAGTATTTATTTGTGTGTTTGTGTTTAGGTTTTTATGCACATACATTTATTAAATATTCTTTTTTTTATATGTAATTTTGTTTTTATTTGCATTTTATGTCATGAAAATATTATCATAACTTACACCAAAAAAGATTAGCTAAAGTTAGAGAATATTTTATTTCTTTCTGTTAGTTACAACTAATTTATTATTTCTTTTCTCATTTTTTATTTATTTAAGAGTAATATTTTTAAAAATTTATTTACGCTTTTGATTTCTTCTATATTTCTATGAAAATACACGAGTGAACATTTACATTTAATAATTTTATTTGTTTATTATTATTTTTTTTTTTAATTGTGTTTTTTTTTTTTAAATTTGTTGTATATATTTTCATTTGAATAACAAGTTTTTTGTTTTGTATTGTATAAAGAATCTAACATTATGATAATTTGAAATTTGCCTTTTTTGTTTTTTGGTTGTTCTTAGTTTGTTTTCAACATTTTTCTAAGTAATAACAAAGAGTAGAGTAGATTTGAGTAGAATAGAATAGAGAGAAAGTTAGTGGAATTAGCGATTATTGAAGAAGAGATTCTATAGTTTGTTTTAGTATCTGCATACATATATTTAAGTTATAAAATGAGTGATTTATTTATTGATTGATTGATGGGTGTATTTTTAGTTACAAATACAGGTAGAATGTTAGTGAGTCAGTGACTGAGTGACTGAGTGCATGATTAAGAGAAAGAAATCATTACTTTCTTTCCCAGACAGTAAAATGCAATTCATTTTGAGTTAAATTTTAGTTTCTTTTAAATTGTATTTAGTTACTGAATAATTCTAAATTCATATTCTCCAAATTAATGACATTTTTCATTAATTTTTCGATTCATATTAGTGGCTTTTGATTAAAAGTATATAATTCACACATGTATTGGTATTTGTCTCAGCTACATATGCTGCTATAAGTACTATACACTGAAGCTGACTGACTAACTGACAGCTATATATCATAACCTATAAATACAATGTGTTGGTGTCAGTATGTATTTGTCTGCATGTATACTATAAGCACAAGTGGATCATGTGAAAAAGTTAAAAGTCTCAATAAGTCTATAAGAATGTCAGTATCATCTTGGATACCAAGTATTATTGCCTAGACAGTTGTCGAATTCAATTTTTCCATTCGTGTTCCAACTATTTTTCTAAGAAGATTTATGCTGTTTTCATTGATTTTTCATCACAAAAATGAAAATAATAATAATCGTTTTACCAGCTCATTTGATATTGTGACAAATTTATAAACACATTTGCACAACAACAATATAATGAATTGTAATTGTTGTAATTATGAGCGACCTGGTATTTCTGGTCTAACAGATATTTCCGTCTTAATTTTATATTTGCAGTTTTTATCCCTGTATTAATATACTACTATATATTGTAGCTCAACATGTTTTCAGATGACCCACTTATGTTAGTTAGTATGTAAACTCTTAATCATTTATTTTATTTTTCTTTGTAAAAATAAAGGCATCTTCTAAAACAAGATTTTTTTTTTTAAATTAGTTTAAAAATATACTAATTACAATACATATTTTTTTCTTCTTTTTCTTTTTACATATATTGTATGTTTACATTAATACATTATTTCTTCTTATTATTTTTTCGAATAACACATACACATATTACCTTTATTTATTTTATAAAATACATACAACAAACATCTATATACTCGTATATACTTGTGTAAATTACAATCTGATATTAGTTTTGTAGTTTGTGTATTTTTATTTCTTGGAATCCATTGATCCAATGAAACATATATTTATTTATATTATATTTAATTATTTCTTTGCTTTAATTTTGCATTTTTATATTATATATAATATTAAATTAGGATTATTTAGGACAACAAAATTAATGATAATTAGATTATATAGAAATTTTCTCTATATGTACAAAAAATTATTATCTAATAAATAAATAAATATTCATATAGTTTTCTTATACCAAAAATAATTGGGAATTTATGAAGTTGGCATAATTGATTTCAGTGACCTTCTAGTGACGTTAAAATTGTAACTGATAAGCATAGAGCACTCAAGAACTTTATGTGACTTTCAGTGTTTTACTACTTCCATAATCAAATAACAGGATTAGAAATTGTATTTGCAAACTCTTAACGTTACTCACATTTTCTCTAGGCGCTTTGTCTTAGTAAATATATTTTGAGGAAGTTTCTTAGTTCTTTGTGAAAGGTCTCTTATTGACATTTCCTAAATTTGTTTAATTGAACTCTAAAATCATCATGTGAATTAGACTATGCTCATGTCCATACAAAGTAAAGTCTGTAAAGTTATTCACATCAAGTACTTTAATACTTTTATGCGTTTTATCATTATCTGTATATTTAACGCTCTTTTTAATTGATATTTGTAGATTAAATAAGTTTGAATATTGTAGTAAATTAGAAAGTACTTTAAGTACTCTCTAATTATCATAGCTACAAATCATATTCATGGTCTTTTGTCGGCCTAGAAATTTGCTTGCCTTGAATATTAAAATTTCCACTTTTAAAGCTGTTTTTTTTTTTACGGAATATGATTCCTTTAAGTCTGCACAAGGATTGTAGAAGTTTCAGCAGTAGGTTTGCTTTCCTATAAATAAAAGGTTATATGGTGTCGTGTTCTAGATAAATGACTTACCATAAGTACCAATTATCTGAAATCTCATTTATGCTTAGTACAGGATATGCCACTTTGCTAAGAGATCTTTTCTAATATACACTTTATATGATTCAAAAAAGATATAAAAAATGTCTAACATTTTGTTAGTATAACCATTAAAATTGTCCTCTATCTATGATAAGATTTCTTCTCAAATTAATTCTATTAAATTGCAAATAAATCTAAAAGGTTTGAAATTAATATAATGTATTTATCGGGTAATTCAAAGGTCAAAAAGGGTAATATCAGTCAAATCAGATCAAATAATTGGATTTTTGAATTAAATTGTAGCCAAAAGATGTAGTTCTGGAATGTGTCTCTATTCCCAGATATTTTGCTAACAGAATGTGTTTTATATTTGATAATTGGTCCACGAACTCTCATAAAAATGACTCTTACAGCCTTAATCCGCCCGCTTCTAAAAAGAGTTTCCTGGCTTAGTTCTAGACAGAATTATTGTTTTTAAAAGAGTTCATTGTTGTAGTACTTAGTTAAATTGTTAAGTAATTTCATAGTAGAGTGATATTATTAAATGCCATAAGTAAATTTTAAGTATCAATTACTTAAATACATGACATAAATGGTAATTATAAGGGATACTTATGTTGCTCATAATGTACTTTAAATTTAGTTCTATCCAAACACATATTATACTTACTGATGAAATTTGTTACTGGTATTTTAGTTTATTGTTAATGATCAACAGATATTACATATTCATTAGACAATCTACAAAGTCATTCATTAATTTGTTTTAGAGTTATATAATTTTTTGTGTATATTGTTTCACTGTATTTTATATAATAAATAGTGGATATTTTGCCATATCTAATTTGACACCGTTTTTTGTGAACTTTCATCATAAGTTTCATTACCAATTTTGAACTAATTTTATTAAAAAGTTGAAAATAAATATCATAATTTCAAGTGGTTGTATGACTTGTTGTATTATTATTTATTTCATATTTACTATTGTATATTTTACGAGTATTTATTATGTTGATCGACATTCAATAATGAGATTTTGAGAGTTATTTATTGTACTAGGGTGGGTTTCAAGATACAATTGTATATGATAATTATATTTCTGGTTATGTTTTATTATTTTTAACTTAATTTGTGTATATTTTTTTCTATTTTATTGTAAATATATATAATATTTTACCTACTCACACATGTTATTAAAAGAACAAAGGGGTAGGGGCTCAACACATAGGGAATTAAGACATTTTTTAAAATTAATTTTCTTATTTTTTTGTTTGTTTTGTTAAAATTTTTGTAATATTTTTATTATGGAAAATCTTTTGATCATTGCTTTTCTTTATTTCTTTTCTATTTTTGTTCTTTTGTTTGTTTTGGTTTTGTTTTTAAAAAGTCATTCGCTATTTAGGAAACAAGAAACCAATATTACGCCTGTTTTTAGTTTAAGAACAAGTTCTCTATACACATATAATATTTTAAATACATACACATAGATAAACTTAGATAGATTTATATATATTACTATTTAGTTAAGATCAGTTGAATTTAAATATTTCTTTGTTTTGTTTATTTAAAGTTTTTAGGTAAAATTTTGAAACAGCTTTTCTAAAAATATTCTTCATTTTTCATTAAATGTGTTTTTTTTTTAAATTTATTTTTAAAATTTTTTTTATTATTGATTTACTTATTTTCATATATTTTTCTTTTGTTTTTTTATTTTGTGTAAGTTTCTTTTTGAAATTTTATTGTTTTAGCAGTTGTTTTTTGGACTCGTGTTTTAGTAAGTAATTTAAAGTATTTTGTATTTATAATTTGTATTTTGTTTGTATTTCAATAGTAAAGTTTAAGTTTTTGGTAGTTTTGTAAAGTTTTTGAAAGCTTTTTGGGTACAATCTCCTGCTAAGGTACACATTCTAAAGTTTCTACGGCAGGTTTAGGTTTAGTAGTATAAATATTTTTTTTATGTTGTATTTAATCTCATATTTATTGTTTTTTTAAGTTTTGAGGAAGCAGATGCATTAACTTTGTTTTATAATGTGTGATACAGAAATGATATAGGAACTTAATAAAGGGAAATCATCAAGGCTTTGGAAGACTTGAAAAAAATCTGGTATAAGGAATGGGGATACAAAAATTATGTGTTTTTTTTTTTTTTGTTAATATTACGAATCATTCAGGGAATTATCAATTCAAGGTGCTTATTTCAATTTTTGTTACAACTTGCACAGAATTCCTTCAAAATATAGAAATTTTTCATATGATTGTACATATCTACATTTAATTAGTATACGAGTATAAGTATTATGCAGTTTAAGTGTTTTTTTTCTTTATTTATAGTAGTTGCTGTCGGATAAAGAGGATTGAAAAATATTGGCATACTTGTACAACGGTTCTGGACGGCTAATACGATATTAAAAAAAAAAAACAAAAAAAAAAAAATGTATACTATGCTTCGTACTTCGAATTTTTTTTAAAATCCCATTATTTATTAGCTATGCAGCGAAAGGGGTAAATATCGATGAAAGCATGTTCAAATGACAGCCATTGTGTATAATAAAGTTTAAAAATACAATGTGGTGCACCATGTAGCGGTATAACCACGTATAAATATTGAAAATTATGAAAGCAACAGATCTTTTCCACAGAAAAGCAGAAAAGCATCTAATTACTAATTGAAAAAAAAGGATGATAACAATATTGATCTCAAAATTCATCTGCTTGATAATATTTCTGGAAAGATGATTTGTTTTGGCCGAAAAGATGCTCAATCTTAATTTTCCAATTTATTGTATACATTTTTCCAAACATTATTCAGCTGGCACCTCCGTATTGATTAGTAGATTTTATATCATGTATAATTGTATAAAGTTACAAAATTGTGGGTGCTTTGGTTTGATTTATTTCAAAATTTATTTACTTCTTGTTAGAGCTTTTGGTTGTTTCCAAAATTTGTTTACTATAAATTAACATTGATTTTTTTAGGTTTAGCTGGATAAGTTTTTAAGTCTGTTCATTTCAATTAATGTATTTTATTATTAATTGCACGGTTGGTGCCTGTTAACTTCCTAGCATCTAGTTCTAATACAAAGGGACTTTTAGCGACTTAACCCTTCTTAAAGCCACATATGCTTGACCAGCAAGGAGCTTTAAGCGTAAATAGATAACGGCATGACCGACAGTACTGCCTGAATTTTGTGTACTGTGCAAAACCAGCATTATATAATAGGCAACAATTTTCGTTTAGCAGTGCCGTGACTAAAAAAGATTCGGCCGAATCTTTTCTTGAATTTGTATGACACAAAACAATTTTACTGCAAACATAATGTGCGTTGTTTTGAATAACATTTGTTGGTGTTTTTAATGCGTTCATTGCATAATTCTTATCTGGTATTTCATTTTCGCTTCACGTTGCCATTTATTTTGAACAAAGGGACAAACACTTTCCAATGATTTACCAAAGAATCAACAATGCACACCTTTCTGCCCTTGTAATCAGTACTATTATAGTGTCCTTTATTCAGAACAAAATGTAGTACGTTGCGCAGGACTTGATATATGACGAATCAGATACTTTGATTTAAATACAATTAAAATAGTTTAATGTAAAAAAAAAATATTAAGAGACGACTTAATTGATGTCTCTATGCTTTATATGCAAAATTTGTTCCACTAATTCTGACTTTCCCGGTAAATTTTCGAATTTTTTTTTTTGGATATTGTATTGTCACCAGAACTAAAGATGTATGCAAAATTTCACCTCAATCGGATGTCAAGAAATGGTTCTAATCAAGCTTACAAGATTTGGCTATAAACAAATAAACTAAGTAACATACATTGTTAGTTAAAAGATAAAAGCTTTTAACAAAATATATGAAAAAATCATAGCACAATATGAAGGAGACTAAGATAAATTACTCCTGTAAAAGTATTATGACTGCACAAATCATTTGAAAAACGCAACGAATTTTCGAACTACCCAGTAATTATAGTCATATGGTGCAATCAGAATTAAGTGGGCCCACATTTTTTATTTAAATTATATTTATTATTGGAGAACATAGTAAAGGTGTTATAAAATGTCTATGCTAATTTGGAATATTAATGATTTTTATATTTATTGTGCTATAAAGCTCAACATAGTCTCCATATCAATCAATATTATCACATCTGCTGACATAATTGCATTGCATATTTTATGGTGGCAGACATCATCGGGTTTTCCACGACTCTGGGATTTTGCAAATGACTCTTCAAGAATCTATAAGCTTACCTTTACTATATCTGAATATTACTTCTTTACTGAACCAGAAGTCAGGTGTTTTATGAGATTCGTAAAAATGTTGGATCAATAAACTTAGTGTCTCTCTCAGTGGCATTACAATGATTAAAAACTGTCGGATGTCAAAGATAGTTAAATATAAAAATGAATGAATTGAAGTAATTAAATAAATAAATGTTGCAAAATTCAAAAAAAAACAATAAAAAAAAAATATGCGCAGAGTACGAGAATATCTACAAATATACTAACATATCAATGCAAACGAAAAGGACAGTTACAATAAAATAATTTTAAATTTCTATAGTTTTAGATCATTTGAATATCTCTTCTTTTGATTAATTTTTCTCTTACCTTAAAAGCTAATTAAGCTATATAGAATATACTTCTATTCTGTCTGGTTTATTTTCATTTCTAGTAGCAGTTTTCAGTAAAACTTCTTTCTTTTTTAAGTATTTACCAATTCGCAGTTTGCTGTTGTGGTCCAATTATGTTTTCATTATTTCTTAATAAAAAAAAAAAAAAAAGTACACATACACATATGTGTTTAATAATTCGCTCACATTACAATACAATAATTTTTCAATTCATTTTATGGTATATATCTTTTCTATTCACAAGGGTTTTCATCATCATCATCATCGTCATCATTTGATACTTGTATTTTTCATTCTTTACCTTTATTTCCGATAGCTTTATCTTTACTTTATTCTACACATATTTTCAAGGTTTTTTTTTTGTTTTTCGCGTTTTCCTATGATTTTTACTAAAGAACGCAACGACACACTAAGTACAAGAAGAAAAATAGAACAGTTTTTGTGTTTTGGTTTGTTTCTTTAATTATTCGTAATTTTTTCTATATGAAAACATATTTTATTGTTTTGGTTTTTTAGTTTCAGTTGTTTTTTTTTTTGGCTTTGAAGAAAAATATTTTAATTTCTTATTTATTTCTTTTTTTTTTTTGATATATTAAATCTTGTCTTTAAATTACTTCTTTTTATTATCATAGACATTTTTTTCCTTATAGATTTAGATTTGCTTAACAAGCATATTTATTTTATTTTTTATTTTATTTTCTCTTTATTTATTTATTTATCTTTTTTTTTTTTTTTGTATAGAAATAGCAACAACGAGAAATAACAAACAACGATGGATTCAGGTGTACATTTATAGTACAAGCATATATGTATGTATATAAGTACATACATATATGTATAAATTAAAAAAAAAAAAAACAATCAGTTATGGAAAAGGTTTGTTTTTATTTTTACTTTTTATTATTATTTAAATTGTTGTTATGTTTTAATTATTTCCTTTTGTTATATTCAAATACATACATATATATATAAATTTTTTTTAAAATTGTGGTTTAACTTTTATAGTTTTCTTAAGAAATTTGTCTTTATTTAGAATTTACCTTATCTTTTTTTTTTGTTTAATTTATAATTTATTTTACTTCATTTTATTTTAAGTAAAGCTTTCGTTTCTTAATTTGGTTACTTTTGTTTTTCATTCTAAAAGATTTTCGGTTTTCCTTTTGCCAGAGGAAAAGGCAAAGCATACTTTCGAGCTATAAAAAAGCCCGACTTGCTTTAAAATACTTGATGTTCTTTTCCAAATTGGCAACATTCTTTTTTCTAAAATATTTCTTTCTCACACAAATATCAAAACAATAGTTTAGTGTAGTTTCTAGGGTGACACAAAATTCTCGCCAGATTTCAATTTCCATACCACATATATACATATATTTATGTATACTTTTGGAAAGATATGAGGGTGTAATATTAGGTTGGCAAGAAATTTATTGTTTTTATTTGTTTTTAACGGAATGGGCTTTCTAATAACCATATTGTGATAAAAGTGATGATGGCTTGAGGAAAAGAGTTGTAGATTATAAGAACTTAAAGGTAGTATAAGCTGCCCAGAACACTAAGCTCTTTTCCTCTTTGAAATATCAAAGCAAAATATGGATAATGTGCATCTGTCTATTTAAACCAATATTGCAAGCACAAAACTCAATCAAATTTCATTAACTTTTTTAACTAACTTAACTTTTTTTACATGTTTCTAACAAAATGCGCGCAAGCATTTGACAAACATTTGATGCCCACAATGTTATTTGTTGCAAACTTAAAATAATAATGTTGTAGTTTGGGATTATTAAAATAGTGGAGTTTTTATCAAATGACATGAAATTGAAATCTTGTGCGACTTTTGGGAAAAATATCATCTGATTGATTCTGTCATATGTTTACTTAGACAACTTTGTTGAGAATTTACCATGCCTGTTGCATACAAAAGAGAAAGAAATAGATTTCATTATTTTTGTTTATATTTTCCTAACAAATGATATTAAAAGAAAAAAAAAAAAAACAACATTTTATCAAAAACAAACAAAAACTCATACTATAACATCATTTTATTTATTTTTTTTTTTGAGCATTTTTAAAAACTCTGGTGACATTCACATTCATTCATCTATTAATTTATTTATTTATTTATCGTATCATACATATCAAACAATATCATAAAATATTAGTATTATATCCTTTGTTTCCGCAATTCTTTTTTCGTTTATTTCTTTATATAATCACAGCTAAACGACTAATTTACAAAAGATTTTCAGGTTACATAGATAAATTCATACATAAACATATATCTATATCTATATATAGTAAATATGTAGTGTATATATAAGTAGTGAGTAGCGCACACATGCGTACGAGTACATTGAAACATTTGTAGTACAAGATACATAAATCCATTGAAAAGATAATAATTTGTATGCCTCCTTTTTTTCTTGTTAATACATACTATAAATATCTTATATATAACTTATATCAACAACGAAAAAAAAAAAAAAAAAAATATAAATATATATCTATATATATTTATTATTATTTATTTATGTATAGAATTGTCCAACTGGAAGAAATCAAGAGCAGAAATTTCATACTGATTTTTTGGTTTCTGATTTTGGGATCTACAATATTTTTGGTTTTGGCTGGTTTATTTTTGTAGCATATCAAATGCCCGCTTAGGAATTCATTGAGGCGTTTCTTTATAATTACATTTATTAGCAGGAGACACCCTGTTTGGCAACCGCTGTGTACCATGTACTCACTTTAACTAATGACGGTGAATCTGGTGTTGTTGACGGGAGTGCTTCATTATCATTATCTTCACTACCTGCAATATTACCATCAGCGTTTACAGAGGCATTGGTGTTAGCAGCACTAGTAGCAACAGCAGCACTTGTTGTTGCTACATCAATTGATTGTTGTTGCTTGCATTCATTGTACACATTTTCAGCAGAATAGTAAGTTGTTGCTGCCGAACAACAACAAGTTCCTGTTGTCTTCTTGGTTGGTAACATTTTCACTCTATTATCACCATGATCATCATCATCGCCATAATCATTGTCAGTTACAGTTAATACATGATCAGTTCTATATGTTACTGGTGGTTTTGTTTTTCTTTTTGTTTGATGTTGAGTTTTTTTTTGATTAAACTGCTTTGATTTTCTTACTTTGTTGCTGTTGCTGCTAAAATTGTTGCTGGCCATGGTTATAGGACATGCTGAAGCTGTTGCAGTTGTTAGCAACATTGATGCTGCTGCTGATTTTGTTGGTACTGTTGGAGTTATTCTATGTTGAGCATTTCGTGAATGGAGTTGCTGTTGTTGATATGCAATATTGTGTGATGTGTATTGCCGGTATTGCTGTTGTTGTTGTTGTTGCTGCTGCTGTTGCAAATGTTGTGGATGATGAAAATGCATAGGCATTGGAGTATGTGTTTCTCGACCAAATTGTGGTCCCACTTGTGGACAACGAAAACGTATTGCTTGCTCATTAGCAGCATTCAGATCGGACCGAAGTGTTGCCATAGCAGCAGTGACATTAGTTGATGTTGCTGTACGAAATTGTTGTTGTTGCTGATGTTGCTCTTGTTGATGCAGTTGTAGTGTGGCAACACGCTTTTTGCTGCGTGCGGCATGTTGCTGCACTATATGATGATGTTGGCGTTGCTTGCTGCGCTTGCGCTGCTTGTGGTGACGATGTTGATGACTTTGATTATAATTTTGTTGTTGCTGGGAGCGTTGCTTGCGGACTTGTCGTTGTTGTGGTTGTATGTAGCGTAGTTGCAACTCTGCCTGTGGTCTCAGACATTGACGACAAAATGAGTTTGTGGTTATGATATCGATTGATTTTGGTGTTGCGAAATTTTGGCCATTATCGTTGTCACTGTCACTGTCGCTTTCAATTTTTATAGCTTTATGACAACTCGTTGTTGTTGCACTAGCTATTGTTGTTGTTGTGCTTGTCAGAGACTCACATTCATGATCATCAATATCATTATAATTATCATCATCATAATCATAATCACCATCATCGTGATCATGGTGATAGCTGCAAAAACAAAGCCATTGCTGCTGACCTTTTAAATGTTGTTGGTCTTCAATAGGAAGTTGTTTTGCTTCTTGTGGATAATATTGTTGGTGGCTTGGTGTTTGCTTGTAGTGTATCTGATTTTGACTCAATTTACAAATTTTGCATTTATTAGATGTTATTGTTGTTAGTTGCAGTTGCTCCTGTTGCTGACGAGAATATTGGAGCTGATCATGGTGCTGTTTCTGACTTTGTTGCTGGTTTTGTTGTTGATGTTGTTGTTGATGTTGTTGGTGATGTTGTTGTTGATGTTGCTGCATCTTTTCATTCTGCTCATGTCTGATTTTTGTTCTACTATTTGATATTTTTCTTCTATGTTGATGCTCTGGTTGCTGTTGCTGTTGTCGATGTCTCGGTCTTGCAGTATATTCATCACCTTTATCGGTTGGATATGGTCAGAATGCTGTATCAAAAACGGACATAGATCTCGAGATTGCTTCATCATTACGACAAGCCTCTAAAAATTCTTCAAGGGTAACGACACCATCACGATTTATATCCATTTTCTGTTGTTGTAAGGGAACAAACATATTAGAATAAATAGAATAGATTAGTGGAAGGATAGATTATGTTATAAAGAGAATTAAGACATACTAGAAAGTTTATTCTTACATAAAGCTGATGCTTATGAAGTGTTGCATCTAATCACAATCACAAATTCACTTATCTAAAAACAAATTCAATAAACATCTCCATTTTATATTTTCTCATTTAATACTTTTATATACTGGAATGAAATGTGGAAAAGAAGTAAAGAAAATGGATTCCACAATTTTTGGTCAGTCTTGACTACGTGACTAGGATATCTAATCGTATACGGACAAACAGAAAGACAGAAAAACCAAGGGACAAACAGAAAGATAGATAGAGACGATAAGCACTATTATTGATTAATTTTCACAGCTCATTTTTCACATTCTTTGTTTTGTTTCCCTTAAGAATCGGAAGAGAAATTTACGTACTTTATAAAGACAAACAGAAAAATAAGAAGTAGTGGGAATAATCAGAAGAAAGAAGAAGAAAAAGTACAATTTCGAGTTCAAAGGGAGGAAGCTTTTAGTCATTATTTATTGCGGATTATGAAAACTAGACAAATCAAATGGAGTGGTAGATATTGATTATTAAATTAGAGCGTATTCCTAGAATTCATTATCAAAGCTAAGGTCGATTTTGGGTAGAACATACATGACGCAAAGCTGCAAAATAAGATGGTTAGGAATGATGATGAAGAAAATTTATAAAATGGTACTGGTCCACTGATAATTCCATAATTAAAAGATACGGGAAAGGCATAGAAAAATATTGTATATTACAACATAAAATTGACAGAGGGAATGAGAAATGTCAAAATAATTGTTTCGAGAGTGTAAACACAAGCAAGAGACGCCAAAGAAGAATCATGCATAAGTGTCGCAACAAAATGGCTACGTGTAAGACGATCGAATCATAAACAGCTGTTCATTCGAATGTTCAATGTTCGAAAAACGAAGTCGCCCAGAATGCTGGCACACCTACGGTTTTGTTTGGTCTATTTTGAAACCAACCGACCTCAAAATGTCTGGCGATTTTTGGCTCATACCCGTATATATTAATACGATCCTTATTTAACGTCAATCTCTCTAGATGTGTCAAATGCAATTCTTATGCCAATATATTGATAATACAGCAACGGAAAACAGGTGAGAAATTTTAACGTTTAAAAACAGCAACAACAAGTATTTACAAAACCATACTCTCGCGGGTGACACAATGAAGTTGTGAATTGAGAGTACTAGAATAGTTTTGAAGTGTTATGTACGTTCGATCGATGATGTACAAGAACGAAAACGTAGAAAACAACAAAAATCAAGAGCGAAAAACCAATATCGTGCACCTTGCCTGACAGCATTCGTATTTTACGTTTCTCTAATTGTGATAAATATAATAAAATAAAGATCAAGTGTGTTCGACCACTGGTCAATAATAGTACATTGAAATGTAGTAGCAATTGAATTAAGTGAACTTGTTTTTTCTTAACTTATTTGGAATCAATGAGAATATAGAGAAGGAAAAATTTATTATTATCATTATTTATATCCCGGGTAAACATCCATTCTTCAGGCACAAAAGATAGCTCCCATAATACTAAGTATAACAGTAGAATACATATTTTATACACTTCATTACATTGCCGTAATAAATAGAATGTAATGAAAGGAAAAAGGAATTAGAGTGTGGGGAAATCTACAGTCAAGCAGACTCATGCAGAATTTATGCTGGTCATGGATGTATTTGGATTTAATCTTTTACTTATTCAATCATATCAATTTAATCATTCATTCATTCAGTTATTCAATATTCTTTGCATGGATATTGTATTTCGTGTTAGTCATTTTTCGTTGTATATTATTTCTGTACTCACCTGAAATATTTGCTCGACTTTGCCCTTGATTTTCTCTTCTTCGGGACATTCGTCGGGCAATCTGCCCATCAGTTCGTATATGGCAGTCACAATGTCAGTCATTTCTTCCCTTGTAATAAAGCCATCACCATTGATGTCGTACAATGAGAAGGTCCAGCGTAGTTTCTCTTCAACGGAACCACGCGACAATATCGAAAGTCCTTGAACAAAATCCTGTATTGCGAAAATAAGAAAAAAAAAAAAAGCAAAGAGAAGGGAAAAATATTGTTTATTGTATTGTAGTATATGAGTATATGGGAAAAATTACATAATACAACATAATATTTCGAAGACAGCAGAGGGAGTTGTAGAACCCAACTGTGTAAACACATTTTAAACTTGTTGGTGGGAAAAGTAGTGAGTAAATTGAAAGAAGGATCATTGTCCCATACAAAAATGATGAGAAGAATGAAGAAAAGAAGTGAAATGAAAATATGATGTAAAAAACTGCACGTAATCCGTGCGGAATCTTTGACTTTTTCTTTAAGGTTATTATAAGAAACATAAATTTATTACAATTTTTATTCTCTTCTCCGTCTTCGTCTTTGTTACCTATCCTTCGTCCTTGCATTGAATTTGTAGTTAAGGTAGCCATCGACATATCAAATGGTTGTTCACTTGGCTCTCTTTTTGAAAGAGCGGAAGCTCTTTGACGTATCGATGGCGGTGTTTTTACGCTTGACCAACTGCTTTCATAAAATCAAACCGTTTTGATTTATCTTCAGATCTCTCTCTCTCAATTTTTGCATTTGAAGATCATTTGATGTGCCGATTATTCTAGTGTTGCTAGTGAATAACATATTATTTAGGTATTTTATTGTTGTTTGTTTTGTTTGTCATGGGTTTTATCTGCCGTACATTCCTTGTGTACACTCACTCGTTGCCTTCAAAGAGTAGTAGTTTGGCGAACGAAATGTGATATAGTCGGTGGGCAACGCATCAACCAACAACAACAACGATTTGAACAACCATTTCATGTGTCAATGGCCTTTAGATAGCGATGGCTCCTTTTTTCACTACATTGATTCCATTTGTTGTTCTTATTGTTGTCAGCTGTTGTTCTTTTTCATGTTGTAGGAAGGCATGTGGATTTGAGTTTTGGTTGGGGTTTGGGTTTGATATTTTTTTCTTGCTTATTTTGTTCCATTGAGACTTGCCTACCGCCAGTTCAACATTTACTGCTATGCGGCCATATGACAACAAACAACAACAGTAAGAACTACCTCTAGCCTCAGCATAAATGTTAGGACTAGGGCTAGAAGTATTAGTGGCAGCAGCAATGGAATAATCTTTTCATTTCTCTGAATTTCTTTTTAGTTGAATTGTCCATCAGATTTTCTCTCTTTGGGGATGGAATGGGTTGGTTTTCACTGGTTTCATTCTGATAAGAATGTGTCGCTACTGAACTTTTGCAATAATTACAATTTTTTCATACTTGGAAGTAGGAGTCGGAAAATGAAGAAATGATGAATGGATGATGGTGGATATATTAAGGACGACATTCATAGAACGTGGAGAACACATGTGAGACATATTTTTTTTTTTAATAAAAAATTCCTTAAGCAATTGAAAGTGCACAGACAAATACTAGCAGAAATTTTTAAATCGATGTTTGCTTGTAGAAGTGACTGGAGAGTCACTACAACAAGTCGAACATACCTGAATACCTATTTTAAGCACAAAAAAAGAGCGACGATTCAAGTCATTTCTTACGAACATTCGGGTTTAAGCTATCAGATTTGGTTGCATACACTTTAGCGAATGATTTGAAAACATGAACAGATTGCTATGCAATCCAGCATATAAAAATGGAATTTCAACCTTAAACAAATACACAAACATTGTTATAATTTTGCGCATTGAACGAAAAGTATGGAATCCAGAATGCTTTGGGGGAGACCAATGTATTGTATATGTTCGCCCAGTCCCAACTTTCACCATATTTACGTCCAATTAGGGTAAATGTGTTTTGGGATGTAAAGATAATGTATAATAAGATAAGTATCAATCTTGAATTTAAATTTGATATTATTTTTTTTTTTTGTTTTATAAATTTCTTCTACAAAGGAATGCGAAGACTCCCCCCGTAGGAAAATCAACAAACAACTTTCAAATTTGGATTTATTTCTAATTCTGTATTTTCACCATAGCCCCAATGTATGCATATTCTGCATGAATGTAATATCATCTCTGTTTTATTTATTGTTACAATTCACATTGACTGCCTGACATCCAAAGAGTTGCGGGTTCGATTCCCACTCAAGGCAAGTCTGGTCCTGTACTTTTCTAATTTCCTCCATTCCTTATTAACTTTCTCCTGAACAGAAGGCCTCTGTCTCTAATGCTCATATTAAATACTAGGTTGTAATTTTTATTTATAATCTTAGAGTCTAATAAATAAATAAATAAATTCATTTTGCTTTATATTGTGCAACATTAAACATCGAAATACAAAAGTTTTATACACTGACTTACATTTTAGGATTCCGTTCCCAAAGGGAACCAAACGGAACCTATTACAAACTGTAGGGGGGTTCCGTACCAGATGTATGGGAGGTACACCCCCACCAACCAACACCCCCTTCCCTTAGTTGACCGATTTGGCTGGTTCCGACAAATTTCCGTTCAATAGTGGAAAAAGCAAAAAGTTTTTCGACTAAGAACATGAATTTTAATGGTGGGTTTGTATGGGATTTGACTAATTCAATCAAATATATCGCACCTATATTAAAATCTTATAGTGTCTAAATTTCAGTTCAATAGTTCAAGAATCAAAAAAGTTTTTCTAATAAAAGCCAAAGTTTTAATGGGGGTTTGCATTGGAGGTACCCTCCCTAGTGGTCCGATCAAACTGAAATTTCGACCCTATAAGTTTCTTATCCACTTCCACTAACCAAGAAAATTTTAGGATTGTGGGTTTACTGGATCGTATAGGTTCCATGCAGACCAAAATTTTTCTTGTATGGAAACCCCTTTAAATTTTTGAAAATATTTTAGTTTTAGTATTTAGTTCTATTTCGCTGGCACATTCTGTGAAAATTTCAACTCTCTACCTACTACGGTTCATGAGATAAGACCCGAGGACGGACGGATGGACGGGCGGACAACGAAGTCTCTGTACCCTTTGAGTCCGGAATCCTAAATAATAACAAAAAAAAAAAAAAAATTAAGATAAAAATGAATAACTTGATTATGAAGAGGCGAATTAAATTAATATTGTGTATAAAAGAGCATATGAAAGTCTTTGAGTGTGTATTTATAAAACTGTTGCCAATATGTATGTTCCCTTTGATCGAGTATCTAGATAAAATTTCCTATGGTATATGTCTCTGTGTATGCCAATAGCCATTTGTTATAACCAAGAAATGAAACAGGCACAAGCACAAACAAATAAAAGTAGGAAAAGTAGTAGGTCAAATAAGAAAGGAAAGCAAACTGCCAGGGAAATTAACAGGTAGGATGGTATATACATAGGTAGTTAGGTCGGTAGATAACAACAGGATGAAAGAGGTTTTCGAGAACACTTGGCAGCTATATAGATATATTTAGTTGTACTATGTATGGCGTGGCATGCGACAAATTTACGACATTTTAATGCACTTAAGTACTTTGCAAATAATTCAATTTAATATACTTTACGAAAAGCAAATACTGCAAAAGCGAAAAATAACATCAGAAACAGAAGGGACAATAATAACAACAATAGTAACATCAATAAGTTACAGAAAAAGAAAATCAAGTTGATGATGAAGATGATAAATATGAAGAAAAACATATCTCAGCTAGAAGATGAGTTGATAGAATTGAAGGGCGGTGACAACGACAACGTCTATGACGATAATAACGAACAAAGAAAATATGAAGAAAACGACAATACTTACAACAACAAAAAAAAAAAAAAATAAAACAAAAATTGAACTAAATGAATTAGTGAGTGAGTTAGTGACAAGATGAAGAAATGATTTCACAATAGCAAAATTAACAATTTACAAAAGAAATAACAATAATAACAACAACAACAATTATAATAATAATAGTAATAATAATAATAATAATAAAAGTAAATGTAAAGATAGTTGCGATAATAAGTGGAGAATGCACCTGAAATTGATTTATTGTTTAGTTTCCGTTTCTAGATGAAGTTAATTATTTTTGAAATACATGTAGTTATACTTTAATTAAGTTAATATCATTACTAATAAAATGAATAAAACATATAATCAATCTTTTTCTACTTTTATTTGCTTTAACTGGAAACATCGCTACAAAATTTCGCATGTGTAGCGATAATTGACCAATTTTACTAGTCTCAAAATGTTTTTCATGAAAAAGATTATAATTTAACGAAAAACGGGTTCCGTACCAGATTGGGGTTTGTATGGGAGGTACCGCTCCTAGTTGGCCGATTTGACTGATTCCAATAGATGTGTAGCGCCTATATCAAAAACTTATAATGTTTAAATTTCAGTTCGATAGAACAAAAAACCAGAAACTGAATTTTAATGGGGGTTTGTATGGGAGGTACCCTTCCTAGTGGTCCGATCAAACTGAAATTTCGACAAAATAAGTTTCTGATATATAGCCACCAACCGCCAAAATTTTAAGATCGTGAGATTACTGGATCGTATAGCTGTCATACAAACCAAAATGTTTCTTGTATAGGGACCCCTTTAAGTTTTTGAAAATATCTTAGTTTTAGTATTTGGCGATGCCCGGAACTACATATTCTGTGGAAATTTCAAATCTCTAGCTAATGCGGTTTATGAGATATAACCCTGGGACGGATAACGAAGTCCCTGCAATAGGGTTCCTGTTGGTACCCTTTGGGTCTGGAACTCTAAAAAGTAAAGGATACCATTTACATTTTAATAGAGGTTATATTGTATATGTTTCAAGCAAACCTTTGCAACTTAAAGCAGTTCATTATTTATTTTGTATGGCACACGATAATTTCGCCTAAAACCAAAGGAATACTGTTATATATGATAACATTAATTATGTATTATCTCTGTAACAGTTGCGATTATCACTGTAATATTTTACCAGGTGATAAGTTAGTGGCTTTAGATCAAATTTGCACCAAAAAGTAAATTTCGTAAAAAAATTAACCTACAATCATTTCGTGCAAATCTTAATCCGAGTCTAGGGATTTTCATGTTCCTAGCAATGAATTTACGAATGCAATACTAAATGAAACAAGTTTCTCCAACCCCAACTCAAGTTACAAGTTACGAAATTGATATTAAATACGCGTGGAAACCATCACCGCATGATGTTAAATAAATTGCGATACTGAATTCACCAACATTAATTTGTTTGATGTACATATACGTAAGTAAGTACAAGTATACATATACGTATGTAAGTATGTACATAAACGAAATGAGTTGTACGTAAGTGTATATAATGAGAATGAAGTCAACAAAAAGGCATTTATTCACGATTTATTAATGCGTGGTGAGTCTTATAAGTAAATTTTTTTTTTTAAGTAAAATGTTTGTTGCTGCCGTTGTCAAGTTAAGAAAAAGTTAAAGAAAGCACAAGGAAAAAGTTGAGTACGAGTATCTAACTGACAAGTGATAGGAAAATGCCAACGACATCTTTTTCTCTTACTTCATTTTCCTTTATCAACGACAAATGCACGCAGCCCTTGTCATTTTCACAGTTCCAAGACAAGTGACTAACGCAACTTGATCGAGTGAATCAAACTTTTAAAATTAAATGATATAAAATGAAATAAGTAAAGTGAAGAGAAGGAGAAGGAGAAGGAGACGGAGAAGGAAAACAATAGAAAGGGGTCATTAAAACTTTTAATTTTCTTTTACTTATATATTCTTTATATGTGCGTGCGTGCCTAAAACAATATATCTTAATGTGAATATGGAATAAGAAAAAGGATGTGTGTTGAACATTTATGTAGAGTTGAATAATTAAACGTACAACTGCATTTCGTTTATCCTTTGTCGTGATGATGAGAAGGAGAATAAAGGATTATATGGAAGAAAGAACAAATGGATGGAAGAAAGCGTGAGAATGTGCGCGTGTCCTTTTTTTAAATTTATGTACATATTCAGATTCTCTTCGCTATTTGAGTTTGAGTGTGCCTCACATGCAAATTTTGTGCCAACAATACAGTTCCATAGAGAAATTTACTAGAATGTTCATAATAGTATAGAAGGAAGGCATAATGAAGGCGGCTGATGAGTTAAGAGGAAGAAAGCGGTAACAGAAATGGAAATGGTTCGAAATGAACGATTGTGCCTAATTGAAAATTGTGTGGAAATTTTCGCACCAACAACCTTTACATACATGCATATAAGTAACGTGGTGTGTCTTACGAGTTTATAGCTCCGCGCTACAATATCGGAGCGAACTCAGTTGCGTAACGAATGACTGACTCCTCAAAAAAAATTTGTTGAAAGTGAGCTAAGTTTTGACCTTCGTTCGATTATAATAACAACAGAAAATGTCGAGCATATATGACTGAAGATCAAAGAAGATCATTGTTTAGCTGGTACAAGGCTTAGAAAACAAATTTGAAATTTTGGAATTTGTATTTCTAGGACTCTAACCGATAAATTATGGAAATTTACGAAAAAAGCTAACGGTAAATTAATAAAAGCTCCATTTCATTGATTGAAAGTGTTGGAAGTCTACTTAAAAGAATTGGCTATATCAAGAATAGAAAATTCTACTCAAAGGTCACCGGTTCGATCACAAAATGATGACTGAAGAAAGTGGCTTTTTCAGAACTGCTTCAGTGAAACAAAATGAAACAACCGACTTGAGTGTGTTGCTTAACCTGATAAGGTAGAATAATGCAAAAATGGATTTCTAAACGCAAGTTAGATACTTTAAGAACACATCTTGTATGTGAAGGCGTATCTGTAAATGAAGGGCACAGTGAAGTTAGTAGTGCGTATTTAACGTACTTTGCAGTCGTTTGCGAGTTGAGGTCATTATTCAACCAAAATGGCGCTATTGTCAGTTTAAATCGAAGCAAAACAGCACCGACAACAGGCACTTATGGACGCATAATGCAAACAATCTATTTGTTATTCTGGTAGCTGCAGGAGTAAAAATAGCAATAATTCTTCATTTTAATTCCAAAACACGTCCGTTGTTTTTAATGTTGTTGTTGTAGTTGTCATTATCTACTGAGTATGGGAACCGAAATTGGGAAAGGTTTGGTCTATAATTGTTGTTTTTGCTGGTTGGTTTCCACAACAAGTTCTAGTTACATGTTGAAAGTTTTTCAATGGCATTCCATTATTTTATCTCGATTTCTCTCTTCGATATCACCCCATATCGTAAGTGAATCCACGTTTCGTGTTCATCATGTTTGTCAAAAATATTCGCATATATAAAATGTATATGTATCATGTGTATATGCTTTGAACTACAATAAAATGCACAATAATTTTTTAAATTACAAGTACAAACAAGAGTCAATGAAAAAAAAAAAAGGTAGGAAAAATAAACAAATAACATTTTACATTGATAAACATGCAAATGCTTTTTTTGTTTTCATATTTACTATTATATTTTCAGATTCGATACTTAGGTCTGGTCTTGGATAAGCGCCTTTCTTGGCGCACTCATGTGAAGAGAGTCTCTGCATGCTGTTGTCAAAAGATGATGAAATTGGATCGCTCGCAGTAGCGATTAGTAAACTGTCACCCCAACCCCCTAGCAAGGGCCCTAATTCACAACAGAGCTCCTCGTCGGCTAAAACGGCTTCACCCAAATGATTAATTAATGTTTTAATAAAAGTGAAAAAACTAAAAACTATTATATTTCAGAAATGTTTTTTATAAACTGCATGTGTATTTTCCAATGACAGACAATTATAGTGTAAAGTAGCATAGCACTAAGTATAACATGATCAGCTTCAACAAAAACATAATCTTTATGTTGAAGATGCGCCCATATTTTTTGTATTATAGGAAAAATAATTTAGATTTTAAATTAGTGATTTTGAAACCATATGTCTCTGGATTTTTAAAGAGTGTCACCGCTTCTTAAGAACGGCTCACCGTGTGTAGAATGCCGAATCATGAAAATTTCTAAAAGTTTTTAGGATGTTGTACTAAATATAATATTTGTAGACTGAACATAACTAAATGAAATGAGAAATCCTGGATTTGATATTATGTTTCTACAAATCTCAAAACCTATATATGACTGTAATATGAATATAGAAATAAGTATTAAGTAAAATATTAACTTTGATCATAAATGAAATATTTGCAGAATGAATAAATGTGTTTTTATGGAAATTCATTAACCGATTAAATTTCATTAATTTATTGATTGAATGAGAATTTCTATTTTATGTTACTGGCTTAAATGTTATCATAGATTTTATATAGAAATGTAGTTGGAGGTATTTGAGAAAAGTGCTCATAACAAACCGTTTGGCTGCAATAAACTTCGTAGTGCTTCACCTAATTGTATAAGTTTGTTATTTCTTTCAGCAGCAACAATCAATCTATTTTCCTTCTTCGCTTTCACCTAAGCCATCTCTCTTCTCACATAATCACTTTCATGTTACTGTTCTTCTTTTTATACTCTTCACGAAAGTGAATAGTATTTATTATAAGCTTGTCATGAAGTTTGTAACATGCAGAAGAAGACAAAAAAAAAAAAAAAAAAAGAAAAAACAACATAAAGTATATATATTCTTGATCAGATCGATTGGACGATTGATTAAGCCATGTCCGTCTGTTCGTTTGTATGTTTGCAAACTAGTCCCTCAGTTTTTGAGCTAGAGAGCTGAAGTTTTGCACGAACGCAGTACATTTGTTGGAACCAACCCAATCGGACCACTAGGAGGGGTACTTCATATACATACCACCCATTTGAATTCATGATCTTATTAGAAAAACTTTTTCGATTTTTGTCCAATCGAACTGAAACTTGGAATCTATCAATTTAAAAAAAAAATGTGCAACATATTTGTCGAAACCAGCCCAATCGAACCACTACGGAGGGTACCTCCCATACAAGCTACCCGTTTGAATACTACAATGAAACATTCACTGCGTCCCGTGAAGAGTATTTCATCTTCCGTATAGTTGAAGATAACGTTCTTTCTTGTTATATTTTAAGTTATATACAATATATTTTAATATATATATAATTTATTTTCAATATATTATTTTGTTTCTGTATTGCTATTCTATTTTAAATATTTTAGTATCCTGAAATTTTACCGTATACCTGCGTAATTTACTTTTGACATATGCGGTCTATTATTTATGTAATGGCAGACATTTTGCGTTCCATATTTCTTTTAACAATTTGAATCTTGCTATTTTAATTTGCCTGTTAAATTACAATTTGTTCCTATCCTATTTGTTTTAAATTATTGTCATTAAAGTATAATTTTTGTGATTTTGTTCAAAATTCACTATTATTATGAAATATATTATGTAGATGGAAGAAATTTCTATAAATTCCACTAAAAGCATTTAAGAGAAATCATACAATACACAATGAAATTAAATCGTTTAATTAGACATAATAGAATGTATGCAAAATTAAATGCATAGTTAAACGGTGAAATTACCGAGATCAATTCAATTCAATAGAATTTCATAAGATTTTATATTAAGTATTTCATAATTTTTCTTATTATTTTCTGGTTGTTTACACTAAACTAAATAATAATGATAATAATAAAAAAAAAAACAACATTTAAAAGTGAAAAATTATAAGTATGTAGTATGCAAAGTTAAATCAGATTCAAAGGAAAGTAAATCTATCTGCATGAACTATATGAAAAACAAATTTATCGAATTCAGTTTGATGTAACCATAGTTGATAGAAATTTATATTCTTGAACTCTATGAAAAACAAGTTTAAAAATGTGTTTTCTTTCCTTATTTTCAAATAACGTCGAAGGACAATTGAAGTTGATTGGAGGCTGTTTAACTGCTTCCTGCTTATACGATATTTTCTTAGGTATGTCAATACCTTACTTTTGTTGTAGTTATGTCATTTAACAAAAAAAAAAAAAAAAAAAATGAGAGAAATGTGGCAAACCGGAATCCGGATATTGACACCCAATAAAGGGAAGAAGAAATGGATGAATGAAAGAGTAAACAGAATAACAAAAAAAAAAAAAAAACTAGTAGGAAAACCTTCTTTCGACAATGTTGAAGATGAAATACTCTTCATGGGACGCAGTGAATGTTTCATTGTAGTATTCAAATGGGTGGTTTGTATGGGAGGTACCCCCCTAGTAGTCCGATTCGGGTGGTTCCGACAAATGTACTGCGTATGATAAAAATAAAGGTTTGTGCAAAACTTCAGCTCTTTAGCTCAAAAACTGAGGGACTAGTTTGCATACATACAGACGGACAGACGGACATGGCTTAATCAATTCGTCTAATCGAGCTGATCAAGAATATACATACTGTTGTTTGTTGTTTTGTCTCCATCTGCATGTTACAAGCTTCATGACAAACTTGTAATACTATTCACTTCCATGAAGAGTATAAAAACGGGCCAAAAGCAATTTGTAGCAAATGGTTTACCATTCAACAAACAACACACACCGCACGCGCGCCCGAACCTAAGATTGAGCATCTGAAATTAGAACGAAGAAACTCAATGAACACTTAAGCAATTTCCTTACTTTGATGATGGCAAATGGCGATTGCGCATTTCTGGCACTGTTTTTAGTGTTCTTTTGTACAGTTGGTTATATGTTTGTTATTCAGCCTTTTCCCAATGTCCTTTACATTATTCTGTCTATGCTTATTTTGTTTCTTTTTTCTTTCTTATTTCTTATTTATTTGTTTGCCTTGAGGTTGGTTGGCTATTTGGTTGGTCTATTTTGAAATCGATGAGCCTAATTAAGCTAATGTGACGGTGACTGTGTATATTGCTTTTGTAGAGCTGTGTAGCTGGTCTTTGTTTTATTCATTGTTTTTTCCATTGCAATTCATCTTTAGTCAGTGTCTTTATGTTCTGTTATAATGCAATAAGCTAATGAAGCGTATATTGCTCTTTGATTTTGTTACAGTCCTTTACTTTTTTCACAATTTAATACTTTGCTTACCTTTATGTTTTTTTTTTTTTTTTTTCATTTCCATCATTATAAGTCAACTTTGCGCAATCTTAGGTATATCCCAACTTTGTTTTGTTTAACACTAACAAAATACATACTGTTGTACTTTTCATGTTGACGTTTATAATTATTCCTATTAATTCATGTGCAAGCTACGCCATGCGCCCCTGCTCCTGAAGTTGCTTCTTTTTATTGTACATACAATTTTTTTTTGGGGTTTCCCCTCTGAAATCTTATTTTATGTGACTATGTAACATAATAAAAAAAAAAAAAAAATAATCACAGGTTAATCGTTTTATTGATTTTACAAATCGATTTAGTTCCTTTCAATAATCCACAGAACCTGTAATTAAGGTATTTTTTCGCTTTGTTATATAAAAATTAAAAAAGTATACTATATTAAAATCGTATTTGCATTTTTAATTTAACAAAAGTATTGTAAAATAACAAACACTTATGAAATACGCCAAGATGAAATAAAGAGGTAAAACCACATTGGGTCTAAGCTTTCTTCTATTGGGAATGGAAACGAGTCACAGAAATAAGTGAAAGTCTATATCGAGAGAGAGAGGGAAAGAATAAGCTTCACGCTTAATAAAAACTCAATTATAATCTTGGTTACAGCTTAAGTACATGGATTTTTTAATCTCTTTATTTTTATTGTATTTTATATAATTTTTATTGTTGGGGATTTTTTTTTTTGAGTTTTTTGTCAATCATATTTCTCAAAATTACAAAGCACCGAAACTTGACACATTGAAAGCTGATAATATTTCGTATATAGCATTGTCAAATAGTAGCAGCAACTGTAGCTTAACGTAGTTTTTAAAATTATGTTTTTTTCATATTATGTGTTGACATCTTGAAAGAAGATCTAAAAATGCATGCCAATGTTGTTCGAAAGGATATAACTAACTCAGTGACCTTAAATGCCTACTTCCTTGAGGCTTTAAAGGGTTGCTGAAAAAAACTGCAACAATTTATGTTGTATATTTCATTTCAATTTTGAATTTTTGTTGAAGAAATTTTATTTATTTATTTATTAATTTTTTTATTTATTTATAAATAAATTCTCTTTATCCGATATGTAGTTTAAGCAACATGATCCTCTCAAATAATCTACCATTCCCTCGGAGAAGTATTGAAATCAGTCAGTCAATAGTTTTATTTTTTGTTGTGCCAAGTATCAAATCTTCGAAATGCTTTGGCGGTAATGTAGAATCATGGAAATAAGGAGATAGAGGGTGTTTTAGCGCTTAGGAGAGGTAATGCTTGAGTAAGATATAACTTAAGAAATAATACACAGTGGAATTTCTTTAACAGCAACCAATTTCTTGAAAATTGAAATTGTTTCCCAATGGTTTTTTGTTTGTTTTCATTTTAAGATGCTTCCTTCTAGTTTCAATATGGGGATCGCCAAGTAAGCCTTAAGCCTGTAATATTGCATAATTCTTACAATTGTTTCACTTTAACTTCAAATGATTCATTGAGATTTCTTTTACATATATCATCATGTTATTACAAAATTGTTGTATTTCAAGTTACAATACCAGAAAGCATATAACAATTGGCCTATAGTTCTGTGTTTTTCTTGTGGTATACACAGTAATTTTTACCCTCAAATCCTCTTTCTTTTAAAATAAAATGGAAGAACAATAGAAAAAGCATGAGGAAAATATGCTTACAGATAAATAACAAGTAAAATTCTTACGTAAAAAAAATCTTTACGTAAAATAAACTGTTTCAATGGTTCTGTTCTTCTTTTGGCCCCTTCATTAATATTTTCATGGTTCTTTTTGTTGTTCTGCGGACTTCATTTTCGGTTATCTTTTGTTTTGCTGTTTGCTGCTCATTCTCTCATTCCATTACTCTTATCTTAGTTTACCTTATTTTATTTTCTTTTATTTAGAGACAATTATGCTGCGTATTTTGATTGCACTTTCTGTAAAAGCTTTTACCTATTTTTCTGTTATTATTATTATTGTTGTTTTTTTACCTTCTTCAAGTTATTTTTAACATTATGTTAGGCTTCTTTTTTGGTTCGAAAAAGAAAAAATTAAAGGGAGATCAAAAATCACCACAAAAAGCGAAAAAAAAAAAAAAAACAAAAAGGGAAAGGGAAAAGGGAGAACAGAAAATGGAAAAAGGGCAAACCTATTTGGTATTTATGCACCATGATACTATTGTTGTTGATGATAAAAATTATGATGTTGATGATGATAATGATAACATTAATGAAGAAAATGTAAGAATAAAACGTTAATAAAAGTGGTGGAAATTTGAAGGATGGATAAAAAAGAACACGACATAGTTTCCTTTTGGCATCCCTTATTATACTCTTCACGGGATTGAATTGTCCTATCGAACTGAAACTTGGACACTATCAGTTTCTAAGACAGGCGCAGAACATTTGTCGGAACCAGCCCAATACGACAACTAGAGGGGTACCTCCCATACAAATCCCGTGAAGAGTATTTCATCTTCGGCATAGTGGAAGGTAACGTTCATACTAGTTTTTATTCTATTCTTCTCTTATGATGGGCATGTAAAATATTTTTTTATTAAAATTGTTTAATTTTAGTTCTTACATTCTTTTCTTACTTTCTAATCATTTGCATATCATTTTCCCTTTATATTTATTTGGTTTTTTCAAATTACTAATTTGGCATAAAACTTATAATCCACTAAAAGAAATATGGGAAAGCTTATCAATGACTTTCTATGACACAATAGTGAATATAAGAAAAACTTAGATCATGGTAAACGATTATTAAGATAACATACTTTATATATGTTCGTTACCATTGCAACCAACTTTATGGCGTTCGCCTTCTTCTGATTCGTACGATAACACATATGTAAGTATATTGTTTTCGATTTTGTGAACATAAAAAAAGAAATATATTAATCTATTGCACTTATTTATCTATCTTCATTATTATTCAAAATGATCAATCACTGCACAATGAATTATTTGTACCAAGTTGTTCTCACTTCCATCGCCCGCATCTCAAATCTGCTGAAACAACATTATCATCATAGATTTCTTTTAAAGCAACATTGATCAGGGTGTATATGTGTGTTATATAAAATACTGATATTTGAAATATGGTATATGATTTCCCACACAAGCAATTAATTGTTCTATTAAAAGGATGACAATATGAAACTGCTATGTTAAATAGTGAACTGATGGAATCATAGAAATTTAATATCTTTCTTGGTCAAGAGTTTAATATAAGCATATCTCAGCTCAACCGGTTCCAGCAACTAATCCAACCTTGTGACGTTCATTAAACTCTATATGATATTGGGTGTTAAGCTGTAGCCTCTGTGATAAAACTCCATTGGATTCAAGTAATCAAAATAAAATAAATTATATGGCCACACTTTATATCGATAATTTGAATACTCGGGTACGTACTATTATAGTAATGCCATATATTATGTCTTTATTGACTTAAGTTTACTTAAAGAAAGCAAGGCTCATTTTACAACTTATAATAAATCATTCTAAATTCTTAAGGTATATAAATTTTATTCCATTTTTGTTGCTCTTCGACTTCAAATTTCTTATACTTGTAGAATTTAAAAGAGTTTTCATTCGACTCTGTCAAAATTATTATGAGAAATTGAAACTTACCTCAAAACTCACAATTCCGCTGTGATCCTGATCCAATGTATTGAATACATAATGTGCATATAAAGTTGGATTTGCTTTATTATAAAAAGAATATAATAAAAAAAGTAATAATAAATTAGTTTAAATTTTTATATTTTTAAATATGTTATAATTACAATAATTTTCTTCTTTTGTTCCATATTTTATTTTTAATTTCAAATTATTTATTACAATAATATTTTGCTAAACACACGTTAAACACCACATACAACATTTAATATACATAGACTCAATTACAAAATGCATATGAGATACAAAGTACATAAGTCTAATTTACTATAAAGGAACTATTCTATACGAAATATTCTTTTATAAATAACAGGATTCATTTATTATACAAGTATATGTATATATTACATCTACATACTATACGAGTATTTATTATATATTTGTTGGTTTATTTTATGAATGAATGTTGAAAAATATTTGGTAAGTATTCTATTGTATTTGCTTTGTTGAGTTTTGCTGCTGCAGCATTTGTTGGAGGGAGAATATTGTTGCATAAGTTAAGGGAATGAAAGAAACACAAATGCTTAAAGAGTTGACCAAAAATGTAAAAAAAAAAAATAGATGGGAAAGTCGCGGGACACCTCTGTAGAGCAAAGCTCTTTCGTTGGATAAAGGATGAAATTTAATTAAACATAATTGGGAATGTACAAATTTCAGGAACTTTAGAATTTTTGCGACTTCAAATTGTGTTTTATCCGTAACATTCTTCGTTCCGCATTGCCGTGACTAAAAAAGATTCCAAAAAATTCACACGGCCACCATTTCCTTGAATTAATGTGAAACAAAATAAATTCGATACGATCATGTATTTATTAAAATGAAATAAATCGTGATTCGCTGCTTTGAAAATTATTAGTTCGTGTTTTTAAACATTCATCGCATAATGTTTATCTGTTATTTCGTTCTTGTTTCCCGCTGCACTTTATTTTGAACAAACTGACTGACAAACAAAACAAAAAAAAAAAAAAAAACCAGTTCCTTCCCAATTGAACCACAATGCACACCTCCCTGGCCTTCTTGTCAGTAAAATTTAAAATCTTTATATATAAAATTGAATGTTGAAAACTGTACGAACGCTCATCAATTGGAAAAGGCTGATCAAAATTGGAACATTTTTTTTTTTTGGCTTTACCTATGGGGTCACCAAGATGGTTTATGTTTTAGTTGGACCCGGTTGGTGGCGCTGTGGTCGAGATACAAACTTTTATACCATGTTTTTATCTAGCACATACACTATACTAAGCCGATTTTAATAATTTTTTTTTTCATGACAAATGACATTTTTTCGTTTTTAATGATTTGGTTGTTGTTATTGTTGTATTTTTCTTCTCTGAGTACGCACTTTTTGCGGTCTTCATTTCTGTATTTTATGTTCATTTAAAGTGGGACAAGAAAGAGGCATTGTGTTTCGTTGTTTGTGCTTTGCTTTGTTTGTGTTTCGTGTTTGAGGCTATTGATCAATTTGGGTTTGTTGATAAGGGAAGTGGGAGGGTCGCGGGTTAATCGTGTACCAAAATCCAAAATGTGTTCTGCTGATTTTTGTTTCTCTTCTTCTTTCGCGTATTTTGTTTGACTTTTGTTGAGTGGAGGGAGTGAATAATTTGAAATTATTAGCAATTTGATATATGTATATGTATGAAATTGTTGTTATTGTTTTTCTAAAATTTTTTGCATCTTCATTGCTTATTCTTTGCTGCTGCTTGAATTGTGTGTGTTGTTATTTTTTTCCCTCTTAGTAGTATTTAAGTGCATTTAATGACAATCAATCAAACCTGCAAACCTTTTTGTATCGTGTTTCTATAAAACTTTCATCTATTCTGCCGACTTCTTTATTCTTCTTTCACGTATTTCGTTGACTTTGGTTGAGTGAGGGGGAGTGAGTAATTTGAAAATGTTAGAAACGAGCATTAGAGGCACTAAATCGAGCGTTAAGAGAATTGCGGAGCAATCAGAACTATTTCGGAGGCGCGATAATTGTATTGACAAGAAATTTCCACCAAACGCTGCTGGTCATTCCCAGATCAACTGCTGCTGATGAAATAAATGTTTGCTTGGAACATCATATTTATGGATACATATGTGAAAAATAAACTAGGTTGTAAATCTTGCAACAATGGTTCTCTCAAATACAAAATTTGGTTTATCAGTAAAAGACAAACATTTGAAAAATAGGAATTATTAACTGAAAAACTTTCATCAATCTGTATTTCTAATATTTGAAATCTTCAACTATAGTAATTATGCTGCTCAGCTTCTATAAATTAATAAGTGAAGCACAATAGAAAAAAAAATGAAGAGAGTCATTGAAAACAATATAAATAAACAAACTTTAGACCTTTTTTATTTAAATAAACAACATTTAGGGTTTTTTGTCAATTACCCATTTGCATTTTTTCGTATTGGAATTGGGATTAGGGATTTTTCGGGTCAACTAATTATATAAAATGGTGATGAGTAGAGAAAAAGTAGAAAAATCTTTATTGAAAAAGGATGAGTAAATCTAAATGAAAGCGATAAATCATAATGTTTAATTTTATAAATTTCAACAACCAATTACTCCCTTCCAATATTTTACTATATTTACTTCTATATAATATTGTATGGTTCTTCGTACACCATAGTCTGTTGCCAACTTCTAATGTCTATCAACTTTCTTTTTACTTTTTATATCTGCTGCCGTTCAATGTTTAAGCGGCTTATCAAAATAAAAAGTATTTCATTACGTATTTTGCATCTGATATGTCTAAGGATATATATACGTGTATCTAAATATACATGTTTGTTTATGTTTAACCTTCAAAATGTCGTTCATCTTCTGTTTTTTGCAAGCTTTTTTCGGTAGACACCGTAGATGAATAGCTCTACTTAGTAGTGTAGAAGACGTTGTTGTGTTGAGTCAATAAGTGCGTATGTGTTTGTGTGTGTACTTGAAATCGTTAAAAAGGTTTTTTTAAGAAAAAAGAGAATAATGTTTACGAAATATGTACGAACGAAAAGAGGAGAAGAAAAGAGCTTTTTTGCTTTGTGCTTTAATTTGCGTATACGCAATATTCAACTGGATTGTGTGACGCATACGCCAGGCTCTACACAACTGTTTATTATCGACTCAAGGCTCATCATGGTTGAGGGCATCAGAGTTTGGCACGGTAAATGATTAAAGACAGCATTATTGCTGTTGTTGCAGTTGGTAATAAAATCAAGAGAAAGGAGAAGCTGATGAACAAAAATGATGTTTTCATTGTCTAAGTCACTGTCTCGGTATCATTATCATTGTTTCTGTCATTGTAGTGTGCGAAATAAGTAAATATATTCTAATAATTTAGTGTTACACATACACACTTTTGATCCGAAACATGTCCCATTAATTGCTTTTAACAAAACATACTACTACTCTCTTAAGGGTGCTAGGGTTAGGGATACCAAGAGATAAACCAAGACAAAGAATTGAAGTCAAATACTTAATGAAATGGCGGAGTAAAATAAGATTGGAAGATTTGAGACTGTCATAGTATAGCAAATACACATAATCACGTATTTCAAATATGTGTATACGAGTATGTGTACGTGTACATGATATACACACGTGGCTATATGCCGCTGTAATGCTTTGCACAAACCCAAAAAGTAAACACAAATGTCAGTGTTACAAGTGGCATGAAATAAGGACTTTAATATATGTATGCTTTCTTTGTGCTCCATTCGTTTCATTCGATGTGTACTTTCACTTTTATATTTGCCTACTATTTTGCTACATTTCGTTGTCTCTCTCCCTGCATGCTATGCCTTGGATGTCTAGTTAACCACAAATTGTAAAAAGTCTCCTAATTTAATATATTCCTGCTTCTAGCTCTCATATCAGGCAACCCAATCCAATCCAATCCAATCCAATTCAATCCAACCCAACTCAACCCAACCTAAAGCTATGCCCGCCTATGCATAGCTCAACTCAATTCAATTCAGTTTAGATTAGTTGAGTTTAGGTTGAGTCAGCTTTGCTTTTATGAGGTCCTTCATTTTGATATTCTTTGTTAATTTGTACTACGCCTATCTTTACTATCGTATGTATCATGAGATAGTATACTCGTAGGCAGGCAGGCGACATTTTCGTAAGTATGGGAACATGTTGTTATTGTTATTATTCTTCTTATTAATCAAATCCTTTGTCTTTTTTACTCTTTGTACTACATTATGACCTTTAGACAAGTGGGCATTCTATATCTATCAATAGACGAAATTGTTAGCATAAACAATGTGAAATGAGAAGAAGAAAGATTCGAGAACCTTGATTAATAAAACAATAAACATTCCATAAATTTATTTATGTGGGTGGGTTTGATGCGTCTGCTAAGTTTAGTAATATTGATTAAATTATTATAATATTGAAAATATAAGAGCATTTGATTAGAAAACCGCATTGAAGTTTGTATATGAAATTTAAAAAAAATAAAAAAAAAAAACAAAGAAATTGATTAATGTTAAAAGATCTTAATGAATACTAAATATTTTTATTTATTTTATATTTTACTATAAATTGCTTTATCTAACCTTGTCGCATATACTTTTTTGTATCTTTATATTGTCGTCTAGTTTTGTTTGAATATCGTTAATATATGAGCTGATATGTTATGTAGAATCAAAGTTCTCTGATAACTGGAAGTTGTAGTAATGATTTTGCTTTGACAGGGTTTACGTTTTAAAGGGGAGGACATAAAGACAGAGATATGAGAAAAATTTATGTAGACTACACCTGACATGACTTTACATTGTCCGGAGAATGCTTAACTCAAATTAAAAGTTTAAAAAAAGTTGGATTGCTAAGTTTTGGGTTTGAATAATGGGTAGTATTAATAAATGATGAAAAGTTATCATCAGCGATGGACAATACTGTTCATATATAAGAATATATCGTACGAATTTGTCTAAATCCAGTCATTATATATTTGTTTTAATCGGAATAGTCTATCGCCATGTATAACTTACAATATTGAAGAACAACCATGACAAATTTCGAGAAATATTTGTTATCTTAAATGGAATTGAAGTTGCTATTTAAATTTGCCTATATTTACACGTATTTTTATTGTTTCGAAGTCAGTTTTGTTGATATAGATACTATAGACAAGAAGGTAGCAATTTATACTTACATATCACTGTATATTTGTGAATAAATACTTTTATAATAACATATTTTACATTAGTTAATGAAAACAATTAATAGATTCTATACTAAACTGAAATTTTTCTATCTTTTATTTATCTTTATACTATTGATATATGGAATGAAATAAACTAATGTATGGTTGGAATGTAATCGAATAGTTCGAAAATATATATAAACAAAATATATATAGCATATAATAATATACATTTATAAAAGACAAGTAATGAACAGGAACGAAACGAAACGAAACGAAACGAAACAGGAATAATGAATTTGGCAAGCGTTAGTAATTCGTCTAGATTCATACCAAAATGTTAACAAAACAATGTATACTGTACCGCACGAACCTCCCTGTGGAAAGAATTGTGAATAGATCACTTTAAAGGTGTCCTCCTTGACGACGCCCGTTGGGCACTCAGCCTTAAAACCGCGATAAATTCTTTTGATTTCGTCTTCGGTGAAGCGTGTTGCACGACTCAAAGCACTTAACGAATCGGGACGATAACGTGCAGGTGTCTCAAATTCTTCTAGTTCAGAATCTGTAAGAAAAAATAAACACACACACAAACACAATGTATGAGTAACAATATATCTAAAAAATATAATATACACATTTACTACATACGTAAGCAATTTGTAATCAAAGAAAAAGAAAAAGCCAACCCAGAGTAACACTGAAACTGAACAACTTAACTGAATGAAACGAAATGAATGAAACTGTGGCATATCTTCAGGGGTTTCTGGCGAGCACAACAAAGGGAAGGTCATAGTCAGTCATGATAATAAATATTGCATAAAACTAAAAGCGGAGTGTGTATCCTTTCATATTGCTGGTTGTTGCCATTTCAATTTTAAAATTCATTTCATCGTAAGTTACTACATGTTCTTATTTCTTTTTGTTGTTGCGTTATTGAATTGCCTCAAGTGCTTTTCTTGACTGGAACCATTTTCAAGTACTTGATTGAAGATGAATCTTAATGCTCCTCTATTACTAGCCACTGACTCAATGATTCACTGAATTGCAGGCTTTTTGACAGGGTTGGCCTTTGAGAGTTGAGAATAGGGCTACCTGCCTCGCTCTTCGGGCGGCTTCGCGCACTCTCGCACCAACCCAAGTAGACAAATATTGTTTGCACAATGGATTAACAATTATTGTGTAAACGGTTTCCGGTCATCGATGGTAACAACAAGAGATATGCCTCTTGAAAATGCAATTGAGAGAAAGTTTAAAGTGTGAGATGTAGACGTGTGAGAAGAAATTTTGATTATGATTGTGTAGAACTGCATTATCTGCGGAAGACATTGTCAAAATAAATTTTCTATTTATGTCATAATCAATTATGTGCGCCAAAGTTGCCAACCTAGATTTGAGACACTTAAGCATCGTTCGAGCATATTTGGATTGATGTACGAGTATAGCATAAAAAACTTAAATGAAATGACTGACTGTCAACTTTTGATACAATACAGTAACTTTCACTTATTTCGAACAGTACGAGACACATCTGATATTAATGAAGAACTGATTACGTTTATCTGTGTATATGAAGTATACTTGTATAAAAGAACAAAATTTAACCGAAGTGTATCCTACTATCGAAGAATAGAATTATAGCTACGACACCTGTAACAGTTGCGTCTGCAGAGAAAAGTCTCTGCGTTTTTTCGTTTTTGTTAATTTAAAATAAGCAATTTTAAAACTCTAAATTTATTTATTACTAACTTTGCATTTCTCGTCAAGTATCATCATGAAAACTTATTTCACAAAATATGACTGTAGCTGTCCTGTTCTGTTCTGTTTGTTTCTGGGTCAGCGGTCTATGGTGATGAATTTCTAATTTCTGATGTAAATAACCTTTTACTTTCCTGCTACTTGGAATACTCTTCAGTTACTCTAAACTCTGCGCACATGAGAGGCACATTGAATTGAACATTGGGGTTCCCAAGTATCATATAAAATTATTATTCCATATTCACATAACAGCGTCTGGTAAAAAGCAATCGTGCAAAATTTTAGCGCTTTACCTCAAAAACTTGGGGAATGGCTACACATACAGACGGACGATCATGGATTAATCAACTCGTCTCATCAAGCTAATCAAGAATATCAAGAATGTAAATGCTTTATTTGTTCTCCGATGTCTCCTGTCTGTTACAAACTTGATGACAAATATATCATACTATTCACTGTGAAATTATTATAAAATAATACAATATATAATACAATTATAAAAACAAACATTAATGAAATACAAAATAAATAGGAGAGTATAAGTATTCGGAGCATCAGCGACTTACAAAAACAAGCTGAAAAGGCTAAGGTGGCTTATACGACCCGGCAGTACTTTAAATCTATCTGCTAACGTTACGCTACATAAGGCCATTATTGTACCATCATACAATAATGGCATTCAGCTCTGGAGACTTGCAGCAAAGACAATAATTAACAGAGTCCAGGTCATGCAGAACAAAGCTCTGCATAACATTACGGGTGCTCCCTGGTATGTAAGGAGAATGTCTATACATCGTGACCTTGGAATTCTGACAGTTATTGAGCAAATTAACTGCCATACAAGCCGATACAATGGCGCACGCGTAAGTAATTAATTATATGAAGAACACTCAAATGCCTCTAGTAATACTAAAATTGGCTAAGAACATAAATACAAAAAAAGAAAAAAATGTAAAAATTAAAGCAAGTAAAGTTTAAGTAAGATAAAAAAGTTGGTTCACATTTATAAGTGGATTTTTGTGGCTTTAGGTAACTTTTCTTTTTTTTTTTATTAAAGATAGCAACTTCACGTTCCTCCTTTTATTCTTCATCTCTTAACTTGTTTTGTACTAGTTTCATGTGGCTTTTCGTTAAGTCTTTTTCTTACAGAAACATCCACTTTAATGGTGCCTTTAGATGACTTTTTGCCTGTCTGTCAATTTGCATTCTTCATGCTTTGTTTCCTTCTTTGTATGTAAATTCATCTTGAATTGCTGTTATTTATAACTTTTTATTTTCGTTTTTATATTTTCTCTCAATAAACATAGAGTTTTCATTATGTGTGTATAATGTGAAAATGTTGACGATGAAGCACTTTGCAAATTTGGTGCCATAATTAGGGAAGAAATTGAAAGATCTTTCAAGCTTTTTGTTTAAACTAAATTTCCAGATAATTTTCTTAGTGAATATGATACGAATAAAAATATAGTACTGTATAACATTTCTAAGTTAAAGAAATAGAACCATCATAGGAATTTAATTTCGCAAGAAACCATTGATCTTTATAATCTTTACGCATTAAATAGTATTATAAGTTTGTCAAGAAGTTTGTAACAGACAGAAGGATACATCGGAGACTTCAAAAAGTATATATGTTTTTAATCAGCTCGACGAGACGATTTGATTAAGAATTATTGGAAAAACTTATTTGTTTCTTGTACTATTTTTTGAATTTAAGTTTAATAACTACAAATATCCATACATAGGCGCTGTACATTTCGCGGAATCAGCCAAATCGGATGGCTTGGGAGGTACCTCCCATACAACCCCTGATTAAAATTCAGGGTCTTTTTATTTTTGTTTTTTTTTGTAGCATATCCTTTTTTAAAACTGTCTTTTCTTATGTTTTTTTTATTCTGCTGCACTGCTAAGTAAACGATTAGATTGGTATATTGGGTTGGTAGAAAAGTAACTTCCGAAAATTTGAATTGCTAGATTTGAAAAGCGATATCTCTGTACGTATTAATCCGATCTGGGAATGCCATACAACAATGAAAAGGTGGCAACCTTTATAAATCATGCTGTTAAAACAATGAACAAGTGATTATCTGCTGTTTTTTTTTTTGTTTTTGCGTAAAGGAATTGAGTGCCAAAACAGAGAAAATTCATTACAATATATTGTATCTATGACAAGAGTTATTCCGCAGCGAAAGCTCATAAAAAAAAAATTTGTGCACATCGTGGAGAAGTTCTTTGGTTTGACATCGCTAAGGATCTTGATATCCACCATACGACAGTTTTAGCCCATTTAAAAAAGGCGGGCTATGCAAAAAAACTGGATGTTTGGGTACCACACAATTTGAGAGAAAAAAAATTTTATTGATCGCATTTCAATTTGCGAAATCTTACTGAAACGGAATGATTTGCAATCTTTTCTATCCAAGTTGATAACTAGCGATGAAAAATGGGTAGCATACGACAATAATGTGAGGAAAAGGTTATGGTCTAAATAAGGTGAGCTTGCCCAAACCATTGCAAAGCCGGTGCTAACTACGAGGAAGTTGTTGCTGTGCATTTGGTGGGATTGCAAAGGTCCTGTGCATTATGATTTGCTCCCACATGAGCAAATGATAAATTCGGGACTTTTTTTGTCAACAACTAACAAGACTAAATGCAGCAAAACGGTATTGTGCTAGTTTTTTGATCAGAAATCTCAGAATTTCTGCAAAGACGGTATTATAGATTATGCCGAGAGATGGCAAAAGGTTATCAATAACAATGGAAAATATTTGGTGAAATAAAGTTGCTTTGTTACATAACTCTTTCTTTCGGAAGTTACTTTTCCGCCAACCAATAGTAATCAATTAAATTTCTGAGTCAGAATTGAACCCAAATCATAAAAAGAAGTTAATTCCATAGCGTGTGTTGTTTGCATACGTGTTCTGTTGGCAAGTACAGTTGCCTCTTTACTTATGGCAATGGAGTGTTGACGGGCTTTTCTCTCTTCTCGTTCCGATGTTCTTCACTTTCAGTAGAACTAATCTACGTTCAGTTGCTATTCTATTTATTTTTGCATGTTGTTCTTCTGTCTGATGTGCATTGTGTCCACATCTAATTCAAGAACGTCCAGTATTAGAAGGAGTCCACACCATAGCTACTAATAATTTTAATTACAATTCTGGTATTTCATTCCTTCTTTCCGTTGCCCTTTACTTTGGACAATCGTACAGACACGTAAATAATTTCATAATAATAATGCATTATTATTATAGAGTCTTTTAATTTATTCAAAGCAAGGTGTAGTATTTCCACAGTATTTGAAATACTTTTGAAACAAAAAAAAAAAAAAAAAGAAAAAAATCGGACGATTGATTGATTGATTTAATTTAATTGTTTATATTTTAAATATGTCTCTAAGTTTAATACGAGTATGCAAAATTTGCGCTACCAACTTTAACTTAACATCGAAACAAATAGAGTCCTAAGCTATCCTATCTTGCAAGCTAGAATTAAGTGGTGGTTTCGGAGAATGCGTTGACACTGGAGTTTTAAATATAAAGAAGATGAAGATTTACATTCGAACAAATAAATAAATAGAAATCATGTTGAGAAAAAATTTGAAATTTTGTTTTAAGGTTTTTCAAATTGTGAAGGATATTGATTATTGTACAATATTTGCTAACTTGTATGTAAATTCAAAATGATTTTCTGCTGATTCTGATGACTCACAAAATCAACTTTTTTGGGATGAAGGAATGCTGTAGATCAAAAATACATATACTTGTACGAAGTGCCTTTCATCAGCATGAAGGTCATAATATTATAATGTTAATGTTTTTCTTTCTCCATTTTGCATATTCTTTTGTTGATTGACATGATTTTAAATTGCTTATTTTGCTAACTCATTTCTTTGTACTATCTTCCTGTATTTCTCTTCTCTTCTTATTTTCCTTTTGTTCACTCTTTTGACGCTCTTTTTGCTTTTAGAGCAACTTTTCTCTTTTGTTCTTTTCACTTACAAATTTTTATAGAAGTTTTGTTAGTAGTTTTTCATTTTGTTCTTCAACACTTTAACTTTTTAGCTCAAAGTACCTACGTATAAAATTGTGAAAGAAAGTTCCTTGATAATTTCGAAAGGATGAACAAGGACATTTTTGGTATGAAACTATTTTGAACTTCATTAAAACGAGTGACTTATGATGTATCACAAAGACACACAAGGATACTCACTTGTTCCTTCAATCATTCACTTACTCATTCACTCACTTATACATCCATTCATTCTTTTAGTTTGCCCATTTGCCTTCAGTATATTACGCAAATCTAAGAATGAGTATCCTTGTACAATAAGTTACTCAGCTTGTGGTATATTTACCGAGATAAACATATAACAAATACTCACTCCCAAACATACACACATTAACACATACATGCACACAAATATCCAAACAGATATATGAACATAAACACATATGACAAATGCATCATGCATTTATAGCTACACATATACAACATCATCAACTTGAATGACTTTCTTTCATACATTTTTCATTTTTTTTCATTTTGAGATAATGATGATGATGATGATGATGATGATGATGAAGAAGGATATGAGTGTAAATGATAAAAGAGAAAGCAAAGAGATACGAAAAATATGCACTTAACTCATTTCCATGGCATAAACACAGGATATGCTTAAGTAAATTAAAATGTGTGGCATGCCATGGCAACCCTGACACTTATTTAAGCAACACACTCAAGCACAGGCGCACGCACACATATATCAGTAAGTGGTCAAAGAAAATACAAAGCTTTAGAAAGGTTGGGAAGTGTGACATTTTTGCAATTTAACTTAAATGCAACAAGGCGAGAGAAATGAGAAATATCAACTAGAAAGCGGGAAGCGGTAAAATGCAGAAGAAGATGCTCATGAAAGAGAATAAGAAATGTCAGAAAAGAAAATAATAAGAAACAGCACAACTAAAACTGTAAAAAACGACAATGTAACACGCAAAGTGTTAAAGATGATGAGAACAGTAAGTGTCCTGTTGTGCTATGACTTGCCTTGTCCAGTACAGCCCTGTCGAGGCTTTCGCGTTTTGTATTGCGTTGCCATGAAATGCGTGGCAATTTGTCTTGACTTGCATTGCCTTGCCTTAATTTGACTTTCCAAAGTTTGATATGTATATACCTACTTGCATGTGGCACACAAGCAGATAAAAGGATAAGGATATGATGCCAGCAGGTTCAGGTGCAGGTGTGATAAGGTTATGCCACGGATTCTGAGTGGGACTTTGTTTCAGTTATAGTTGCAATTCAAATACAGGAAGGTCGGACAATCATTAAGCCAAATCGAGCCCAGTCAAGCCGAGCCGAGCCAAGTTATATTAAGTTAAGATAAGTCAAGCACCATGTCAAGCGAGAATTTCTGTATTTATTTCTTTCGTTTTGTTCCTTTCATGTAATTTTTGGAAATTTTCTTTTGAGTCAAAGAGATCAAAAATAAGAGTTAAAGAAAATCAGTTAAAAGCATTTCGATTAACTTAAAAAGAGAAGAAATATAAAGGAAAAAATCAATCAAAGGAAATAAGGATAAGTAGAAATGCAAAAGAAATGTGAAAGCAGGCAATTGTTGGAAAATTTTATAAAAAATGAACTCAGTGTAAAATTCATGCAAATGTGAAAAGAAAAACAACAACAAAAAAAAAAAAAAGTTGAAAGGGGCAGTCATGGGGACCGTAGACCGATTCTGAAGTGAAAACTGAAAACTATGAAATAACAATGCTTTCATAAAAGGCGTTTCAGGCTGCCGACTTTTATCGACGTTGTTTGTATTTTTAAGACCCAAGATGCACAGGTGAAATTAAAAGATAACCCCCAAATCAGAGACAAAGGAAATTCAGTAACGTGGCATTGTGACTATCGCCCACTTTACAGAGTTTTGCTATTCAAGATTCAGATGCACCTAACGCGTGTTGTGGATCTTTTGCGAGGGAACAGGTGGAAAACATAGCGTGGAATGGATTTTGGAAATTACTCTTTTAATAAAATGGGTTGGAAATGTAATCAAATACAAATTACTTAGGATATATCGAAAGTATCGATATTTGTTTTCAATATATCGCAACACATCGATACAGAGCTTCGATATAGTATATCGAGAGAAATATCAATATATAGATTTAAATGAACAAGCCTAGTGTCACTGACAGTGACGTGAACTCATATTTTTCGCCCTATCAAAAATCGCTCAAAGAAGTTTCCTAATTCAAAAAGAATCATATATTTATATTTAATTATTGATTTGACCTATGTTTAGTGTATAGGGAGTACACGTAGAGTATTTCAACACTGGCATCGAAATATTTGTATGGGAGCTTTACGATCCAGTAATCCTAGGGTCTGGAAATCTACACGGTTGTTGAATATGTGTCCGACACTTGTACAGTTTAAATTTCAGTTCGATAACACAAAAACAAAAAAGTTTTTATAAGAAAAACTTAAATTTTGGTTTGGGTTTGTATGGGAGATATACGATCCGGTAACTCAAGGGTCTTGAAATTTATTTATGGACATTGATTAGTGTCTAAATTTCTGTTTAATAGGACGAAAAATCAATTCGTCTAATCGAGCTCATCAAGAATATATGTACTTTATGTGTTTTTTGTCTCCTTCTGCTTGTTACAAACTTCATGACAAACTTATAATACCATTCACTCCCGTGAAGAGTATAAAAAAGAGCAAAGAACAAAGAGCAAACAAAAATGGCGGAAAAATCAGCAAAAAAAATAATGGCGCCTGTAACAAAACTACGAGTTTCATTTCAAATCTTCATTTGGTTAGGGGAAGATAAAGAAAAGAGGGAGAAATGAAAGGTAGGATAGATGGAAGGAAACGAGGATGTTAAGGAAGCCAGGCAATGAACAAAAACATGATGAGAGAAAATTTTTACAAACTAAAAAAGGAAAAAAAAATAATGCGCAAAAACTAAATGAGAAATTAACATTTTTTCTTGTTTGACGCCTTTAGCAACACAAGCAAGAACGAAACTGAGTTGAAATCACGAATGATTCTGCTGAACATGATAATGATGTTTCCACTCTTAATGATAATCGTAAATGCCAGCCAAAGAACTAACAGATAGATAAAACAGAAAGGACAGCAAGAATGAAGAGAATAAATGAACAAATTAAGCAAGGACTAGAGGCATATCCTGCGGGTAAAGAATGAAAGTAAAAGAAGAAAAAAGAGAAAAAAAATTAAAATTGATGCTAATAAAATACAGATAAAGCTCTGAGCACTGGACTTGGAAGTAAAATTTAGGATTAAAAAATATAGAGACTGAAAAAAAAAAAAAAAAAATTAAATAGCATTGACTTGACGTGGCTTGGCTTGGTTTAATTTGACTGAGTTAACTTTCTCAACTATGCATGTTCCATAGGTCGAACAACCCGAAAAGAACAATTCAACCATCGAGTGGAGTGCACCAATTACCCATTTAGGCTCATTCATACTCATCACCATCATGATGATCAGCATTTTTTTCCCCTATTATGTATTATAAGTTTGTCAAGAAAATTGTAACAGGCAGAAGGAGACTGCAGATATCCGAATGCTCTATTACAGAGCGTAGGCAAAAACGTTTTCTAGGGGGTGCATGAAGAGTATATCACCTTCGGCATAGTCGAAGTTAAACTTCTCACTTTTTCATTTTATTTTTGTTTTAGTTACAAAAGTCTAAAAACAACAGGCGATAGATGCAGTCAAAACAGACGGAGATCAAACAAAAGAATCGGAGTAATCAGCAATAAAGGAAATTATTCAATTATAGCTTTTTACATTATCATATTTTATGTTGAACTAAATTGGTTTTTATATCTACATATTTCTACATTGAATTATAATAATATTTAAATCATTTATTTATTTATTTAGTGTGTTTCGAGTCCCGAAGTCAGCGAAGGACGATGAAATTAAGCGCTGCGTGCGAAATCTCAGGCGAGAGGATGTGATTGAATTTATTATATAAAGTGCATAAAACTCGGAAAGAATCAAGCAGGGCATCTATTCAGGGCTTGGCGAACGACTGGGGATACAAAAGTTAAGCTGATTTAAGAGAACGGGGGAATCTATGGCTCCAACTATGTGGTGTATGAAGAAAACAAAACCAAACCAAAGATGGAAGACTGATGAAAAGGAGGCTATCAGAGTAAGGTGGCAAGCGGGAATTAGGATTCCAGTTTAGACCACGTACAGCAAACAAAAGGAATTAATGCAAGAGCAATACTCGAGCAGTGGACGCAAAAATTTGTGGTCTAGGGCTCATTAAATTCCTTAGGCCAACGTTTAATGAAACCAAAAACACCCTCGCCTTTTTTAACAATGGTAGTGATATGTTGATTAAAACAAAGCTTGGGATAAAAAGAACACAAAGGTCATTAAAAGAGGAGACACATTCAAGTTGGACGTTATCAATCGTATAAGTAAACAAATATGGGTTTCTCCAGTGAGAAATGCATAATCTATAAACTTACATTTCGAGCTATTAAGGATTAAATGATTAGTTAAGCACCAAGAATGCAATGAGTTAAGGATCTTCCTGCAGTTTAAGATGAGAAGCAACTTCATTAAACGAAAGGAAAAGTTTTACATCAGCATGCATGACCACACGAGAATATAAAATAGAGAAGGAAGATTATTGACAAGAAAGTTGAAAAGATGTGGACCTAGATAACTGCCTTGAGGAAGTACGGAATAAAGTGGACAGTTTCCGATAAAGAATACCTAAACTTTACTTTTTAGGCACAATTTATCAAGTAGGATTTGATCCAGCTTAGAAAATTTTTTGAGTTAAAGGGTTTAGAAAAGTCAGTATTAATAATATCAGTTTTGTAACCTATTAATAAAACCACGATTAACTAGTGATGTAAAATCGAGATTATTGGTTGCGGACCTACTTTTTACAAATCCATGTTGTGTTAGAGAAATAATAATAAATAGATATTTTCATTAAGCATAATTTTTGGGTGATAAATACGATGGGGACTATGCCGCCATTGCTCATACTCGAACATAAGCGCAACCTTGTGACTAAAGAAGTGTTTGGTAATGTTCAAACGTAATGCGGAGTCAAAACAATGAACTTCTCTATGGGAATATGCACCAAAGAAGGTCAAGACGGGTCCGCTGTTTTTCTGTGATGCACGCGGCGTCATTCATTACGATTAGAACTGGTGAACAGATTCGACATTGATTTGCAGCAAAAATAAAAAGTTTTCTTCCACCAATGCACGGGTATACCATGTGTAGTCTCCATGGCAAAAATCCATCCATGTTTTTGTAATTTTTACGACGCAGGGATGTGTGCTTTTATTTTTTTACTGTATGGAAAACAATGTAAGATTATGGATATTGAATCGACGATACCGCTACACCAAAAATGATAATAATGGAATCAATAATAATAACAACAACAACAAATAAGTTTATCTATCTATTGATTCAACCATCCACATCCATTCACTCATTCATTTATTCATCTATGTACATACAATATATAAATTTATTGATTTTTTTGTTAAGATATTTTTTGGTACCCATAAAAACACGACTATTTTTTTTCGGGAAACAGAATATTAAAATAAAAATAAAAGTATGGAAAACGTGAATGTGAATAAGAGAGTGAAAAAATTCGTGAATTAATTCTTTTTTATCTTTTTCTTCACGAACAATTTTTTATTGAAGCGAAAATAATGCATGTGCAAAATTAACTCTGTGTGTGAGTTTTTTTTACGTGGCAAGAAATAGCTGAAGCATTAACAACCGTGGCAGCATCAAAACCATCAGCAGCAAAAAGAAAACAAAATGCCAACAGATTTTAGCGTATAATTAAAAACGATGCTCGATCGTAAAGGAAAAAAAAAAAGGAAAACAAGTTAGAAGAATAATAAAAATAATGTTTGTTACTGAATGTAGTCTACACACACACACACACACACACACACACACACACACACACATACGAACACACATTTTTTTTCATTGCCCAAAATACAAAAGGCTGAGGGAAATCCTGGAAATGGTCAAGGGACACCGGTTTATTCCAAAGAATGTTGTAGTGCATATGCTGCAATCAAGGCGAGTGTGGAGTATGGTGAAGGATCTATCTGCAACAATACTGCGAGAACTGAGAAGCATAGAGCGTCAAAGAAGCACAATTAGAGCTTTGACTGGTGTATAAAATTTTTGATGTGAGTCAAAAGGCTAAGCTTTACCCTGCGATGTAATGTTCGACGCTAGTCCCGTAGGGTAAGTAAAAGCTAAAGGAGAAGGAGTTTAGGGCTAAGTACGTAGGTGTATCGTTATGCGATTCCGGTCTAATCAGATATTATTATATAAACTGATTGACTGAGTAAATTATTTTAAATTAAAAAAGGAAATTTAATCTATTGAATCTTAAATTAATTCTCTACTCAACTTTGCACTCTGTACTGCACTGTCATACTGCAGAGATTTCAATCCACAACGTATGTCAAAAGCATCATTATTTATAAAGATTTTTAGAAATTATAAACAAATGGAGTGATTTCGTTGATAAGATGCCTCAATAAAGTCGCGTTTAGCCTAGACTTTTGTGAGAAAACGCGGACCCAAGAGATGCTACTCCCAGCGACTGGTATTAATTTCTAAATTATAATTAGTTCTACTAAATTTTTCTGTCGATATAACATTTTACTTAAGTTATTAATTAGAATAAGAGTACTTCATCAGAATTTACCATAAAGAAAAATCAGCCCTAAACTTAACTAAAACCTTAGATAAGCATCTATCTCTAGAATATTCTTAATAAGTTTAGTATTTTAGTGTTAAAGGCAACGGCAAAAAGATAAGCAAGTATCTTTCAATGCGTTGTGCGTAGAATGAAGGCATTCATGTGTTCAAAAGTATAATGGAAACTTGCAACATTTCCCACGTTTGCCCGCATACTTTACTTTCCTTTACTATGATTATTATTTTCTTTTTTATTTGCCCCATCATCATATATCTGGCAAAACAAAGTTTTCTACAATTTTCCTTGTTTTTCATTTTCATTTTCTGCTATGTCTTTAATGCATCGTAATTTTTATACTCTTCACGAAGTGAATATCAGAGACGAGACGAATTGTTTAAGCCATGTCCGTCTGTATGTCTGTATGTATGCAAACTAGTCCTTGAGCTAGAGAGCTGAAATTATGCATGAACCTTTCTTTTTACTAGACGCAGTACATTTATCGGAACTAGCCGAATCGGACCACTAGGGGGTACCTCCCATGCAAATCCTCATTAAAATTCATGTACTTATTAGAAACACTTTTTTGTTTTTTGCCCTATTGAACTGAAAATATACACTAATCAATGTTTATAAAATGCGTAAATTTCAATGCCCTAAAGTTGCTGAATCGTATATCTCCTATATAAACCCAAACCCAAATTTTAGTTTTTATTAGAAAAACTTTATTGTTTTTTGTGTTATCGAACTAAAATTTCAACTGTATAAGTGTCTGACCCATGTTCAACAACCGTGTAGATTTCAAGACCTTAGGAATCGTAAAGCTCCCATACAAATATTTCGATGTTGTGTTGTGTATGTGTACTGACTATACCCTAAACATAAGTCAAATCAATAACCAAATATTTCTGAATGCTCTATCACAGAGCGTCGGCAAAATTGTTTTCTAGGGTGAGAAGAGTATATCAACATCGGCGTAGGTGAAGTTAAACTTCTTTTTACTTGTTTTTCTTGAGTCTTATTACAAGGAAGGTTGTTTAATTATTATTGTTTTTCAACTTCTATCAGCCACCTGCCATCAACAACAATTTTTAACATTTTCTTTTCTTTTTCTTTTTCTTTTTCCTTTTCCTTTTCCTTTTCCTTTTCCTTTTCTGCTTCTGCTTCTGTTTACATTTCTTCTCTCTTTAATTTTCACACCTAAATATTCTAAGATCTTTACATTTTCGCTGCCCTATTAACAATTCTAATTTCCTAAACTAAACTCTTTGAATTAATAGATCACTTAGACTTCAGGTCAATTTCATCATTTAATCCTTATGTTGCTTACAAGGAAAAGTCAAATTAGAAGAAATTCTCCCTCCACCTGAACCACTTCACTCTCTTCTTACGGGTGATCATCTATATATACAAAAATGCACTCAAAAAATAGTATGACCCCGCAAAACTCGAGAACGGCTGGACCAATTGTGATGATTTTGTTTTTTTTTTTTGTTGTACTCATGGAGATACAGTCAGGTTCTTTGCTACATTTGGATCCGGTAGGTAGCGCTGTTGTCCAAATATGGTAGTTTTATGCCATTTTTAAATTTTTTTTTATTTGGTGCAAAGCAAACCGATTTTTTTTAAAGAACAAATGATTCTTAAAGTTGCTTAGATTATAATAGAATATTAAAATATATTGTAAATTATTAATTACACATTTTACAACAAAGCTTTTTATAAGAAACACCCAATTAACGCATAGGGGGTGTAGCAACGCACGCCGGTTAATGCTAGTTATTATATAAAAAAATGGATACTACAAATGTTTTTAATTTTTTTTTTATCCTAGTTTGAAAAATACCCTAAAACTAGGGCTCTACCCCCTTAAGGACTTTCCCTTTTTTAACGGCGATCAGAGATAATGTAGCAACAGCCCGTAAAGATCTGTACTAATATAAATACAGGCCTTCTTCTCTTCATAAATAAATGTGGAAGTGAAAGCATGAAATAAAATGTCATTGCACACACATACTTCTTTTTCTTTCCACAAAATAATACCAACTATTATAGTATAACACTTAAACAGGAACTTATTATGCAGACGCATGCACACGAGAAGAACTCAATTCGATTTCGACTCAATATGACTCAACTCATCGCTAACAAAAAGCGCTTGTAGTAATGTGTCCTATTTCACTTCAATATTTGCCATTTTATTTTTGTTGCGGTCAAACTGACCCAACCAACGAGGCTTCTACGAATGTATTTATAATGCAAATGAATTTATGAAATATATGTATAAGCAGGTGTATTGTTATTGCGTCTATTTGTGTATCTGTGTGCTTTATCTGCAATTACAAAGACAACAGACTGGTTGCCATATACAAACATGCATGATTTTGTTTATTGTTATGATTGGATACAACAAAAAAAGGAAGAAAAAAAAAAAACAATAACAATAATAACAACAGTAAAAATAACAACTACGATATATACAACACAAAATATACAAGTATATCTACTTACTTATTGTATATGTATGCATTCATACATCTTGACTTGGAATTTGTAATTTATCTTTCTGTCTGAGTTTCTGGCTGCCTTCCTGACAAACTATAACAATATACTAGTATGTAACACAACAATAAATTGCCCTTCTCTTTTTCTTTTTCTCTTTCTCACTCGTTCTCTTGCTATATCAAACTTATCGTCAAAACACTTTCAGTTAGGGTTTTTCCATAACTGAATGTGATTGCCTTTAAACAAAAGCCAATCAATCTTGTTTTGAGTTTTCATTGTTTAAATACTTTATGATAGTTTTTAAGGTTCCGTACCGAACAACAAATAATAAAACTAAAATAAACTTAAAAATTTAAAGGGGTCCGCATACAAGAAACGTGTGCACCAATATGCTTTTCGCACCAATATGCTTTTTGCACTACATTGTTACGGCGCTCTTTTGTCCACAGTTTCGTGAACAATGGCACCTGTGCTGTGCATGTCCACATATGCAAGAATCGTGTTATCTTTTTGTGAGTAGAATACTTTTTAAATATTTTGAGGTATACTTTTAGGCGTTATTTGAATATTTACTAAAAAAACAAAACACAAATTAAGGAAACAAATGCTTACATTGACACTCATTCATTTCTTTAATACAGAGGAGTATTATATAATATATATATAATAATACATACAATGAAACATTTTTAATTGGATGTACTTGTATCATTATTTCCATATATCAACGCTAAGAAGGAAGTCTCAAAACAAGGAACATTTAGTGAACACAAAGTAATCTTTACTACTGTAGTAGTATAAGTGTATGTAGTGTGTAAGTATTGTATAGGTATGTAGTGTGTAAGTATTGTATAAGTATTGTGATTCAAGAGAAGAAAGAAACGTAAATAAAGTTAGTTTGTGTTGTGCCATCAAGGAGAGCGGACGCGTTTGATTTTAGTTCCTACACTACTTTTAATAACTTTAAGCCTTTCTAAAAAGCTTGAAATGCGGTCTAATAGATTTTTAAAAGAATGTTTTAATGAAACGAAAGTTAATGTTTTTCGGCCTTGTTTTACATTTGATTAGTTTATGCCTCCCTTAGAAACTCGAATTGCGGTTAGCTGAACTTTTCATTCCCACATCCAATCCAAAATTCCTGAAATAGGTGGGTGGGTCTAATTGGTCTTAAATGAGTGTTTTAATGAAGTCAAAGTTATTTTGATGTACCTTTGGCTAACTAATGCATCCTCAAGAACCTTGAAGTAGGCTCATCAAAACTTCCGATTCCCAATTCCCATACACAAGTATTTGTGTGTATTTTTTGACACAGGTATTTTTTCTATTTCAGAACGTAGGGAGGGAAAAACATCTGAGGTTTCACACATTCATAATAAAAATAATTATATTTATTTATTTTGTAATTGCAACAGCAGGAAATATTCAAGTAAAAAGGAAATATTGAATTTTTTTATTGTTCGCGCTTTAAATTTTTTTTTTAACCACGAGCATGTACAGCTTTTTTTACACACACACACACACACACACACTTACTTATTTATACTCTTACATACACTAAGGCTCGCATGCATGCATTCTTCCGTATGAAATTGTAAAATTTTATATATAATTTAGTTTTTGTTGTTGTTGTTTTCACGCATGAGTGTCAAACAATTTGTATTTTCACACACATACACACACACACACACATATATATATATATATATATATGTAAAAAACATTTAACCAAAAAGCAAGTGTGTAAATAAGCAGATTAAAAGAGAGTTAGAGAGACGAGGAGAATCATTTAAATTGACTCTTAACAAGCTTCAGTTCTTTTGGTTTCTGTTGTTTTCGTTTTTTGGAATGTAGAAATAGGGCACGAGATGTGAACAAGAGGAAAACATTTATTAAAATGTCTTATTTTAAAAATTAAATGGATTTTCATTTTCTCTTTTTTTGTTTTCTGTTATTCAGAAAAGCAACCAAAAAATTATTGTTATTTAAGGAAATTTCTATGAAGCCAAGAATTGAGATTAAAACTTTGGCTTTGATTTTTGTTCCCTACCAAGGGAACTAAGTGAAAGGAAAATTAGAAAAACAATTTTTGTAGTAGAAGTTTAACATAATTTTAAACAAGAAGAAACTAAACAAAAAAATATAAAATCGAAAATAAAGTAGAAAATTTACATTATTAGAAATATCCAATAAAAATATTTATATTGAAGCATACAAAAGTTATTTTATTGTTTAATTATAAAGATTTGGATTTATTTTATGTAAGATTCTTCATCTTTTCAAAAAACAGAAAAATGAGGAGAAAGTATTGTACAAAATGAATAAATATTGTAAACTAAAATGTGCACAGGAAAATTATTTCATAAAATAAAGTTAATCCAAATGTGTGCCACATTTTAATTTATATGTTTTCTATTTCTTATTTTATTTACCTGCTGCTTTTTCATGATTTTTGTTTCCTTTTTTCTGTTTGCTTTTTTGGGCAACAATTTTTAACAAAGTATATTTTTTGTTTTATTGTAGTTGCAACGAAATGAAAATACATATGAACAATGTTAGATGCGCTTAAGGCAAATCTAAAACCCAACGGCAACAGTAGCAACAAAAATAATCAGCAACAATGCTTATAAAAGTAGTTGCAAAAGCAAAAACAACAGAAAGTGGAGATTTTTAGCTTTGGTATCTGCTCATCAGCGTCACAATGTAGCTACTCATACATAAATACATTTGTATCTGTATAGCTGTGTATGCATGTGCGAAGGAGCCACATTGTGTGGTAAGCCGAAAACAAATTAAAAACTGACGTTCGTGCAACAGCAACAGTAAGCATTAAGGACATGAGGCACAACTACAATATTTACTCAAGCAACTTGTACTGTTTAATTGAAAGTCTTCTTTTTTCTCTTATATTCCTTTTAACTTTACTGTCTTCCATGTCCCCTCTATTTCCGTTCATATGTTCTCCCATTTCGATGCTACCCTTTAGTTTAGAGGGACTCTTAATTCTAGGTATCACCTTACAGTTCTTAACTTTGCTTAGCATAGATTGCATTTGCATGAGGCAATCTGACTCACACACTGGCTTTTAGACTGATAGAATGGCTAAGGCGTCAATATGAAAGCTTTGCACAAAATATTTAAAAATGAGAGTATCTCAGTATTTCAGAGTATGTGTGTGTTCTGCTTTGTTAATTTTAAAGCAGCAAACGACTAATGTAGGTTTTGCTTCCCCTTTTCTCGTCCTGGAAAATGCTGCATACTTTTGTGCGTTAGTTTCACTTTCCTTCTAGTTTCTTTCGTGCAAGATTACATAGTATAGTTAAATATTAATGCCATTATGGCTAAGTTACTTTACAATCATAAGAACAGCAACACACACAGCAGCAATGGAAAACATAAGTGAATTATATGCATTTTTACTAGTAGATACGTTCTGGGAAAAGGAAGCTCTGCAATTAATTTTTTGTATACTTTTACTCTACACACACACACACACACACACACACACACACTTATATATAGATGCACATATACACATGCATTGAAAGAAATCTACTACCATTATAGAAGTGCATAAAAAGTATGTAAAATATTTAATGGTTCTTTGTCATATATGTATGAAAAAAGAGAAAAAAGAAATTGTATAAATTTTTATTGGATTTCATTTTAAGCATTGCAGAACTTTTTAATGTTTTTCACATATTTTGTTGTTGTTGCTTTTTTCCCTTGTTTGTATTGATTTCGATGTTTTTGTTCCAAATGATACTGGTTTTTGGTGGCATCATCTTTTTGTTTTTTTGTTTTTTTTTGTTTTGTATGTGTGAACAATTAATTTGCGTCGACAAAATTTGATCCAACAAGTATGAGTTTTCCGGTAGTTCGATCGAAATACGCTAGAGTTTGCCTGAAAAGTTTATTAGAATCGGAGTTCACAGGCAGCATATAAACTTAAAAATAAACACACATCAAATTATATATACTTATATTGATTTAATATAAATATTTTGGCAAAACTTGCATTTAACAGCAGAAGCAGCAGCAGAGCATTTGGGGTAGTAACATAAGTTGGGGTAGTAGTAGGAAGATTATCATATGAACACATATGTAGCAGCAGATGTTGCATGCTACACTTGCTACATATGTACATGATGAAATTTGGATGATGTTCTTATAGTAAAGACTGAAGGAAACTTATGGTGAAAAATGAGCATGAGCCTTCAATCAAAAGGTGTACTATCGTCGTTAGACTTTAGTGGCCTTTTGCCGTATATCACCTGTTCTGATAAGGATCCAAATTTTCCCGATTGAAGAACTTTTAAATAATCAAAAGGATGATCAAAAGATACTTTACACCTCTGAATGTCCACCAAACCGTCACCTTTGTTGGTGGTGGTTTAGACAACTATTACTACCGATCCGATCGATATCCGCGCGAATCTCGAACTGTGCTTTCTAAATAAACTCAGGTTTTGGAGATTTGCTATTGAAGCCATAGGCAAACATTTCAACTGCAAAACGTGGATTTTCTAACGCAGTAACTCTCTTATAATTGTTATCATTTGCCTAGCCACATAACTGCCACAAGCAATTATGTTTTATCTACAATATACGATGTATTGTATATATAGTTTGTTTGTATATAGTTGTGTATTTAAATATGTATATAGGTAAGTACATATACATATATCTATAACTTTACATTAGTCAATCACTTTTCCTGTGTGTGTGTGTGTGTGTGGGTGTGGGTGTGGGTGTGTAAAATGAATTTGTGATTCATGGCATTTTTGTGTTTTGTTTGCTGTTGCATGCAATATAACATAATTTGCACATGTGTGTAAGTGTACCCATGTGCATATGTGTGCGTGATTCCATTTTGTTTACTTGATACTTTTCTTTTTTCTTTTTTGTTACTTTTACACGAATTTATCGTAAATTGAGAATTGAGGGCATAAAATTCAATTAAAGTCTTGCAGTTGCTTGTAAATTGTTGCATGGCAAAATTCCTACAAAATACATATCAGTTAAAATGGTTCTGTCCAACCTGCATGCATCAATCCAACCATTCATTCATTTATTCATTAAGTTTATCATTTTTATTGGTGATACATGATGGTGGTGGTGAAATTCAACAATTTTGTGTTGGTTTTGAATTCTCTTGACTTGGTTGAGTAGTAGTTTTCATATTGTTAAAATTTCACAACTATTTCCCTTGTTATGTTAAATGCCTGTATAACTGAATTTTTATTTTTATTTTTTTTAAATGTTTTACAATCCTTTTACTTTGATTTTCGTCCGTTCGTTCGTTTTACGAAGACACATTCCATTACCTTCAAACATACAATAATAAAAATCAAACCAATTACTCTACACTTCCACTAGTGAGTCGGCTTTGGCATTTCTTATTTTTTCTTCTTTCTTTTTTTACGTAATGCATTTAAGTCTGCAGATAAAATTGTATCAACCTTTGTTTGCTGTTTGATGGTTTTTGTGACAACAATTGGTTATGTATCATCATTTGTACTTTTTGTTGCTATTATAGTTGATTATCACGATTGATTTTAAACCTGCTCTCCTTTCCCTTTTTTTTATTATCTGTTCTTTCTTTTATGGTATTATAATATCGCAATTAACCGTGATTGACCTCTATTGCTCGTGAAGCATAGCTATAAATTGTAAATGTTACTGGAGATTTCCACTTGTTATTATTTATATAATAAGTTGCTTATTAAACTGCATATCTTTTCATTCTGGTAATGAAATTGAATCGCTCAAATGTAATTTTATATCAAAAACATGATTACTCAAATTTAAGAGTATGCGCTTGAAAAAATGCATAAAAATTTTCCCACCTTGTCTCACATAGTAGGGGTTAGCGTTATTATCTTAGGGTCCTTAGAAATAGTTTTTTAAGGAACCAAATCATTTAAAGATCAATGAAAAGCCAAACAAAACAATCCAGGAGAGTCTAATTTCAACTATGTTACTTTTTTTATAGAAATGTAAATTTCAGGGTCACATGAAGTGATTGTTCTTCTAAAGCTAAAGAAATAGAGCTTGTATAAGCCCGATTTTCCATAATAATCTGGAGAGTCGAAGTCCAACTATGTTATTCTCACATTTCCCTACCTTTTCTTTAAAATTTAATTTTCATTTACTAGAAAAACTATCAATGGCTAAAAAAAAAATGTCTCTTAAAAGTGGGAATTCTATTTTCCATACTGCCCCATATAAACGACGTTTAACTATATTCATCACTTGCAATCACTGCCTTCACTATTCTAGTTTCTTTTCTCTCTCTACCTGTCATTGCACACACAATTTACACGCGTTTTACATGCGCCTTTTTCTCTCTCTTCTTTTTGTGTTGTGGAATTTTCCCAGCTGCATTTTTAATTGAGTTTTTATGGTTTTTTAATTGCTACATAACTTGGTTGCCATTTTTTTTATTGTATGTGTAATTGTAGGTATACACTGTGTTTTTTTGTTTTGTTTATTATGGTTTTTGGCTTTCACACATTTTTTTGTTTTTGTTACATTTTTGTGGTTTTTAATTGGTATGCATTTTTAGTATTTTGCAAAAAAATTTCAATATTATTAAATATATTTATGCTTAGTATATATATACAATATATATTTTTATGCTTACATTTTAATGAAGAAGATTTCTGGGATATTGCAATAATTTACATTTGATGAGGTTCTCATAAGCACAAAAGAACACAAAAAAAAAAAGAACAAGAAAGAAAGTATCTTACTTCTTATTTCTGTTTTTATTAATTTTTATTTTTATTTTTTTTTCTTTTAATAATAATTTCAGACCAAACAAAGTTGCAACACACATAAAATGTGGCAAGTTGAGGAAATTCCATTATATATATGTATAACATCATGTAGTTGCTTCCTGCTGCTGTTGCTTTTATCATCAAATGGCTATAAATGCAAATGCAACCAGGCAAATAAGAAGAGGGAGATAATAAATAACTTTAGTAAAGGTTTTACTTAACAGGATGTTGTTGTGGCCAGTTCTTACTCTCTCTGTTTAGATGACTTTACAAAATAGATAGAAAAGAATCTGTTTCCTCTGCGAATCTGAGTGTGCGTATGCTATAAAGTTAAAAGTTTTCCATTTGTTTTTATCGTAAAAGTTTATATTGTGATTACATTTTCTGCAAGTTTTCTCTTGTTTATCTTCTTATGCATTTAAGACAGTCAAGTCGGTTATGTTTAACCCTAAACTGCTCCGAGCTTATTAAATGTCTTTGGTCAATAATCATTTATATTGGAATTTCTTTAAAAGTTATACAGGGTCTTCACTCTAACGTTACAATATACTCAATGTGTATTAGATACATAATCGTGTGAATGCACTGTTTTGATTTTTCTGTGTATCGGGTACTCTAATATTACATAACAAGGAAAAAAAAATACCTTAACTATAATAAGTTGATAAAGACAACTTAGATAATTCAGGATACAAAATAGGAAAATTGAATAAATAAAAAATAGGATAAAATGAGTTTGAATATGTAATGAATGTGATAGAAAGTATGTTAAATGGTGTAGAAGGGTGGATACATTATGCATATATTTAGTACACCTGATCATGTCGATGTTCGATGCATGTTGTTGTTATAAACATTTTGATACACACAAACTGGATGTTGTTGTTGTGGAACTGTAATCTTTTTTTTGAGACTTTTCCGGTGGGTTTTTCAAAAATTATTAGTTGGGGATATGGCAATAGAAATACACATTCTGTGTAAATTTCAAGTCTCTACCCAGTGCGGTTCATGAGGTACAGACTCAAGAAAAACGTGACGATTTGTACTCTCTCACTGAAATTTTTAGTATAATTTTTTGCCCAACGCCACTAAAGATACTTGATACTTGATAATATGGATGATACACAAAATATGATCAAGTGCGCAACAGAGTTATTTGAAATCTCCATTCTTTGAATTTTCTACTGATCGACAGACAGATGCAATAAATCGATCTCATCTGCTTAATGTAATACAAAGGATTATTTGTAATCTGTTATTATTACTTATGACAATTTATCTTTTATCACCATACCAAATAATAAAATGAATGACTTATTGTTTTTTTTTTTTTTTGATAAATGCACAAGAAAATATTACTAATGGGTCAAAAAACAAAAAAAAAAAACAGCATAAAAACTTACAAACTTCTAGTTAGTTTAACAAATTATAGCTTTTTAATGTTTATGAAAACAAGTTGTAAATTTTTACTTTGATATACCATAGCTTTGGATACTTTGGAATTCTATTTTTTTTTTTTTTTTTTGGTTTGTATCATCATGTACATTTATGCTGAGGAAGATCAACTTTATTGCAAAATTTTTTGTTTAGGATTCCTATAGAAAAATGCATTTTGTAAGTCATTTTCATCCACATGCCCTTCTCATCTACATTTTTGTTTTGACCTCTTTTTTTAACAACTTACTGGTATATGCGACATTGTGTCTTTTTCACTTGGTTGCTTTGTTGCTTTCTGATTACCATTGTGTGCGAACCCCATAAATTATGCAAGACTTATTGTTCTTTAAAGCATTCTTATTTATGTTATGCATGTTTGCCATTTTCTTTACTTTACATTTTTTCTATTGTTGGTTCTCTCCACTCCACTTACAATACTTGTATAGAGGAGCACAGTCTTGAGTCGGAGACTTGGGTCTCTCTTAAGGCTGTTGTTTTTTATTATTCTTATTACTGTGATTCAAAGCTTATGGAGACTTGACTTCTTGACTTCACTTTATTTCCGTTTGGCCGTCATTTTTCTTTATGATGCCATTAAAAATGTTACTGTACAGTCTATTACTTTCACTCTAAGTGAAAGTGAATGAATTATTGACAAACGCTACGAACCAAATTAGTATTCGCACTTGCATTATATAGTAAGTATTATGTTATATTGTGTTATGTAGTATTATATTTTCTGTGAAATCCCGACTACATGTGCCAGAAATTATTCTATAACATTTTTTTTTTTTTTTTTTTTTGCCACGGTCAGTTTCTTATGGATGAATTGGTATTTGAATGAACAAAGTGAAAGTAGATGAAATTGGGGGAGGAAAAGATATTTTACGTGTATCTAGATATATATGTATGTATGATTATTGCAATTGATTCATGGTTTTTAAATGCTTATTGTATATTTTACAATGATCGGTACGTATCTGTTTCATTTTCTTTTGGTAATAAAAGTCAAAGAGAAAAAGAAAAGAAAAGATAAGATTTTATAAACGGACACACAAAACAATATATTATATAGAAAACAATTTAATTGTACTCATTGAATGAATAAAGTTTTGGACAAGGTCACAAAGATCATAATTGAAAATTTGCTAGAAATGCAATAAAAAGTCTTATTAGAAATTGAAAATTGAAATCGCTTAGAATCTGTTGAAAATCGTTGCGAAAATTTATAATTTTTAATAAGATACTAGGGAATATACATATTTTCTTCATAAGATAATAATGTAGTGAAGGAATGCATTTAGGCTATAAGAAGGAGACCTTGGAACAAGAATTAGCATAACTTATGTTAATAAGAGCTCCAGAAGTTTAATAATCTGAGCGAATGACTAAACTGGAAGTAAACTCATTTGTAAGAACTTTATTCTCCATAAATTGACTTTTGAGAAGTTCTCTGTATGGTATCCTAGGCCCTATGCTAAATTTTGTCAAAGATCAAAAGTGAGAATAGAGTGATTTTTTCAGGTCAAAAAGACTGTTGACATGAGTGGTTACTAAACCCTTTGACCATTGCCTACATCCCGTTTTATGCCACCGATAGGAAGTGAGCTTTCGTCATATAGCATTGATCTCATGTCTTTGCTTGCCATTCACCCAACCCTTGAGTAACCTCTTCAGAATGCCGTGTAAAGAAAACTTCCTACCCTTTCTCAGTGGATTTTTAAAAAAATAGTGTTACAGCGACACAAGAAGGAAAAATAATAGATGTGGAGTCTTTTAGTGGCATGTACAGAAAGGAAGAGCGATAAGTTAAATATGTAGATTAACACATTTGTTGTGATACCACTGGAACTTATTGTTCCGGAGGAGGTAACAAGTGACCTATCGCATCGTCTACCTGGCTGGTGTATTGTTTTTCAGGTGGAAATCTATGCAGTTTGGCCAGCAATAAAGTTGATTAGCACCTCGATGGAGATCACTAGAAATATATCGATTTACGTTGACAACCAGGCGGTTGTCAAGCCTCTATCGGCACATAGCATTAAGAAAAATACAATCCGAAGCACTAAACCAAGATCGGCAGTACACACACATTAATTTGAGTGACTGGCCATTCTAATTTTTAAGGTAACGTGATTACGGATGAATGATTTGGAAAGGAATCGGCACTGCTTGTTTCTCTAGGAGTTGCTTATATTTACATACCATTACCATTATCTCTGAGACCTACCGAGTACAACATAACTCCCTTTTTCTTTGAGTACGCATATTTTCTCTCCCTTCTCCCGTATCCAACACACTTCCCTACTTTCCCAATAAAAAGGTATCACAATGGGCCGCATGGCCTTTGGTTGAACTCGTTTGTACTCGCGAGCGGCCTGAATAACCTAACTTACCCTATTGTTAGACTATACGTAATTCTTTCATTCATTGATTAGGAAAAGTATTACACCTCAATACCATAATAGATTAGAGATAGCAAGTAGTACATGTGATAAAAATTATTGTACGATTTTGTTTGATTTAGATTTGCTTTCTTACCATTTTGTGTAGCACTGCCTTGAAAGAGATTCCTTACATAACTGATTAATCGACGATGGAATGGTCGATGACGATGCCTTGAGCTTTTGCGTCGTTCACCACTATGGCAGTCACCTTCGCCTCCGACACTACCTGTTCCAGCAACACCAGCACTACCACCTTGTTCGATATCATCACCAGCATCATTATCAATACCAATACTTCCTCCTGTTGCTGCAGTACTGGTTCGTCCACATTGAGTTGCATCGACAATAAGTTCAATGCTACGTTGCGTATTGGATTTTCTAAGGCCTCCGCTAGAGCCGATACCACCGCCACTGGCACTTGGTCCAGGGCCCGCTATACTAACCATATTGCCATGTGATGTAAGTGGTTGGTGTATAATACTTCGATTACTTGTTGCCATCAATGCTGCGCTATTGGCATCGCCATTAGTACCATTTGTGCCACGATAGATTAGTTCAGTTTCATTGGAAGCCTGTCGCAAAGCATGCAGACCAGTATGTGAGACACTAGTGGCTATGTGTGTGGTGGTGCTGCTGGCACCACTACTACCATTTAGGCCCGTGTAATAGGCACTACTAGGACGTTGTTGTTGCTGTTGTTGACCACCTCCTCCTCCGCTGCCACTACTACCACCACCACCACCACCACCACTACTCCGTTGAACTTGGGGTCCAGCCATAATTACTCTGATGGCTGTCTGTAGTTAATGAAATTTGGTTTGGTTTGGTTTGGTTTGGTTTAATAAAGATTGATTTGCTTTGGTTTTTCTTTGTTCTTTATTTTATTATGAATTTATTATTATGAACTCTTTTAATTGTGTGGAGCACAATTGTTGTTGTAGTCGTTGTTGTGTACTCACTATTGCATTCGTTTACTATTTATTATTTATTATAAGAAATTTAGCATTAATTAACATTGTCCTAATTTTTGTTTTCATTTTTTTTTTTATTAATTTTTGTTTACATTTTGCATCAAGTAATTTATTTTCATAAGCTTATTCGGTCGAGTCTTAAAAAAATTTTTACGAAAATGTAGTGACATTTTTAGAGGCATTTTCCCTTTTATTTTTTATTTTTTCATTAAATTTTGAATTAAATTTGCTAGCAATTAATTGTTTTTGTATTATTTATTATTTATTTTAATTAATTTTCATTTTAATTTTGGCACAAATTTTACTTTAACTAATTTAAAAAAAAAAATTAAGAAAATAGAATTAATTTAATTAATTTTTCTCTTCCTCTTAATATTTTCTTTTTTTTTTTTTTTGCAAGATTTTGTTGACTTAAAATTATTTTTGTGTTAATTAAATGCTGTATATTGTGTGCTATTGTTGTTATTGCTGTTTTGTTGCTGTTTTAGTAATTTTAGTAGCATTTTTACTGATCATGAATTTTCTTTGGCAATTTTTTGAACGCAGAATTTTTTGTTCTTGTTGAAATTTTGTGAATTATTATTCGTACAAGTTGATCATTTCTTCTTTGTATTAAATTTTGTTTTTTTTATTATTTATTTTATTTATTTGTATTTGATTTAAATTTATTATATTTTTGTTAGCTACAAAGATCTGCAAAAGAAAGAGAACAAATCGAAAAACTCAATCAAATTTTTATTTGCTTAATTTTTTTGCATTTGTTGTTGTTAATACATATAAAGCATATCTAAATACATACATATACATAAATACCATACCATATATAGTTAGCTAATAAGATACTAGTTAGTTGTTAATAAGTTAGTACTCAGTTAGTTAGTTACCACAAAGTTTGTAACACTTATAATGATGCGATGCAAATACATATAACCTTTTAATATATTTCCAAGTTTTAGAGATGACAAATTGAAGTTTTAAAACTTTGAAATTATGTTTCTTTTCTCAGATTACTTGCTTGCGCCGCTTTGATCTGCTTGGTTATGAATTTAAACTAAACTGCAAAGTTTTTGAAATTAATTTATTGGTCTGAATAGAAATGTGGAAGTAATAATTTCGAATCGAAATTTTAATAACAACCTTATGTGCCTTCTCCAACTGTTTGCTTTAATTACAATGACCTAACTACTTTGTTAAAAAAAGGAATCACCTTCATAACGCTTGTAACAGACCGAAGGAGACATTGGAGACCACGACAAGCATATAGTTGTATATTCTTGATCAGCTCAGCGAGACAAGTTGATTAAGCCTTCTACGTCGTTCCGCCCATCCGTCTGTTTTTAAGCTAGAGAGCTGAACTTTTGCGCCCAAATTTGTTTTCACAAGACGCTGCACATTTGTCGGAATCGGCCTCCCATACAAACCCCCATTAAAATTTATGTTCTTATAAGAAACAGGTTTTTGTTTGTTATTCTATCGAATACAAATTTGAACGCTATGAGCAGGCAACCCGTGTAGAGCGCAGCTCCATTCAGAGCAAAAATTTTAATCATTATTTTAATGTTTATTTATTGAAAAATTTATTTTTTTAATTACTTTTTTTTGGTTAATTTTTATTAATATTATTTATTTATTTTATTTCTCTTTAAACACAAAAACATAAAAGAGAATGAACGATGTTTTTTCTCGTCACAGCATTAATGAGAATGAAAGTACAAAAAAAAAAACAAAAAAAAAAAAATATTCCCTGCAGGACTCGAACCGCATGCCCTCGGTTTACCAGTCCTACTCTCTAACCAATACACCATGCAGACATCTTATTTCTATTTGCCTAAATAGCTTCAATATAATAATTATAAATATTTAGAGAGGAGAATGAAATAGTCCAAGTAGTCAAAAGTTAATGTGTATGTGTGAGTTTACGAATTTGGTAAAGACTTACATGCTGTCCATTTTAATTGTTGCTTTTCTTTTAGTTTGTTGATCATTATCATCATCATGTTTATTCGTTGATCATTATCATCATTATCTTTGCAAAAATTATTCATTTAATTTTTACTTATTTATATTTGCTGTTCGCAAGGCCACAGCAAAGCCAGTAATTTACATTTACACAAAACAAATTAAAAGCAATCATTTTCAATATAAAAATAAAAAATAAAAAAATATCCCCAATGCAGGACTCGAACCGCACGCTCTACTCTCTTACCACTATACCACGCAGACATTTTAATCATGAATGCATAAATAGCTCCAATATAATAATAAATCATTTTCAATATAAAAATGAAAAAAACAAATATTCCCAATGCAGGATTCGAACCCAATGTCAACGGTTTGCCAGCCCTATACTCTAACCAATAGAAAAAAATCTGACGATTCTATTTTTAGCATAATTTTTTGAAATTTCACTTATGCCATAACGCTCATAACAGAGCTACGCTCCAAAAAAACTTTTTTGCTTTCTGTGTTATCAACCTGCAATTTAGAAACTTTATACTAATTTTGTAAATTTCAACACCCTCTTACTGGATCGTATAGCTCCCATGAAAAAATTTCGGTCTTAGTGCTCACATGATTTTCTCTTTTTATTATATTGGAACTTCTACATTAATTTACTTTAAATGATAGTTGGTTATATCAAATTTAGATCTTTTAAATAAAAGATATGTTATAATCTATATATACATATGGAAAGACCATCACAATAGACCGTTTACTTTTAGTAGCTAAAATTTTGAGATCTCTTTTTTCTTAGGATTTGGTTTGAGGCTCATTGTTCTTCCTATATTCTTATTAAGAACGGCGATCTGAGGTGACTAAACCAGTTTATTATATGCAATATGTAGCATATACTGCTATTTTGACTGCTGTGGATTCTGTGGGTCAATCAGACTTATAATAAATTTTTTTCAAAATTACACCATAAACAGCTCTAACAGGATAAGTTGCATAATGTGTGTCGTGATCTTATATTCAAGGAATACGTTGCAATTGGGGTATGTATACTTCATGCAAACTAGTCAACAGGTAACAGAACAGGGGATTACTTTTCTAGTTCTAGAATAATCTTATTCTGAATTGAGTTGAAGTAGGCTTAGCAAATATACAAAAAAAAAAAAAAAAAAAAATGCCAACAAGTTAAGCAAGAAATACAAAATTTTCATTTCGCTTCAGATTCCTGAACTGATCACATCAACTTCAGTTCGGGAAACCTAGAAAAATTAAAAAGTAGAAAAATAATTTTGCTTTCGGCTTAAGTTTTTCGGCATGATGGTAACAAAATTGTGTATAAAAAATTCTATGTGAAATATTTGGCAATGCTATAACGTCTGGATGCGTTGGTAGAGCTGTTTTTTAAGTGATTAATTAGCTGGAAATAATTGAAGATGACATTCCACGATGAACAAGAGGGCAAACCCTTCAACCCATTCTATATTGGGCCAAACCCGGATCAATGTACCGCAAGAAGTGAGTCCCCGCCAACTCAATGCAGTCCGGCGTGTCCCACTACGATGCCAACAAATCAGCAACAGCAACAGCAACAGCAACAACCGCAGCCACATCCACAATCACAGCCGGGTACTGTCACTTCCAAAACCCAAACTGGTATGAGTCTTACTGGTGCGGCTGGTAATAGTGGAACTGAGCCATCCATACCGTATGGTGGTGCGATTATTGTGGCAACTCTTCAGCAGCCACGATCACATCCTGTTGGCGCTGTGTCTAGTGGTGGTAATATTAATAGAAATATGCCAGGACCTGTAAATAGTATGGCTATAATTCACATAGCAGTCCCTTCTACTGGTAATATTCCTCAAGGAGGAGTTGCCACTGTCCCTGGGAATTATCCAGGCCACAGTGGAATGATGACAAATGCAAATGCACCTGGAGGTGGTAGCCCACCAAACACGGCAGGAGCTCCCGCTGGTCCTGCGTCTTATCCAGGCCACAGTGGAATGATGGCAAATGCAAATGCACCTGGAGGTGGTGGCCCACCAAACACGGCAGGAGCTCCCTCTGGTCCCGCGTCCTATCCAGGCCACGGTGGAATGATGGCAAATGCAAATGCACCTGGAGGTGGTGGCCCACCAAACACGGCAGGAGCTCCCTCTGGTCCCGCGTCCTATCCAGGCCACGGTGGAATGATGGCAAATGCAAATGCACCTGGAGGTGGTGGCCCACCAAACACGGCAGGAGCTCCCTCTGGTCCCGCGTCCTATCCAGGCCACGGTGGAATGATGGCAAATGCAAATGCACCTGGAGGTGGTGGCCCACCAAACACGGCAGGAGCTCCCTCTGGTCCAGCGTCCTATCCAGGCCACGGTGGAATGATGGCAAATGCAAATGCACCTGGAGGTGGCGGTCAACCAAAAGCGGCAGGAGCTCCCACTGGCCCTGCGTCTTATCCAGGCCACGGTGGAATGATGGCAAATGCAAATGCACCTGGAGGTGGTGGTCAGCCAAAAGCGGCAGGAGCTCCCTCTGGTCCCGCGTCCTATCCAGGCCACAGTGGAATGATGGCAAATGCACCTGGAGGTGGTGGCCCACCAAACACGGCAGGAGCTCCCGCTGGTCCCGCGTCCTATCCAGGCCACAGTGGAATGACGAAATAAATCTGGTGGTGGTGGCTAACCAAAACCGGCTGGAGAGACTCCAACTCTTGCTTCTTAAATAGCTGCAAACTTCTCAAAACTTAAAGCATCAACAGCAAAGAAGAAATTATCAATAAAATTTGATAGAGAAAGTTGCGGGAATTTAGACAATTCATCCATTCAAAAAATATAACAGATATATTGAACTACAAGACTACAAGAAATAATAGAACTCGGTAAATAGCAAATATCCCTACAAAATATATACAACACAAATCCTCTGTACTTTAATAACAAGCACATAAAATAATGGAAAATAATATCAACATTTAAATTTTAATAGAAATATCCAATGTAAAATGTACTACCTTAAGATTCTTTTTATTCTCTATTATTTATTCAATTTCATTCCTAGCGCTCCCTTTGCCTTGGGACTCCGGTCTAAGGGAAAATCCAAAATATGCTCATGCGGTCTCCAAATGCTGCAAAGGTATATATTATAATCGAATTTCAAAGAAACCCAAAATACAAATAATAAAAATTACTCAAAATTTTAAGAAAATGGACAAAGTCTAAAAAACAGAGGGAATCGAAGGCAAATCAACAAAAAATCTCTCGAACTATTTTCGTCTGAAAATTATCCATTCCTGAGACGAATGGGGGCCTTATTTATTATAGTTTTACCGCCACCGCTTTACCAACTGCCTTAGTCCGCCAATGCACTTCCCCTTCTTGCTTTCAAATAGTCAATTGCTAAGTTGCTGTGATGCATTTTAGTATTTCTCAGCTTAGGGGATTGAATTTTTATGTGCTTAATGGATAGGTGAACGAAGCCTATAGGGTATTTGGTTAGCTTTTTATTTCTATAAGTCAATAGCTTTTCTTTTGAGGGTTTGTAAATGAAATTGAATTGCTTTCTTCTGAAGAGAAAGTCGAAATATTAATCAAACAAAAGCTTGCATTCCTTTCTCTTTTTTGTTTATTTCTCTATCGTTTTCATTGATTGATTTCATTTGTTCTTTACATTTTATTGTAACAGGTGCATTCAAGCAGATATCTTTCTATTTTTGTCTCAAAATATTCATTGTTTAAGGAGTTTTAAGTATTTCTGTGTTTATTAAGTAGTCTTTTCAGTTGTGAGCTTGTAATGATGTGGAAAGACCATTTTAGTTAGTTTTGAAACAAGTTCACTTATCCATTTAGGCCCCAATATCAAAAGATATGGAAATATCAGTTGAAACAATACAATTATAAGAGTTTCTTAAACGCAAGAATAATGTTGAGGCCCAAAACATTTCCGATTACCCTCTTAGAAATCCTATGATCTACTACCAGCATGTATGCACAACGTTTCGTGCACTAAATATTCCTTTTTATACATCTCTTCGATATTTTCAGCACATTAGCAAATTGAAAAGTCTTCGAGCATTAGGCTGTGTCTACCCACAAAAACTAAACCCAAGGATGGCAACATCTCCTACATATTGTACAGAACATAAAATATTATATGGTATATACACAATAAGTTAACTGGGTGAGTGAAGGTAGTAAAATGAATCTAAGATATTTTAATCAATTTTAGCAGGCAATTTATGATTATAGCATTGATGTATTTTTATGCTACAAAATCAATGTAAAATGCAAATGAAAGCAAAGCAAATGGGAAGTGAATGGTTGAAAATAGAGTAATATCCACACATATTTGATATTGTATTATATTTGGAAATTAATGTAAATAGCTGAAGCATAAAATTCTCTTAAGAATTCACACAAAATGTACTCTTACTAATATGTGGCATATGTGGGAATGTGGCATGAATGCAAAATGATGCGATGTGATGCACACTCAAGGATGTATACAAATTAAAATCAAATTCAAAAACCGAATAATAATAACAATAATAGAAAATTGAATGAGTTCTGAAATATATTGTACTTTAATGTATGTAAATTTCTAGGGGGCATAAAAATAAGTATGTAGAAAGTAGTTTGTATTATTTGTTATTCCTTTTGTTGATGATAGATGTTGATTTTTTTTATGAAACAGGCGTACAAACAGTTTATTATGTCATATTCAAGTACTTTACTTTTCTTTCGATGCCAAGTACAGTTAGTATCGATAATTTGGAACCGAGTATCAAGTAGGCATCTGTTAAAAGTGCTCAGTTCGGTAATTGATACATAATAATTATTCTGTTTTTGTTGGATCATATCATGAATAAATAGAGCGAGAATCTGGTGAACTTTCAACGTTATGTGAGACTAATTAAATGCTACGATTGGGGAGAAGCACTGCTCTAATCTCTCAAAACCCAGACCACCGCGACCGTTGCTACCCTTCGAGGCCTCGAAAAACGAAATAACTTTTCGAACAACCGAATAATATTGGATACTCTTGTAACTTATGTGTCCAATCTATTTAATTAAATATGCGTAGTTTTTTTGTATGTTGGCGCAATCGATTGAAATGCTTCAGTTAATGAAACATAAACTTATAATCAAATGCAACTAAAAAGTTGGCAAACTTCTCAATTACTAAATTGATTATAAAATGGATATATTTAACGGGATCAATTAGTGACTTAACTAGCTTACAAGTTTATCAAGAAATATTATTATATTTTTACTATTTACCATAAGAATATTTCTTTTTATCAGGGTTCTGTACCCAAAGGGTACCAAACGGAACATATTCTCGGGCACTACCTTATGAACCGTAAGAGTTAAAAAGTTGATATTTGCACGGAATATGTATTTCTATTGCCGCTATGTTAACAAATATGTTTATAATTTAAATAAATTCAAAAAATTGAGGCGGGTCCCATATAAGAATTTCTTTTAACAATAAACCCAGTAATCCAGAACATTTTCCTTCCCGTAATATTTAACTTTATTTTCACGAGTATTTTATTCTAACATTTCTCTCTCTCTGGTGCCTATGTCAATATAAGTGACACGTACGTTTCAAATTACAATATGAAGAAATATATAGTTAGTTTTTGTATGGATTTTTTCCTTCCTTTTATTTTGTCATTTTCTATATTTGTAAATTTTGATATAAACTTTTTTTTTTTGTTGTGTGTGTGTGTGTGAAATGCAATATATGTATGTGTGCTTTTGGTGTGCAAAAATATCTACTAAAATCAACTTGCTCAGTTTATTTGCTTTTGTCTGAATACAAAATAAATAAATAAATGAGTTTGTAATACATTTGCAATATTTGCTGCATGCAACAATATAACTTTGCCCTTGTATTGTAAGCGTTTTGCAACCAAACCAATATCAAATGCTATTATGCACTGCCACAAGAGCAACGTAACACAACTCAAATGCAACTAAATGCAATGAGATGCGTTCACTGAGCTGCAATAAGTTGCATTGAAGCATAAAATATAAGCAACTGAGGAATGCCACGTACATAGATATAAACACAGAAACTGACTTGCACATTGTAGACACTTTTGTTTTGTACAAACATAGTAATGCACTAAAATCCATTTGAAGTTGAAGTATATGATTGCGCATCGCCTTCAACAGCAGTTGCAGATACATATACTGATGCAGATGCAGATACATATTGATATAATTGTGTGTGGATATAGCATGCCACCACACACATGCTCGTCGCACATTGAAAATTTTTTCAGCTACATCATTCTTTCCTTCTTCTGCTCCCTTTCCCTTTCCCTCCTCCTCCATTTCCTTTTTTTATTTTATTTATTCTAAGTATATTGTTGATTTCAGTTACACGCAAGATTTATTTCATACAAATTTGTTCTTTATTTTGCTGTTGCTCGCTCTCTTGTGCATAATGAACGAGCGAACGACAGAATGCAACCTTTCCTATTTCCTGTTCTATCTCACTAGTCCTTACTTCCTGCTTACTTCTTGTGGTTGTATTTCGTCACATTTATGCCATAGCCTCCTTCTATTTCTTTCATCATCATCAGTTTATGGCATTCAGCCTCCATTTTCAATGTAGTAGAATAGTGTGTAGATTTTGCTTGAATAGTAGTTTATTGCGGTTACATTTTTGATTATTTGTTTTATTGTATTTTACCTTGGCATTATCCACTGTTCCTTTACTAACTTAGACTTTGTACTCAAACTTATTTTTCTTATATTTTCCATTGATGGTGATGATGGTGCGCAATTTTTGTTGTTGTTTGGTCCTTTTCTATTTTATTCTTAAGTTGTTGGCGGTTGTCATCTCCACATTCATCTCGATCATCATCTTCAACATCATCAGCGTCTTCATCTTTATTATTTATACTTATTTTTATTATTATTGTTGTAATAAAGTTCAGCTTCATTTCCGTTCGTCAACTTTTTCCGCTCGATGTGTTTTATTTCATTTCCATTTGTGTTATTTATTTTCTTTCGTTTTTGGTTTCTCTTATTTTTAATGCACAAAATCTATACAATTCTCTTTTATAATATCACTACAAGGTCTCCATTTGCCATTCTTTATTAGAATATTTCAAGCCAAAGTGATCCATCGAAACATTCCACCCACAGAAACCTTATCCTCATCCTGAAGTTCAGGTTCAGTCTCAGAGTGGAACACAAACTCAACATCAACATCAACCGCAACCACAATCACAATCACAATCATATCCGTCGGTAATACAAAGGTCCTCCGTTTTCTCCATCTCCTATTTTCTCTTATCACAAAAAAACATGGATGCAATGGATAATAATATACATACAGTCAAGTCATTGAGCTCAAAGAGGTCTTTCTTAAGGCATTGTATTTTATACTTGGCAGCCTGCTTCTGCTTCGGCTAGTAGAGCTGCTGCTGTTGTTGGTAATGTCATCATGGTCTAAGGTCTTTTCTTCCTTCCACAATAAAATTGCTTCTTCATTGTTCATTTGGTTCATCTTGTTGGTCGCGTTCGCTCATTCGTTTCCAAGTTCCTTGGTTCGTTCGCTCCTTCGTTAAATTTGTGTAGGAAAATGTAATTTATTTTGGATTTAATCGAAAATAGAAATTTATGTTTTATTTTAAATCTTCATTTTCATACATTTCCTTTCTATGTTCTGTCTGTTTTATCCTTTGTCCTTCAGTTGCTCCTGTAAACGAACAACTTTAGTTAGGTTGCCAGCAATAATGATTAGGGTTAAGGATTTTTATTTTTTTCTCCCTAGGTTTAAGAAATTTCCATTTTCTTTTTAGTCAAAATAAATTATTATGCAAAGATGGTGTTTTGCACCACTGTTACTACATATTTTAATATTTTACTATACGTAGTTATTTAATGTATTTAAATATATAATATGTATGTCATTGTCTTTTGTATGCGTCACAGACTGTCGCAAATTCGGGGTTGCCAATATTGTAAATTTATTCTGAATGGCTACTTTGCCCAAAAGTGAAATGTTTTTTTAACAATTTTCTATAAATAACAATTGATTAAGAGCAAATAGAAGTACGAATAATAAATTTTTTATTACTATTATTAAGCGCTTATCATGGCTCAGTATGCCATACAATGCGCTTCTTTTCTGCGTTACAAATATCGCCAATTTATATACAATACTTATTTTAATAAATAACTTTTTTCCCTTCTTCTCGACATTTTGAATTGTTTGTTTACATTAAACTGACAGTTATGTTCAGGTGGTTTGCGAAGTGCATACAAAATGGGTCGTTCACGAAATAGAAAATACAATACAAATTATTCTTTTTAAACATCATCATGAAATTCTATGAGCTTTAAATTGAATTTTTACAATTTTATATTTTCTCAATACAATCATTTTGTACATTTTCTGCTTCATGCTTAATCTACATACTTCAGAAATCGTTCGTATTGTCCAGATGGAAGTTTTCAAAACCTATGTGGAACTACCATGCAGAGCTCTGCATTATATTGCATCGCTGGTGTCATTTGTTGCTTAGTTTGCTTAGTTGCAAGGAATCAAATACGCTAGAGTAATTTTTGAATACGTACGTCATTGAGCATTGAAGAAGTGACAACTTTACTAATAACTACTAGGTAGTTCATTGCGTTTACTCTACACTGCAGTAAAAATATTGGTAAGGGTGAAATGCATGTATCGTAACAAATGAAAGTTTATTTAGTTATTTCATATATACATATCTTCTTCAAAGTAAAAGGATAAAAATTCTTTATATCTATCAAAGGAGCCGAATAAAACAAAAAACAAAAAAAAAAAACGCCAAGTGCGAGTCAAACTCTCACATGAAGGGTTTCATACCGAATTGGGGTTTGCTTGGGTACCCACCCCAAATGGTCAATTTTTCCTAATTACAACAGATGTAAAGCGTCTCTATCCAAAACTGATAGTGTCAAAATTTCAGTTTAATAGTGCAAAAAACAAAAAAGTTTTTCTAATAAAAACCTGAAATTTAATGTAGATTTGTATGAGAAGTACCCTCCCTAGTGTTCTGATCAAAATTTCTACACTATAAATTTCTAATCCACTTCCACCAACTATGCAACTTTCGATATCATGGGGTACTGAATCGTATAGCTCCCAAACAAACCCATTTGTTTCTTGTATGGGGACCCATTTAAATTTTTGAATTTATTTTAGTTTTAGTTAGTACTCGTATTTGATTTTGTTGTCCGGATAGAACTTCACTTTCTGTGAAAAATTCAACTTTCTACCTATTATTGTTCATGAGTTATAGCCCAAGGACGGACGATCCGCACAATCTTAATAATAGGGTTTCGTTCGGTAATCTTTGGGTCCGAAACCCTAAAAAAGGGAATAATCATTGTAACATCACTAAGAATTATATATCAATATTTATGAAAGCTCGTGGTTGCCGATCGTCGACCAAAAACAACCCAAAAAAATCAATCGCGTGTTTTAAATTCCCTCATCAAGTTGATTAAGCTTGGCATGAATAATCATGTGCATTTGTGTGTCTGGTAAAACGATTATTAACACATTTGCTGACAACTCAAATTACAATATTTAGCTGAAGTTTCTTTCATTTGTTGCTGTTACTTCTGTTTGTTTTATTTTTTTTATTCTTCAATTACACGCTGCGATGAGAAGCGATGTGTATTTGGGGTAAATGTCTTTAAGGAGCCATTAGGAACAACAGGAGCAGATGCTACTGACAGGTACAGTAACTTGAATAATATAAGACTAGAATAACAACAATAACAAGAAACATTATCATCAATTTGTTCATCTCTTTCTCTCTCTCTTTCTCTGTCACACACTCTAACTGTCCTTCCTTCTTTTTTTTTCTCTCTATTTCACTCTCCTTCTCTCTAAACGAATTACAGTAAAATTTAATATTTATAGATATAAATTGTCATAGCTCGGAGGCGTCACCGCAAATAAAATTTGTTTGTTATTTTGCAACATACGAGTATAACAAAATGTTCTTTGAATGAATAATCACCATTAAATAAATAAATGAATGAATGAATTGAAAATAAGTTAGTTTTTGAGTATGTGTGTATGTATGTATGTGTGTGTGTGTGTGTGTGTGTGTGTGTGCATTGACGCATTGCAGAGAAATTGTGAAATAAAAATGACATCGTTACCATTTGTATTTTAAGCAGCGGAAGCAGTAGAGGTATTTAAAAAAAAAGGTAAAATCATTTTATTTCAATTGCCCTTTGTTAATCATTTTCACTCTTGCCTATCCATTCTCTTATTCCCTAAGTCAATAAACAAAATATAATAGAAAAACAATAATATAATAGAAAAATATAAAAAAAAAAGAAACCACAAATATAATTAATGTAATGCTATTTTACATACATCTGAGTATTTGCCTACGTTTTCTTACTTTTCTTGGTAAATTCATTTCTTTTTGTGTGTACATTACACATTGAATAATAAATCGTTTAAGTAGATAAGATCGTCGTTTATCTGAGTTAAATTCAATACAGTTCAAGTCAGTTTAACTCAACTTAGCTCTTCTGATCAAAACTCATAAGTATTCATTGATCAATGAGTTACCTAGTGGCAAAAAAAGGATTTCTTATACTAATGCATACATATGCGTGTGTTTGCAAAAATAATAAAAATACACACACTTACATATTTATATACACAAATAACCACTTTACGAAGGAGCGAAATGTCCTTGCAAACAATATAAAAATTAATTTACGATTTAACTGTGCCAAGTAAACTGTTATGAAATACGAGATGTGCAAAATAAACGTAATATAAAAAGGCAGCTTAAATAATATAAAAATCTCGCAACAATATCGCACACTACACTCCTAACTGGAATATGCACGGGATGTTTTTTGAATATGAGAAAGTGTGATATGAAATTTTGAAACAATTTTAATTTTACAAACAATTATTAGAATTATTCACAATCATTTTTTGAAAATTTTATCTGATAAAAACTACTACTTCAACAAAGTACGCTTCAATTTGATATTTATTTAGACACTCTGCATTCACTCATAGATATGTATGTACTATGTACTATGTATTGTGTTATGTTGCGATTCAATTGAAAGTCAGTCAGGTAAGTAGGGTTGTGATGTATGTAAATGGGTATAAGATATTTCAAGCGGTAAATAGTCGCCTGGACTGCTTCTAATGATTATGATCCAAATTGCGTGTATTGTGCGTATACTTAATGTGCATGTGGTACATCAATAGCAACAAAAACAAACTTTCAGACACAGTTGAAGCTTAAAAGGCTCAAGTATTATACCAGACACATACTTCACCGTACACTAGGTCAGAAATAGGTAGAGACAAAGGAGAGAAATGTATAAATTAAAATTAACCTTAGTGAAATTGAATTGAGTTATGCCATTATTTCGCCAGTTATTTGAACCATTTGGTTTGTTCTCAGTTGAAAAGGCCTTTACTCTGTTTAGAAAACTGCCTCAATGGTTTACAGATTTTGTCATAATATACATGGATCTTAGATTGTTGGTAGGTCTTGATTTCAAGGTTTATATCTTTCAATGCTAGAAACTAAACTTACATTGCTGTTGCCAAGTATCTATGTATGCAGTAGCAGTCATGAGAATGTGCCAAGCTTGGCTTGGCTTGGCTTGGATACTATGATGAAATTCAAGGATGTTGCTATTATTTTGATAAAAATCTTGATTGAATTCCTTGTCCGAAAATCGCAAAGCATTTTCAATTTTTGTTTTGCAACTCAGCAGATTTATATATCTTCTTATAATTATTTTGTGTATACAGATATTCTGGTTATAATGAGCATTTTACTTAACTGTTTCTGTTTCAAATATATTTTATTTAAAGTTTCATTAATCGTCATGGAAAATTGTTTCAAAACAAAAGACAACTTTTTTCAAAACACCCTGAAAAGTTGCTTTTTATATTCAAATTTTTATTGTTCCTGTTTTTTTTATTGTCCTTTCTCCACAAAAATTATAAGAGAATGAAACACTGAAATTGCTCTTTTGTTAAGTCGGTTTCCTTTTGTCATGTGTGTCATTTCTTTAGATATTTAAATTGTTTCTTTTCTTATTCATTTAACCCAAATGTTGTTTCATCTTAACCATAATGTTTATGTTCATCATCAATTGATTATTTCACTGATTTCAGGATAAAATTTTAAATAGAATTAACAATAGCAATTCAAATATCATAGTGGTTTTTTGTATATTCTGAAATTGTTGTCGTTGACTTTGAAAGTCAAATGGATTTAATTTGAATGAAATATCGTCGAAATGTAATGAAAAGCAAAATTAAGAGTTGATTCAACACAGATACACGCACTTACCATTTGAAGGACAACATCCAAAACTACCGCCTACTAAAAATATTCAATGACTCTTCCCATTAACAAATATACACATATAGATTCACCAAGATATAGTTGTGTTGTATTTGATATGTTTCTAGGATAGTGGGTAAAGAAGAATAGCATGGAAATAGATGTAAAATCAAAATGGCGTAATATGAAAATGAAATTCAAACTTCGAATTGTTGTGGCCCAAACTACCAACAACAACAATGAACGACTGCTCAAATGAGAGCTGAAAAAGCTCATGTTTTTTATTCTTCTTGTTGACGTTGTTGTTATTGTTGGCTTTCGGACTAACTAAATAACTCTGTTAATGTTGATGACGTCGTCGTTATCGCCAACACCACAGCTACTCCCATTTCCATCCCCGTTATCATTGCTATCGTAGTCGACGTCATTGCCATTGACTGCCTGCCTGCCAGCCTTCCTAAGCATTAACAATGATTCTCAAAGGCAGTCAGCATCATCATCAACAACTACAACATATAGCGTAACTAGTTAGTCAGTGTTTTTCATTCTCTTTATGTTTAGATTTATTTTATATATATGTATATAGTGAGGGTCTTCACTGTAGCGTGTAAAGAATAACGACTTGCATTTCACACTAAATTGCGCAAACGACCTGTTTTGATTTTTTACTATGTTAATCGTCTATTCAGTGTGAATTAGCTGTTCTCGTATCCACAACTGCCAGTTCAATTTGAACAATCAATTGAAAATGCCAAAAAATATGGAATAAAGTAAATTTTTATTAAAATAAGTACAGAAATTGCAATAAATAATTTATTAATCGTAATTTTATTTGCTGTAAATCAATTGTTGTTTCAATCAAATTGGTAAAACATTTCACTTTTGGGCAGACTGGCCAATACATATTTAACTCAGAAAATTGCAGCCTTCAGTATACTCAATTAACGATTGCTAATACTTTTTTGCATGGATTTAGTTTAAGAGGTATAAAAAAAAGCGGTTCACATCACATACACGCCAAATACACGTTTTCGTGAAGACCCAGATTATATACATATCGTAATGATATATAGTGCATGTGTATGTGTGTAGAAAGTTTTATTGCCGTCAGGGTAAACGTTGACAGTGGTTGACAAGAGAGGGAGGATTGTATGTTGGTGTGTTGTGGGCTCCTTTAAAATAAAAACATGCAACCGAATTAGAAGACAGGACATTATCGTTAAGCCCCCTAAACCAACCAAACCAACACACATCTCTTGTCTTGATCAACCTTCATTGTTTACTTAGCAATGCTTTCCTTTCTATTCGCTTTTTGTTTCGTTCTCACCCTTGATATTAGAGCGAGCTTTATTTTCAATGCTTATTGTCACAGCAGGCGCAACAGCGTCGCTTTTATGCAAACATACACAAATATACTCAAAGAAATCATTAAAGTCATCATCACCATCATCAACCTTACTATATTAGAATCATTGGAATGCATCATCATCTCCATCTAAGCGAGTTTAGTCTGCACGGGCCCATGTTAAGCTCATGTTAAAGTGTGAGAAAAAAACAAAACAAAAGAGAAAAAATTAAGGAAGAAATTCTCCAAAGAGTGCAAGTTACACTGAAAATAATTAAATTGAATTATGATATTCTTTTCCGAACCATTATCCTTATTAATAAGCATATGATTGCTGACTGTCGGTCAATTTATCTATGTATAATGGTTTCAGCAGACAAATCCTCTTCCATTTGAGTTAAATCTTGAATTAGTCGTTCTAGTCCTGCGATCAGTCATTGTAACATTATCATCAATAATGTTTCACTATCTGATTAAATGCAGTATTTTTCTTAATTGATACTTGTATAAATGTATGTATATACTTTATTTCTGTAATGGCTTAGTGTGATTTACCTAAAATTGCTTCAAGTTAGAAAACTTTTTGCTCATAAACATATGACAGTGATTTAATTGCATTTTATTTCAAACCGATTGCAAAAGTCACAGGCTTGCTATGTTTATAATTTATAGTGTGACTTCTTACGAAAAAAAAAAAAAACCTTATATTGAGAAGATCACATTGAATAAAAAAGTTAAAAAGCTTCACTTGATTTTTAACAACAGTACAAAGTACATGGTTGCATATTGTGTACAAAAAAAAACGAAATTGCTCGTGTACCATCGTTCACGTGATAGAAGTGAAACTTCTTAAAAACAGACAGAGAGACATAATTTTAAAGTCTGTCTGTCTGTCCGTCTGTATATAATTGTTGTTGTTGTGTTTACGTTTGCCGTCTGTCCCCTATTGCACATAAATTAGATCACCAACGAGCTTCTGCGTGTTTCTCTTTCTGTTTTCTTCGTACACTCGCTTGTTTTTGTGCAACACACAAGCTGTTTGCTTGCATCTTGTTGTTATAAACATTTATATATGCACAAACTGCATGTTGTTGTTGTGGAAATGTAATCTCTTTTTTGAAACTTTTCCGGTGGATTTTCCAAACAACTTTTTGTTGGGGATATGGAAATAGAAATACACATTCTGTGAAAATTTGAAGCCTCTACCTAGTGCGATTCATGAGATATAGATAATTCCAAATCGTGACGATTTGTATTTTCTCACACAAATATTTAGTATAAATTTTTGCCCAATGTCGCTAAAGAAGTTTCACTTCAAAAAATGATACGAATTTCTTTGAAATGCTTTTTATATTTGAACTATGTAATCGGTCGTGTTGTTCTTCTCGTTCCCAAAAGACTAATGGATACTTTAATCAATCATATGATCGATATGTGTATTTTGAATGATTTTTATAATGTTGTTTTTATGTGTCTTTCGAATTCATCTCCAACTATGGTCACATCGTTTATGGTTGGTGCATTGAAACGATGCTCACATTCGTTAGCTGGAACTTTGTCTACTCTTGTCTTTCTCATATAATTGTCCATTATTAATTGTTCAAAATAGCTGAAGGCCCTGGCAGCCATGGCTAATTTTCTGTTAACTTCTAGTTTTAACTTTAAGTTAGCATTATATAAATAAATAAATAAAATAATTGTTCAAAAACGCTTTTAAGGAATCGAAGAAATTGGTTGTGAGCGGCTAAAACATAATCGTTGTTGAAAAACTCTAATGTGATTGTAATCGCAGCGCATATTAACATTATCTCCTTTGTTACCCATAATATAAGTATGTTTGCACATTTTTTGATCGCCTATCTGGCATTGGTATCAAAAACCAAATTTAATTTTTAAAGTGCAACCAAAATTGTATCCTCACGGATCCGTGTTTTTAGCTTTTATTGTTCTTATTTTTTTTAAAACTACTACCACTACCACTATAACCGGACAATAAATATTTTAAAACCACATTTCCAGAAGAGTAACTCAGTTCAGTTGTTTCAGTTTTGAATTTAAGTGTATGACAATAAATACTTTTCTAGTCCATATTTCCGTTTTTAAACTTTTGAATGACCGGTTAATTCAGTTTGGGAGTCAGAATTGAACGCAAGTCTACGAAACGAAGCGCATATTGTTTGCATATGTGTTCTGTTGGCGTGTGGAGTTGCGACAATGTTTGTGGCAATGACGAGTTCTTTACTATGTAGTAGTAGAACGCACAGACACATACATGATTCCACAGACACATACATGATTCCAGTGATGTAACAAATAAACAAAAATGTCCCTTGCCCGAAGTATTATTATAAATAGATACCTTTAATGACCTTCTAAGTTGAAGATCACCAGCAACTTAATATTAATCGCCAAGTCAATATTCCATATAATCATATAAATGTTTGATGTAATTTGTAATTCCGAAAATGTTATGTCGCAGCATTTGAAATACTTTTAAAAAAATCAAACGAATCATTTACTTTCATTTATTATTAACATGTCATCTGAGATATTTGACAAAAGCTACTACTTGGTTTTAAAATGTCTCTTTAAGCTTTATATCCAAAATTTAATGCACCAATTCCGGCTTTTCTAGTAGATTTTCACGAAAGTTTTCCCTCACACAAAGATTGTCCTGACAGTTACGAACATAACACAAAAATGAAAAAAATCAAAAAAAAAAAAATAGGTCGAGCCGTTGTCAAGTGATGCAATGAACAAGAAAAAAGCAATTCATATTTACTTTTATAGATGAGTTCTATGTCAAATCGATTTCAGTTAAATATAATTTAGCTATTCACATCAAAGACAAGGCAATCGATATCTGTTCCATTCAATATGATATGTGTTTTTCTCAGTGTATTAAACGCCATTTACACATAGTATAGCAAAACCATTAGCAAAGACAGCGGGCAGCACGACAAAAAAATTGTATGAAAAGCGATGTAGATGGCGATGATGATGATGGGGCCGTTAATGATGAGTGAGAAAAGAGGAATGATATGAAATGTAAGGCGGCGAATGATGGTGATGCCGCCATAGGAAACAACAAAATAACACAACACAACAAAACTGAACAATGGAAGAAGAAGGAATGTAATAAAGCAACCACCGGCGACAGAATGACAACAGAAAAACACAGAGAAATGAAAAGCATGGCAAGTAGAGAAGAAGTGGAGAAGAAGTTGTAATAAAGTATGGGAGAATGCAATATAAAACCTCAAGTAAAAGCCTGTAGGGTTTAAAATACCATAGCTCCTTACTTTGATTGTTGTATTTCATTGGTCGTTATTGTTATTCTATGAACATCTCAGTTTGTCGCCTTATAAGAAACGATCGGATGTTAATCATATGGTGCTGGCCCAAAAGTAGGGGGCCATAAAAGAAAGTACTGATCACTCCTACTCACCTCTTTTCTACTGTGTAATGTAGAGTGAAGTGTATGTGGCAACATGCAAATGAATGATGTCATGCCCGTCAGCTTTCATTGTCGTCATACATGTCGTCATCAGAGCTATCATCATCATCCTCATCAGACTTATTTATGGTTGTTGTTCATATCCTCATTATGTTCCTGTTGTTGCTTTTGCTCTTATTGTGCTAGTGGATTTTCATTGATTTTTTCTTATTTTGTATGTGTTGCTCTCCGTTAACCGAGTGTCCTTTCCTTTTTTTAAGAGTGGTATGCTTAGTTGGTGGTTGAAATTTTATTTGTAGATTAATTTCCCCCAAAATTTTCTTATTTTCTATTCTGAATTTAATTCAATTTAATTGAATCTTGCTTTATTTCCTTCAAATTTTACATTTCACTTAACATGGTGATTTAACATTATTATTTACAAAGTTTAGTAAGAAAATGCTTCGTATCTACTGTACAATTGCTTACATGTACCCAAACAAACGAAACATATGACATATATTGGCAATCAACTCCATATCCACTCACTCATTTATTCAATCAATCATTCTTGCAATTCATCATATGTATATTCATTCTAATCTTCATGTTTGCCTTCATGCTTAGTCTCACATGGCGGTGTTTACGTCTTTATAGTTCAGCGACCATATTTTTCGCTTGATTTAATTGCAAAATGTTTGTGCCTCTGTGTCCATGTTCGGGTCTCTTTCTGTGATATATTATCTTTGAGTAAAGGAATCTGAAATTGCTCTTGTTATATTCGACTGCATTGACTCAATGGACAAGCCAAAATGGCAATGTGCAAAAGAGGGGGAAGAGTATTTATTGGCAATTTATGCCAAAAAATTTTTGCGCTCATATGAGCATCAACAGAGAAGAGAAGCAATATTCTTCTCACTGCTACTCAATCATTCTTTTGATGCATGCAATTAAAATTCATTGTATTTCATTCCAACACCACTTGGCCACCAAAAATCAACTGACCCCGACTTAACCCCATTCAACATTTTTGGCCCTACCATTAATATTTTGTTCCGCCTGCAAGCAAAAAATTCGTCAAGTATTTCAGTGAGTGCTTGCTCTATTACTACCATCCAATCAACTAACCCCAAACTTCTTAATACACTACTAGACTTTTCTCCGTGTTTTATTTCAATACCGGAAGGGCAACGCCGCAATTATTCAATTTTATTTGAGTAATTCCTTTTAATATAGCTCAGCCTTTATTCTGCTTTATCTATCATCCTCCTTCTTATCAAGTTATCTTCTCTAATGCTTATCATCCTTAGTCATAGTTACTTACACTTTTCAATTTTGATCCACCAATGCATTGATCAATAGTTGTAAGTCGATTGGGTTTGCATACTGCATACCTTCCGTTCATCAATAAAATTAAAACTTAAAGAGATGAAGTAAGTAAGAAATTAATATCAGAATGATATTAAATGTTATGGCTCTAATCAATGTTTTGTGTTTATGTTATAATTAGTCAGAAAAATTTCTTAAAATGTGCTAAAGTAAGAGGATGTGGCAGAAAGCATTTGCTAGTTATAAAATTTGAGATTTTAGAGTTATGTATATACTTGTGTGTTACCCCAAGTCTACTAAAATAACCTATAATTCCAAGAAAAAGGCCCCCTCCCGGATCTAATTTGTTGTTTTTTTTTCTTCTTCTTGTTACTATTTGATTTGTATTTAATCCCCTCCAAAAAATACTAATAAAATCGAAAATCTCAACTTTATTTAGGTATCTGCTTGTGTTCTCTTTCCGCAAGCAACTGTGATTCCCGTATACTGTTTTATTGTAAATACTATAGGTATTATTAAATATTTAACGGACATTGATGAACAACTTACATATATGAAAACAGGAAAATTCTATTTGTTTGCAATTTAGTTCTTTACATTTTATGATCTTTGTTCGTGGAATGCTGGGTGTAATTCTTTTCTTGTTATTGCTATTATTGTTAGCGTTGTGTAATGATATCTTGATTGTCATTTGCAATTCATTTAAGATTTGCTTAACTTGCTTCGTTTGCTTATTTTACTTTACTTTGATTTTATGTAGTTTCGTTGCATTTTCTCAGTTCCCCGTCTAAATTCCTTATGAAATTGCAATTAATTTCCTTAATGGTTACAAAAATTTAGGTCAAAACTAATTAGATTTTTGGTTTAATGCGCAAATGATGAGAAAATTCGCTCATTTCGTTTTCTCATTTTTGGTTTCTTTCTTACACCCTTTCTTCTCTCCTTCCTTACTTTTATTCTCTTGTCAGTCCTTTCCTATTTATGGTTTGTTCTTCAGAGCTGTCTCTACTCTGCTCTACTCCATTCGGCTCTGTTTACTTACCTTCTAGTAACATCCATTCACCCATCAATTTAACTTAATCTTTCTCTCCCTCTCTCGCTCTCCCCTTTGTTTCTCTTTTTCCATATACTTAGTTAATTCATTCTAAGTTGTCGGCTCCCAACTCACAGGTTTCAACTTCCAACGTCCTCGATGGCGTTTTTATACAATTTCATTAAATTTCATTTGACTTTGTGTAATAATAATTTCTTTTCTTTGGATTTTTCACTCTCCCCAGTTGTTGTTTATTGTTGTTGTTGTTGTTGTTGGACAATATGGCTTAGTTTGGCATAACTTCATAAATTTAGAAATGAGAAACAAACAACTATACAAAAAAAACTGGAAGTGAATGTGGAAGGCGAAAAACTTTCACGGAAGCACTATGAGACTTTTTTGTTGCACATTTAATGTGTTCTCCTGCTTCTACTCTCTGTACTTCTTACCCATGTTTATTTCTTTTTTTACTATTTTCCTATGCTCTCCATTTTATTTATATGACAATTTGTTTTTAATTGACTATTAGCTAAATGAATGATGCTTAGTGGTTAAGGTTTAATTAAATTGAAATAAAATAACACAATTATTCATTGTGATAAATAGAAATAAACATTTGTAAATATATGTACATACGTAGGTAAACAAATAATAGTATTAATAAATTCACAAAGAACTAAAAAGTAGAAGTACATCATTGCACATCTTTTTCTTTTATCTTCGTTTGAAACATAATCTAAGGGGACAAAACGTTTTATAAATTATTTTTAAATATCTTCATAATTTTTACAATATTTTTATAATTATTTTTTTTTTTTTATTTATTAATAAATTCAATTTAATGATAAATACAAATATTAACAGAAAACTTGTATTTAAGGGCTAGCATAATCTCTAAAATATTTGCAAATATTATGCTTGAAGTATATATTTTGAAGTGAAACAGCGTTGGGCAAAAATTTATACCACAAATCTGAGTGAAAAAATACAAATCGTCACGTTTTTTTGATTCTGTATATCATGAACCGCACTAGGTAGAGACTTCAAATTTTCACAAATGAAATGTGTATTTCCATTGCCATATCCCCAACAAATCATAAAATTTTCCGAAAATCCACCGGAAAAGTCTCAATAAAGAGATTACAATTATACAACAACAACATGCAGTTTGCGTGTTACCGTGCAAGCAAGTAGTTTGTGTATGAGCAAACACAAGTGAATGTACGCAGAAAAGAGAACGAGAAACACAGAAGCTCGCAGTTGATCTAAATTTGGGCAAGAGAGGACACGCGGCAAACGTTAACACATTGTTTAATACAACAACAACAATTACACACGCCACAAAAACCAAAAGCAATATACAGACGGACAGACAGAATGACAGATTGACACACAATCGTGCAATGACCCTTCCCTGCACACGTTGTGGGAGTCCACAAACAAAATGAAATTGTACTAGCAATTGCATAATGTTAGGCCGGCATTGCAAACTTCTTGACAAATTGATAATATTGTTTATAGTTGTATTTGTTTTAAGATGATCTCTCTGTCTGTTTTTAAGAAGTTTCTCTTCTATCACGTGTAAGATGGCACACGCGCAATTTTTTTTACAATACACGTTTCATTAAAAAAAAAAAAAAATACTATGTCTTTGTTTAAAGACGAGATTTACTTATCTAAAATGATTTACTGATCAATGATAAAATGCAAGCTTTGCTTTCGTTTCTTTTTTTTTTTCTTGTTTTGCCTCTCTTAACAATCACATTTTTAAACTTGGAAAAGCCCCTGAGAGTAGACATCGAAATTATCAAGTATTGAATATGTAAATATATATTGTATATATTTATTCTATATCCATATTCTACTAAATTCTTTTATTATTTTACTGTATGCTGCCATCCGTAAAATTCACTCACTCAGATGAAATGTGCAATACTTTAATATAAGTATTGTTTTGTTAGATTCATTTATTAATTTCTCATTTTGATTTTTTATTCATTATATGTTCTATTTTTTCCTTACTTTCATTTTTTCGTTCGTTCAAGCACTCATTAACTCAATCATCAGCGTGCTTCATTAATTAAGCTTTGCTGTCTATACTATGGCAGAAAAACAAAACAAAAAGACAATGGAATACTTTAATATGCTGGCAACTTTGGTTGTCATTAATATACATATACAATATATATATATATATATACATATATACAAAAACACACAACAAAGATAGATATACTTTTTCACACACACTTGTATTTGACTATTTAATGTGACGCCTGTGACAACAAGAAGACTAAAGAACAACAAAATGTCAAAAACCTAGAATAATACAGAAGGAGTAGTTCGAGTTAGTGCGAAAATATGATACCCTTCTCTAGGGAAAAGTAACCCCTCTGTTCCGTAGCAGCCTTTGCATTGCAACAAACAACAAACTCATTTGCGGTCGCCATTAAGGCTAATACTATGTACGACGAGTATGTAAAAGGAGTAAAAGGATCATGGCCAGGGTATGGGGATTGGGAGATTGTGAGTGGGAGAAATTGAGTGACAAAGCAAATTCCTTTACACAGATGATTGTTGGTATGTGGTGGCATTTTGTGGTTTGAGGCAGCAAACCCAAACAGAAAAGTACAAAGCCATCTATACCATCTATATCATTGTATGCGGGTGCTCTAAAGGGCAAAAACTTTTGACTGTTTTTATTTTTTTTTTTGTTTTTGTTATTGCTGTTGCAAAAAACTAACATTAATGACAACAGCAAAAACAACAATACAGGAACAAGGAGAGAGAAAGAGACAAAAAGGACCAGAAAATAGTGAGAAAAATAACACTAAATATCGTGTTTGTTCTGTTAAATTTTCATTTCGATGACATTTTTACAAGTTTTGGTTCATTTCGAATTCGCTTGTTACAGAAGTTTTATTTAGTTTCGTTAAGTTTAGTTTGGTTCAGTTCAGTTCAGTTTAGTTCAGTTTGGTTCAGTTCAGTTTGGTCCTTACAACATTTTTAGGTAATTAATGTCATTTACTTTAATATATGATTTGTAGAAAATCATGAGAATGAAAATTGAGAAAATTCATTAGATATTTCTAGACTATAGTACCTATATCCTAAAATAAACCACTAACAACTTTTTAAGCAAGAACTTTTTGTAAACTCATAAAAATGTCCAATCCACGAGTGCGTTCTTAGTTCAGATGCTAACCAATTTTATTCAACAATAATAACAATGATTACTATATGTACTAATTTGTGGCCATGATATTTTCCTTCATTGATGCCGTAAATGAAGTCGTCTATAGCATGCGAATCCATGTTCTGTGACAATAATTTGTTTTGTACATGCATATTCATCGCACGCATGTTTATACAAGTATGTTCACAAAATTATAATTTTATTGTATTACTGAAAGTATGCAATATTTTTGTTAATGAAAAAAATGTTTATCAATTGATTTTTGAGCATTGTAATAAATTGTAATTCGAGATATAATAGAAGACACGATTCAAGGATATTGAATATTTCTTTATTTGCCAACATAATACAAGATCACGAGTGTCTGAGAATTGTAAAACCAAAGCAAAACAAACAAAACAAAACAGAAAAAAGTTAAAGCGAGCAAACGGAGGAGGAATAATGTATTTATGTTTGTGTTTGTGTATATGTTTGTTTGTGTCGGTATACGTTTCAAATTAACTGTAATATATCAGCACACAGATACTCTCATAGAATGCTTTATGGCCAAGGCAGGATAGAATGAAGATTGTAAGAATTATGGCGACGGTGTCGACGTTGATGATAAATATATGTCGAAGTAACCTTCACATACTCCAACTAACACATATTTTATCAATCTTCATCCCACTCACTCTCTATTTCTCTCTCTCTCTCTCCATCTCTGCATGTCTGTGACTTCTGTTGATGTGTCCGAGGATAAATGTCATTTGGCTTCTCTTCTGTCGTCACTTGCCTCCATTCTAAGAATGAACCACTTAAGGCAATTCAATTTAATTAATATTATAATTAAGTAAAGACAGCCCGGAAAGGACATTCATATAACAGATGAAATGGTAGAGTAAGAATAACAAGAACAAAATTTACCAGTATCTGAACTGAACTGCAGTGCACTGCACTACAATGCAATGAGATGAGTTGATCAGGATTCAACTGAACTGAGCTGAGCTGAGCTGAACTGTAGTGAATTGAACTATTGTCATGTCACAGGACATGCATCAGAATGCAGAATGCAGCAAAAGTTGAAGCTTTCAAATTGATACAATAACAACGAAATGCTTGTTGCTGCGACACAGAAAACCATTCACGCATATTGAGGCGCATGTACACATACATGGTACATACAGAGTAGTGCAGTAATGCATCATGTATTGATGATGATGAAGATGAAGGCTTCAGGGTGTATCACTTAAGTGTCAACATATTATATCCTTTACTCTTTGGTTCTCTTCGGTGTCATACGTTTGCCATTTTATTATTTTTTCATTAAAATTTTCTTCATTATACTCCTTACGCAGTGTAATAGACATCAGAGACCCCATAAGCTATATAGCTCGACGAGTTCATTTGGTTAAGCCATCTCCCTCAATTTTTGAATTAGAGAGCTGAATTTTTTTTTCACCAGACGCTGTAAATATGTCGGAAATACCCGAATTTGACCACTAGGATGAGTACCTCAAATACAAAACCCCGATTGAAATTCTTGTTCCTATTAGAAAAACTTTTTTGTTTTTTGTTTTTTCTAACTGAAATTTGAGTAGTATAAGTGTCTGATGGATGTTCACTAAGCATGTAAATTTCGAGTATTCCTAAGATTACTGGCTCGTATAGCTCCCATACAAATATTTCTGTTTAAATGTTCAAATGTAGTAAGAATACTGACTCCACCCTGAGCATAAAGCAAATCAATAATGAAATATTTCTGTATGCTCAATCAATTACGCATGCGCTCCGTATGCAGAAACGTTTTCTAGAGGCGCGTGAAGAATATGACAACTAAACCAAATTTTTGGTGTTTTCCCATGTTATTTTCATTTTCTCAATTAATGAAGGAACAAATGGTCGAAGGATGATGGGGCGCAACATAGAAAACTTTTTCAAAAGTGCTGGGAAATATTATTGTATGTATATATTCGTTGGAAAAGACACCAAAAGTAATGCACTCATGAACTTGGCTTAACAGATATGTGATACAATATAAATAAATTTTAAGGCAATAATGATGCTAAATGATATGATATCTAATAAGTCAAAACAGACTTCTATTGTTTAAGTTATGGTAATAGTTGTGAAACGCTGGAAAGCTTAAGACATAACAACTATTTAGAATAGGTCTATGACCTTTACTATTAAAGTGATACAGACGTAATGGCGAGCAGACAAAATAAGACAGGAAAAAACGGTACACAGTAAATACCTAACAACTATGCTTGAGTATTATTTTATAAAGTTTAACTCTCTCGTAAGATTGTAATAGAAAAATTAAATGAGATCATAAGAAATTAAAACTACTATGACTTCTGTAAAAACAATGTTCTTTGTGAATACTCAGTGATCATTTGCTAAATGCTCTTGCCCTAGACCCTCTGATATATAAAATTTGAAGCCATCAAATGTTCTCACGTGACTTGAGGCTACATATAATTGTCCGTGTGAAAATACAGGACGGCTCAATCAAATTCCAACACGATCAAAAGTTTGACCTTGTGACCTATTTATAGTCATGGCAAACACAGCGAATTAAAGCGAATTGATATCTTTGGAAATTAAATCGGAAAATAACACCTATATAAGTGAAATTTATACGGGGAATAAGAATTCACTCATTTCGTGCTACTCCCATTAAGATTTCACAATATATTGAATTATGATGCAAACGCTTAACTCTTATTCTTCTTCCATTAACTAATGGTCCAGATACATTTAAATTTCTTATTAAAAGAACAATGGAATTTCTATTATTTAATCAACTTATGAGCCGGCAAGCCACTGATATTGATAGAATTCAAAAATTCAACAGGATAATTGTTAATTTCATTTCGATTATCACTAATAATTTTATCATAACTGTGATACCTATGATATTTCATTAGTTGGTGCTAATATAATCGATTTTAAAATTCGCTCAGAGACAATATTTTCTGTAATATCTCCATAAATGTCATTAATTTTATTATCTTCTTGACCAACTAATTGATCTAGTATTTGAATTATGTATATCATTACCATATTTAGGATATTTTGTGATTTCATTATTCCCAATTTGCTTCACAAATTCAACAAATCTAATCTCAGTTGGCAATGATTTCACATTTTGATTGAACGTAACATGATGAAATGAAGCAAATTCATTGATCCGTGCGGTACAACGGGAAGAATTTGTCTGAAATCACAATATAGAAGTATGGTCTTACCAGCAAATACTTTTTGTTTTTTTTATTTTGATCTGTAGTTAAATCTCTCAATAATCTATCAATTAGTGAAAGTGGACACATTGAAACTTCGCCAATAATAATTAATACCTCATTAAATTATTTATATATCGACCTTGACTACTATTAGGGTTGATACCAGATACAGATGTATCCAAAAGTGGAACTGGTATTTTAAATACATTATGTAATGACTTTTCCCCAAACAACATTTGATCTATAATGGTGCTTGCTTTCGATTAGCAATCTCGTAAAGTTGATTGAATAAGATTGATTGTTAAATATAATCAACTGCATCTACTTCTTCCACTTCTAAAATTGCCATTCGATTCGGTAATCCAAGTGCTTCACATGTAAGATTATGACTATACAATATTTCCACAATTTCAAGCAATGCTCGATTAAATGCGATGTCTTGATTATTATATTCCTAAAAAAATCTTCACATAAATAAATTTTAAATTCATTCCAAAGTGCAAATGGTACGTGCAATGCACAAATGTATCCAAATAAATGGTGCATTTGCTTTGGAGAACTAAATTACTTTGCTTCATCTAAGCATATTCGCCATTCATATTCGTTCGTTCGTTCACTCTGTTATATGTATGTCCGAACATCATCAAATGATTTTGAAACACATACGTGTAATAAGAGTAATCGTAAATGAAAGAGTTCAATATCTTTTGCTGATACATTGTACATACGTGAGTGAAATGATTTTATCACCAAGGCAGAGAGCTTCTTTGCCACTTTTTTTTTTTTTTTGTGCGTCAATCCAAATATAATGCAAAGGAATTTGAGTATACTTATATTGGTTTGCAAATAAATCTATACGATTTAATTCAAAAAATGCTAATAGTTTTGTTTTGAAGAGCTTGGCATTATTCTCCTTCTCTGAAATGAAACGTAGTGATTTTCTTTATGAATATCATATTATATTATGATAACGCATAGGTATTTCAAAAATTCGCCACAGGCCTTCAGTCGACCCAACAAAATAACCATTTAAAAAATTTTGAAATTCATCGAGCTGAATTTGCTGGATATTGGAAATATTGATCATTACCTAATACATTAGTATTATCACTGTCATACCCCTTGTAGACGATTGATTGATTTGTTTCTGTTCTGTGTTTGACATTGTAAGGGGTCAGCAATGAAAGTGCGAGGGCCGACTGATTAACTATGCTCCTCAACACACAGACATTTTAAAATGATTTGATCACCAATATGGAATCAAATATAGTTTAGAAAATGTACAATATTTATTATGATACTCACAATTAACTAAATCGTATTTGCTTCTTATTAAATTAATTTTTTGCAACCCAAAATATACATACGTATGTGGAGAACAGCAACAAAATGTGCATGGCAAAACAACAACAAAATTTTTATAATATTATTTCTAATATTATTTATTCTATATATCCTTATTACAAAAATAAATCTGTGCAAAATTATCGTTAATTCTTCTTTATTTTGCTTACCCTGCGCAGAGGCATAAACCAAAATTTGCCAATGGTTTTCTTTTGTAAAGGGCACACAAAGATTGCTTCATTTGCATGAGAGAGAGAGAGAGATGTAGATCATGTGTTTGTGTAGTGTGTAGGTGTGTATTATTTTCTTATAGTTGTATTTGTGAAAACTTTTAATTGTATTACGCCAAATATATATATTTTTTATTAAAATTGATTAGATACATTAGGCGTAAAAATTTTCAAAAGAAACCTGTTACCGTATTTATATTATGATAATTTTTTTTTTACAGTTTTTTGTCTTTGCCTTTACCTCACCTGCTTATTTTGTAGCTTTGAGTCACCGGCTAAGTATTCATTCATTTCGATCCTCTTGAGTGGTTTCCTACGGCAGCAGTTTAATGCAGTAAGAAATGACGCAGTAAAAGCATCAAAGGCAAAAGGCCAAAGGCGTTGCATCGCCAGAGAGAAAGAGAAAGAGAGTCACATGAATCAACCAAACAAAAACTATAAGGATGAACTATCTTAACATCATCAACAAAGTAATGAAACCATCACCATCACTTTAACTATCACCATCAACACCATCGTATGTAGTCTGTGTAATAAACGAAATCGGCAACTTCAAACATTCACATGCAAGGCAAGTTCCATTAAGTCGCCACAACACAACAGGAACAGCGGAAGCAACATCACACAGATACACACATTTATTTGTGAGCTTAGCAAGTTACTTGTTTTAAAAGTTGTTGCCTTGTCATTATGACGCATCCTTTAATTGAGTTACATGTTGCTGCCGTTGAATGATGCAGTTGTGCCAACTCTTTCCTTTGTAAAACAAGCTTTCAACAACAACTTTATTTATTAACTGCATAGCATCTGTACAATAACAATTACAACAATAATAATTATAAAAACCGATCAAAAAATAGTCCGATTGCTGTACGGGCATTCTGAGTCCTTGATGCATCCTATTATTAAGAGTAGAAGAAAATTTTCTTGGCATCAGAAACAGATCTACACTTCCCCTGCACAACAATTTTCTTCTGAAACCTATTTCAACACATGGTATTCCAACTGTAAGATGCGTTATATCAGAGGTGTTCAATCCTTTTTGATCTCTGGGATCCATATTGGAAGCAGACGTGGGGAACAGAGTATGTATGTATGTACCAGAGTCTTGCACGAATGCATTTGCAACGGCAAACAAAAAATACGTCTAGTTTTGAGCGAAGTAAGTACCAAATACTTGCTCGACCATATGAAATGAAATAAGTTTCATGCTTCCGTACAAGAAAAAAATTAGTTTTTAACAACAACACACACTCTCTCTCTCTATCTTGCTCCGCTCTCTTCAACATCATAGCACAGAAAGAAAATATCAAAGAGTACAATAATCTGGTGTATACTCAGTTCTTAATAAACGAGAGGAAACAAGTAAGAAGTTTAACTTCAACTATGCCGAAGTTGATATACTCTTCATGCACTGTGATAGAGCATTCAGTGGTCCAATTCGGCTGGTTCCAACAAATATACTGAAACTGATAGTATCCAAGTTTCAGTTCGATAGGACAAAAACAAAATAGTTGTTCCAATAAGAACATTAAGAACATAAGGACTTTAACTGGATGGTTTGTATGGGTGGTACCCCCCAATGCTCCGATTCGGCTGATTCCGACAAACATACTGCGTCTATTAAAAACAAAAGTTCGTGCAAAATTTCAGCTCTCTAACTCAAAAACAGAGAGATTAGTTTACATACATAACGACCAACAGATGGACAGACATGTCTTAACCAACTCGTCTCGTCGAGCTGATCAAGAATCAAGAAGTAGAATCAATACCATTAACATGGCGGTAAAATTTATTGAATAACTGCAACATAGTAGATGTGGGAACTACTTTCGTTTTTTGTGTTAGACTTATTGCATTTTCAGAGTCTGCGTGTATATCGCCACCATTGTCAAATACGAGGGGTACCATGTATATTTTGGGATCTGGCAAAACTAATGTCAATAGCTGAAATCTGGCAACACCATAATAAAGTTTGACATTTTTTAGCAAAAACGTGCTCACTACGTTTTGATGTACAAGTGCTGTTTGTTTCGTTTACTGTGAGTTAAGGCAATCAATTTGGCCAAAAAACGGAAATTTCAAGAGAATGTTTTCGTTGGATAATTTTTCACAACTTTCGACGTAGATTATTTCAACAAGAATGTGTCGAAGAACTCAGTTCTTTGTATGGTGATAAAGCACCATCAAAAAACGCAGTATATCGTTGCTATTGTGAATTCAATCGTGGTCGTAGTTCGGTCGCCGAAGGTCGTCCAAAATCGGTTGTTGTGCCACAAAAGATCGATGCATTGCATGAACTGATATTGCAAGACCGTCATGTGACATATCGTGAGATAGAGGCATCCTTCCACATTAGTTCCACTTCAATGCAATCGTGTATGTGCAAAATGGGACAGACGGCAAACGTAAACACAACAACCAAAAGCAATATACAGACGGACAGACAGGCAGACAGGCAGACTTTGAGATTATCTTTCTGTCTGTTTTTAAGAATCTTCACTTCTATCAAGTGTACGATGGCACACGAGCCATTTTTTTTCTTTTTAATTATTTGCTATTCCCGAAATATAAATAAAAATAATGTGCGCCTTGATAGCAGAAGTTGTTTTAAATATAATTTAATTAATTAAATTCAGAATCATAATTTTTTTAAAACAAATCTTAATTGTTGTATTGTGTTTGTCCTGTGCGTTTTTCGCTATCGATTTCCATAAATCGACTTTGTTTTGCCATTCAAATTTTGCAGTGTACAAAAAGTATGGTAAAATTAATTAATTAATTCAGTAGTGTCGGATAGCAGAAATCCTATTTTTTTATCTGCAATTTTCCCTATTTAGTATATTAGAAAAATGCATAATGCCCTGGTCGAAGTGTTGAATTAATGGCATAGTGTTGGATAGGAAAAATTCCATTTTATCAATAACAAAATGTTTTTCTAATAAGAACCTGAATTTGAGTTTGGGTTTGTATGGGCCCTATACGATGAAGTAACTCTAGGGTCTTTAAGACACATACACATTTACACATTTTATGGACATTGATTAGAAACCCATTGTGTCTAAATCTTTATATGTATGTAAAAATGAATGTAGAAACATGTACGAACGCTCATCAATTAAAAACGGCTGAACCAATTTTGATCATTTTTTTTTTTTTCTTTTGTACTTATGGGGTCACCAATATGGTATATGCTTCAGTTGGACCCAGTAGGTGGCGCAGTAGTTAAGATACATGCACTTTTTTTAATCAAATTTTTTACATTTTTGTATCAAGTGCACACTATACTAAGCCGATTTTAATAATTTCAAAATGCATTTAAAGTGGGACAAGAAAGAGACAGTGTGTTTCGTTGTTTGTGCTTTGCTTTGTTTGTGTTTCGTGTTTGAGGCTATTGATCAATTTTGGTTTGTCGATAAGGGAAGTGGGAGGGTCGCGGGTTAGTCGTGTACCAAAAACCAAAATGTGTTCTGCAGATTTTTGTTTCTCTTCTTCTTTCGCGAATTTTGTTTGACTTTTGTTGAGTGGAGGGAGTGAATAATTTGAAATTATTAGCAATTTGATATATGTATTTGTATGAAATTGTTGTTATTGTTTTTCTAAAATTTTTTGCATCTTCATTGCTTATTCTTTGCTGCTGCTTGAATTGTGTGTTGTTGTTATTTTTTTCCCTCTTATTAGTATTTAAGTGTATTCAATGACAATCAATCAAACCTGCAAACCTTTTTGTATCGTGTTTCTATAAAACTTCCATACGTGAAGTATTTCGTTGACTTTGGTTGATTGAGTAACTTGGAAATATTAGAAACGAGCATTAGAGGCACTAAATCGAACGTTAAGAGATTTGCGCAGCAATCAGAACTATTTCGGAGGCCATCGCGCTTGTATTGGCAAGAGATTTCCGCCAAACGCTGCCAGTCATTCCCAGATCAACTGCTGCTGATGAAATAAATGTTTGCTTGAAAACATCATGTTTATGGAGATACATATGTGAAAAATATCAAGTTAACAACGAATATGCGAGTGGCCTTACAAAGTGAAATATCGGCAGAAGTTTTCTCAAAGGCATTATTACTATTATGTAAATGGAAAATTCCTATGGACAATTCTACTAGAATCATTATTCATTGAATATGAAATTTGAATTTAGCAGTTGAAAAAGAAAGTTAAATGTTATAATACTTTTCACTCCCGTGAAGAGTATAAAAACAGTTGAATGTTAAAATTAAAAATTGAAAAAGTAATTTAAAACAAAAACAAAAGCCAGTTGAATGTTAGAATTGAATATAAAATTGAATTTAGTAATTGAAGAAGAAAGTTGAATGTTAAAATTGAATAGAAAATTTGAATTTAGCAATTGAAAAAGAAAGTTGAATGTTAAAATTGAATAGGAAATTTGAATTTAGCAATTGGAAAAGACAGTTGAATGTTAAAATTGAATATAAAATTGAATTTAGCAATTGAAAAAGAAAGTTGAATGTTAAAATTGAATACGAAATTTGAATTTAGCAATTGAAAAAGACAGTTGAATGTTAAAATTGAATATAAAATTGAATTTAGTAATTGAAGAAGAAAGTTGAATGGTAAAATTGAATACGAAATTTGAATTTAGCAATTGAAAAAGAAACTTGAATGTTATAATACTATTCACTCCCGTGAAGAGTATAAAGACAGTTCGATATGTGTGTGTGTGAATGTGGGTTGGTTGTTGTTCCCCCCGGGGTAACCAATCCCTGAGCTTCAAGGAGCTCTACTGGTAGTAACTTGATTACGCTGCCTGACCAGAGGTATTTTCTGGTACCACGGGCGTCTGGCTTGTAGCGGTCTCAACCTACCACCTCGTTCCCAACAGTGAGGAAGCTATATCCATGAGTATAGCTTTATACTGTACCATCTGTGGGCTACCAACCTGCATGCTATTTCAGAGAGCTATGTTCAAATTTGGGCCACCAACCCATGAACTTTTGAAGTTCGAATTTGGTAGTACCTCGGGTACGAAGTCTGACCAGAGGGTATTTTCTGGTACCACGGGTGGTCAGGATCCCATGGAACTTGTTTTCGTCCTGGCCAGCGGGTACGGCCCCCTTGTGGGAGTATCGTGGTGGTTGTGGTTTAATACCCAAATGCGGGTAGATTAATAACTCGATGTGGATTTACCAAAATAAATATGACTCAAATTTAGGACCTGCGGATATATATCCAAGGGGACGTTGATTGACGTTTATCAATCCATGTGCTTGGCACCGTGTTCTTAACTCTTCACAGATAGGTGAGCACGTAAAACACTGGTACTTCACTGGTCTCATTGCTTTTCCATAAAATCTTTGTCAATTAACAACGTCAAAATAAGATTTAATTTCAAAAGTTTTCCCGAATATTGGCACTAATAAAAAAACCTCAATTGGTTGAGTGATCAAGCCAATTTAGCAGCAAACAATATGGATATAGATGAGTCAAAATTGATGGACAAATGCATTCATTAAAGGTGATCGACACTATTACCGATCCAAATGAAATAGTGAATTATCCAACTGAATTCCTACATTCATTGGATCTGCCAGGATTACCGGCACAGAATTTACAACTCAAGGTGGCCTCGGTGATAATTATGCTGCGAAATCAAAATCAGCCGAAATTGTTCAACGGAACAAAACTCGCTGTTAAAAAAATTATGCAAAATTTGATTGAAGCTACTATAATCATAGGAAAGTTCAAAGGCGAGGATGTGCTTATTCCAATAATACCACTAATGCCAACTGACTTTCCTTTTGACTTTAAGCGTGTCCAGTTTCCGGTGCGCATTGCAATTGTCAATCGTTAGAAGAGTGTGGAGTAAACTTAGAATTGCCATGTTTTTCGCACGAACAAATGTACGTAGCGTGTACACCGCCGTGCGAAGCCGCGGTGGCCTGCTAGTTTTAGTTAAATAGGACAAAAAGCAAAAACGTTTTTCTAATAAGAGCATGAATTTACATGGGTGGTTTGTAAGAGAGATAAATATATTGTATATAAATAATAACGACAATCTTAAATTGCTGACAAGGGTGATAACTGATGACAAAACATTGATACAAATTCGTTGATTAATTTTTTCGGAGTTGACAAAAAAAAAATCGAAGACGAGCCAAAACACGTGCAAGCAACACAGCTGTCAAAAATAAACTAAACATTCAAATAGCGCGACCTTGATAACATAAGTGAGGGACATGAGTACGAACATAACGCCACAAAAAAATCAAAAATCGAATATACGTAGGCCGCGTAAATTCAAAATTCGCGAAATGATTTCAACAGTCCTTGTATGTTATATTGTTATAGTCAGTCAGTCTTTTAGCATTTAAATTGTATTTTTTTACGCGTTCTCAAGATGCAATGTCAACAATTGTACATAATTTCGCAGCAAATACTATTCAATTAAAATGAATTAAAAAAGTTTGTTCTAAAGAACTGAACTCAACACATCGGGTTTGGTAATTTGGTGAAGTAATTTATTGATTACAAGTAAAAGTAATTTTATTTTGTTTTTATAAAAAGTTATAATTGTTCACTTTTTAAATTAAATGAAATATAGAGTCTTGGTCTGGAAACAAAAAGTATTTTTGGGTATTTTTTATTCTTTGAAGTTAAAGGTTGTGAAACTTTATTTATTTTTATCTGGTTTTTCTTTACTTTTTCATTTTGTTAAGTTTTGGTTTTTAAAAACAGTAGAAATACATTAGGATGCCAGACCTTAGTGTTCATTGACCCGACAACGATATTCTTATTTTAATTTCATTTGTATAAATTTGTATTATCTTTTATTGAACTTCTTTGCAAGGGTTTACGAATAATGTCCCTCTCGACCCCGTCGTGAAATTTGCGAATTTGTTGGAAAATTTTGTCAATTTTCTTGTTTATTTATTATACCTTTTTTTATTTCGTTGAAGATCATTTTCTTTTGTTTCGTAGTTTTAGTATGAAAAACAATAAACCGTAGTGTTCATTGACCCGACATCGATATTCTTATTTTAATTTAATTTGTATAAATTTGTATTATCTTTTATTGAACTTCTTTGCAAGGGATTACAAATAACGTCCCTCTCGGCCCCGTCGTGAAATTTGCGAATTTGTTGGAAAATTTTGTCAATTTTCTTGTTTATTTATTATACCATTTTTATTTCGTTGAAGATCATTTTCTTTTGTTTCGTAGTTTTAGTATGAAAAACAATAAACCGTAGTGTTCATTGACCCGACATCGATATTCTTATTTTAATTTAATTTGTATAAATTTGTATTATCTTTTATTGAACTTCTTTGCAAGGGATTACAAATAACGTCCCTCTCGGCCCCGTCGTGAAATTTGCGAATTTGTTGGAAAATTTTGTCAATTTTCTTGTTTATTTATTATACCTTTTTTTATTTCGTTGAAGATCATTTTCTTTTGTTTCGTAGTTTTAGTATGAAAAACAATAAACCGTAGTGTTCCTTGACCCGGCAACGATATTCTTATTTTAATTTAATTTGTATAAATTTGTATTATCTTTTATTGAACTTCTTTGCAAGGGATTACAAATAACGTCCCTCTCGGCTCCGTCGTGAAATTTGCGAATTTGTTGGAAAATTTTGTCAATTTTCTTGTTTATTTATTATACCTTTTTTTATTTCGTTGAAGATCATTTTCTTTTCTTTCGTAGTTTTAGTTTGAAAAACAATAAACCGTAGTGTTCATTGACCCGACATCGATATTCTTATTTTAATTTAATTTGTATAAATTTGTATTATCTTTTATTGAACTTCTTTGCAAGGGTTTACGAATATCATCCCTCTCTGCCCCGTCGTGAAATTTGCGAATTTGTTGGAAAATTTTGTCAATTTTCTTGTGTATTTACTATGCCTTTTTTATTTCGTTGAAGATCATTTTCTTTCGTTTCGTAGGGATATAAAGCAAATACATAGACTAGACAGTGCAGTGGCAAAGGATCAGCACACTATTATTTTATATATAAAGACTACTTATCCCGGCGTGCGTTGCTACGCCCTCGCTCAAAAAAGATAAGAGAGCATATAAATGCGTATGGAAACATTTTTTGCTTGGATGAAGATCAAGGGGATATGTGGGAATGGGATGTATAACAGAAAGAGGAATGGTGTGCTGTAGACGATGACCGGCGATAAAATTTAAAAAATGGGCCAAGTTCGGGTCAGACTCGTACACGGAGGGTTCCGTACCAGATTGGGGTTTGTATGAGAGGTCCGATTTGACTGATTCCAACAAATGTACAGCGCCTTTATTAGAAACTTAACATGTATAAATTTCAGAACAAAAGTCCAAAAAACAAAACAGTTTTTCGAATAAGTAGTCTGATTTGTTTGATTCCAACAGATGTATAGCACCTCTACCAAAAACTTATACTTTCTAAATTTCAGTTCAATATTCCAGAAACCAAAAAAGTTTTTCTAATAAGAATCTGAATTTTAATTGGGTTTTGTATGGGCGTTACCCTCGATCAAACTGAAATTTCGACAGGATTTCTGATGTATAGCCATCAACCGTCGAAATTTTAAGATCGAGGGATTACTGGATCGTATAGCTGCCATACAAAGCAAAATGTTTCTTGTATGGGGACCCCTTTAAGTTTTTGAAAATATTTTAGCTTTAGTATTTGTTGCTGATGCCCAGATAGAACTACACATTCTGTGAAATTTGGTTCATGCCACCGGCCCACTGCCATTTCAAGATATACGCAACGTGAATGGACAACAGTATCCAATGTATGAAGATGCATGCCTTGCACTCGGTTGGCTCGAAAACAACAATCATTCGGGCTGCCAGATCGCTCAAAATAGGCAAAAATAGAAAAACCGTGATTAAAAATGGGTGGTGGGTGTAGGAGGATAAAAATACCTTTCGACATATTCTCATACCTAGCAAATATACAAAAAAAATTTCATTAGCATTGGTCGAGGAGTTCATACACTAAATCCGTGACAAGGACAACGACAAGGTCTTAAAAAATAACTTTTTACATCATTGCTATAGTTTTATATTATAATTTTGGTTAAAATATTTACTACTAAATTCACAGTAAGTAAGAAGGGTAAAAAGGGAAGGAATAGTCAGAAAGGTATGTGCCAAAATTCCAAAAGAAATAAGAAAAAGAAACAAAAGTCAGAACAGTAATAATCAAAATGGAAAATTGTGGCTGTATGAAAACATCAAATACAGACGTATTCACCAAGTGTTTCATCTAGAGGACAAATCATGAATTTCCTAATAACACTAAGCATTTAGTAGTACTTCAGTTGTTGGGTGAAGTGGCCGCAGTCTAGGTCCAGGGTGGGTTGGGTGACCTCCCATATCTCCCTCGGTACGACCATGATCAGATTTGTAGGTAAGGTGAAGTAGTAAGAGAAAAGGCTGCTGCAAAATGAAGGGAAAACACTTAAAAATAATTACGCAGACGCGAGCGCGACACTTTGCTAAATTGCTCGTAAAAAACATAGTTACAATCACAGAACAGAACAGAACAGAACAGAGAAGTGATAGAAAGGGTGGAGGTTGGATAATTTTAAGGATATACGAATAAAAGAGTAACATATGTCGAATAAACAAAAAGAAATTGTGAGTAGAAGGAAGTTTGCATACATGTATTTAATATATTATGTGTGCGCTTAGTTGGAACACTTTAATTACTGCACTGTACTACACTGCAATTTTTTCCACATTTCTTCTCCACACGCTCTCTGCACTTTTTCTCATCTCGTCTCGTATTTTCAAACCACCCATTTGAATTCAAGTTCTAATTAGAAAAACTTTTTTGTTTTTTGTTCTATCGAACTGAAACTGAGATACTATAAGTTTCCAAGACAGACCCAGGACATTTGTGAGAGCCAGCCGAATCGAACCACTATGGGGTACCTCCCATACAAACCACACAATGAAACATTCACTGCGTCTGTGAAGAGTATTTCATCTTCGGCATAGTCGAAGATAAAGTTCTTACTAGATATCTTTATTTTTATTTTTCCTTCAAACATTTCTCACTCATTTTAACTTACGACGTCCGACGACGGCAACCATATTTATTATATTTCTTCCCTTTTCTCATTTATCCTTTCTAGCCCTTGTTTCTATGAAGGACATACTATTACTTACTATACCTACCACACATGTCTCGTGTCAAACTAGTGATAAAACAAGTGTGTGTGGCCTGGCGTGGCGTGGCGTGTCTCAATTTTACATAAAGATTTTTCTTCTTTTCTCTCCGATTTATGCGTATTTTTATTATTTATAGGTTTTTTGCTTCTATGAAGCATGATGAACACACGTATACAAAATGACTGATGGGATATGCATGATCATGTCGGGAGCCTATTACCGCCAACGTCAAAACGTCAGGAAAAAAAAAGGAACAGGAAAGAAAACATTGTAACAGAAAAGCTCAAAATAAAAATAAAATGAAAGACAACAACAAAACAGAGCAGAACAGAACACAAAACAAACTTACGCGGAAGTGAAAGTGAGAAACAGAAGGAGCAGCGACAGCCACAGTTGCGGTAAATGTGTGTAGTGTGCGTCACAAAAGTCACAAAGAGCAGACAAGGTTCATACTAAGAGAAAGTCAAGAGGGTAGTAACACTGAGTGAGGAAAGTAAGGGAAAGAACAGCAATAATACTATGTATATATGCATGTGACATGCAACACAAGGATATCAAGCAGCGTTCGACAACTTTGCATCGTTGCTTGCTCGCTTTCGTTCACTCGTTCCTTCTCCATTCTTTCTTTTCTTCTAGTCTGTTTTTCTTTGAGTTGACATTTTGCCAACAATATTTCGGTTACTCTCCCATTCATTTAACCGAACATATTTTTTTCTATGTCGCAAGTAAATGCTCATTGTTCTTGCACTTCTTGTCGTTGCACATGCAGTTTTACCTTATTTTCTTCTTGTTTCCTTCTCTCATAAAATTTATTTTTGTGTGATTTAGTAGAAGTTTCCTTCAAGAAAATCCACAATCCTTAAATGCTTTCCTAACAAAGCCTCTTCAAACTAGTTACAGTTTACAATCTTTAATCTGTAAAATGTTTTGTTCTTTAAATTTATTTTAAATGTGAAATTGTTTTCATGCCTTGACATAAACATATACATATATAACACACCCATACACAGGGTGTAGCTGTGTGCTTGTGTGAGGTTTGACATGTGTTACCACAAAATGAAATTTGCCAAAAAGCACTTAAATTACTTTTGCACATCTTCACATCACTTTTGAAGTTTCTACTAAATAACCCTTCTTCTTTCTTTTATACTTCTCATTGAAAGAGAGAGGAAGATATGTACATATAAAGAATAAGAGATAGAGAGAGAAAGGAAAATAGATTCCCTAGATTCAATATCACATTTGGGTGCTTACGAGTAGAACAAGTCAACTTGAGTTGAGGCTTGTGCTAAGTTGAGTTGCTTTGAGTTGAGACTTAAGTTAAGGAGTAACTGCAATATAAAAATGTAAAGGGCTTTTAAAAATAACTTAAGTTACACGTTTTGTCTTTACAAAGCTTTTATATTCGCTCACTCAGTTTTACTCCTGCTGCTGCTCCTATACTACTTACTAAGCCAGGGGTTCACAAACTTCTTAAGCAATACAATTATCAAACCTTACTCTATTCAAGTCTAGTCTACTCAAGTATTCTCTAGTCTATTCTAATCTAATCTAGTCTACACTTGTCGTCTCTAATTAAATCATCAAACAAATCATAGTCACAGCTGTTTGGGTTTGATTGTGTGTGTGTGTGTGTGTGTGAGCGATGTTACTTCAATGGCAGGAGATTGGATAGATCCGCGATTCTTAACTGTGGACAGCAGGGGCTTGCAAAACAATTTTGGCCTTAAATTAACATATACAAATATAAAATTGCTTTAATATTGGCATATTACGACTAGATTGGATTTAAACTTTATAGGTAAAATTTGAACTATCAATTTACCTTTCCGTTGGATTTCCCTTTCTTATTATTTGCTATTATAGCGGCAATAGACACACACACTCTGAAAATTTTAACTGTCTACCTATTACGGCTTACAAGATGTGAGGGATTCTTATCATTTCCTCCTCTTTTTTTTTTTGTCAAGCGCAAACTAAGAAGTTTCAATTCAAAAAGCGAGTAAAAATAAATAAAAAAATGTAAATGTTCGTTGGTTTGCTTGTTTGAGGTACTCCCCATAGGGATCCAATTTTACTATTCTAAGAAATATTCCGCACCTATATTAAATACTTATTCTGTCTAAATTTCAGTTCGATAGGACAAAAAGCAAAAAAAGTATTTCGAATAAGAACCCGAATTTTAATTGTGGCAGGAATCGAGAGTTTATTATCAAAAAATGGAAAAATAAAGAACACAGAAAAATCTGATAATCAATAAAATAAACGCCACACTAAATTGAAAGCACTGAAAAATAGTTGAATTGCTTTTTCTATAAGATTTTTCTGTATTCTATATACAATATATATATATATATATATATATATTTTTTTTTCAATGTTTTCAATTTGTCAAGGCACAAAGGCGTATGTCCCTGAGGACTCCGAATTTGTGGTCAAACGACTCTTCTAATGAATGGAGAAATGATCCTGTCGTATCAATAGGTACAATGTCAGATATCTGTAAAAATTGCTCCACTTTGAAATGGAACGATGAATCTAAAAATCTTTATTGCTTATAAGGAAAAATAAAATTGGATGTAATTATTTCCCCAACCACTATACTTTCTCATAAATAACACCCATTTATGCGCAATTTACGCCGATATAATAATGTTTTTCAAATAACCGTGCGAAGCAGGGTGGGTCGTTAGTAGCATATACCATAATAAAATAATTGGGATTAAAGCATTGAGCGATTTTGTGGTAAGGCAACCGCCATCCTCTCATTTACTTCTCTTTGTGCTCATTCGCTCGCCTTCTTTTTGATTTGGTTTGCTTGCTTACAACCACAGACACACCACGTTAGCGTTGCTGAAATTGAAAGGCCAAATATATTATAAAGACGGTTCTCTGTTTCCGTTCCAAAATGGTTAACACAAATTTCCAAATTCACAAAGCAACAATATTAATAGGACCTTTTAATGGTGAAATTGTTCATTTTACCTGAATTTTCATAACTCCTACTGATATGTCATTCCGGTTTAGAAGATTACAATTCCCAATTCCATTGGCCTTTGTAATTACAACCAATAAAGCGCAGGGCCAATCTGTAGAAATGTGCGGTTTAGACTTGTACACGCATTGCTTCTCACATGTTACATTTTGGGGAGCAAGTTAACAAGTAAACAATGTTGACTTTCTGTTTAAAAATGTTTTCAATATTCGCCTTCATATCAACATATCATTATTATCAATACCTTAAGTAGCTTTTCTGTTATTTCAAAGCTTTTAGCCTTTTTTCAGTTTATCTTTTCCATACGTTTTTTCTATTGTATTGTGGCTTTAACATACAAGTACTGGTCTATCTCAACGGTAGCTAGGGTAGGTAGATTCATTACAGCTAATTTTTCTGTAGTCATTTCTGTGTTTTACTCGATACTCATTATCCTATGTCTGTCTGTCAGTGTCTGCACACCAAACTTGATCCAACTGGCATCTCTCGCATTAATGGCTTTTGTGTTACCTTCACTTGATGGTGATGATACCTACAGACTCCATTCTCATCTCCGACCCATCCCCATTTCTCTTTACAAATCCTACAATGATTTTGTTTGTATGGATATGTGTGGCTGTGTGAAAAAGGAAAATACATACATTTGTGTAGGTAAAGTAAATATGTGAATGTGGTGATAGTCGCAGCATCTGTTTATTCAATTTGAATCATTATAAGGATTAGGGCACTCAGATGATGTCATCATTTATGGAATTAGTGTACTCTATAATGATTATAATGATATTAATGACAATATTAACGATGATAATGGTAGTGATAATATACATTTTGTTGTTATATTCCATCCATTGTCCTCTGATATTCAATTTAAAACTAAAAATTTTAATTTTGTATACTGCCAGGGTTTTTATTATAATTTTTATAATAATAAAAAAAAAAAGTAAAATAAAATACATTAAATGAAGGAAGGACAGTATAAAAGAAATGAAGAGAAAAAAGAATCGACTTTGACAACATTTTTACTGCCATCAATAAATACCTCAGCTTTCATTGTCATTTTCCTTGGTGCCTTTGTGATGCTGACTGCTGTTATGAATGCTTGTTTTGGGCTTCATTGGGCTCCGTTGAGATTTGACAAAACAAAAGAAAAGATGAAAATGAAAGTGCTAAAGAAAATCTGTAATGAATGAGTTTAACTGAGAGGAAAAACAGAAAAGCCAACGAGAACAAGAAGCTTGCATGCATCCGTGAGATATAAAGCATGAATGAGAACATGAAGGAGACGTCAATATGAAGAAGAAAGCAATGGCCATGATTTTGATTAATTTTCCAATAGTGACGATGACGTTTTTCTTTTTCTTTACTTTTACTATTCCTTTTTTTATTTTTTTTTTTTCGATATTTCCTTAAGGCCAGAAACCTTGAAAACGAACAATAGAAACCAAAACGAAGTTTGATTCTAAATTTGGTTTCTCCAAAAAGGCGGTTAGGTCTTCTAACCAATTCGAAACAAGACACAAGTATGGAAAAATGTGTTAATACAATATAGATTTCAGTTTCTAATTTATAGATATCATTCTATGAACAACAACAGAAATACGAATAATGAGAAACAAAATCAGATGAGAATTTCCTCCATTCTCATAACAATAGCAGCGGAGCCAACACTTACAAAAGAAACATTAATCCAACATTTACATGCATGAAGCAATCCTAAAATTAAAGTGAGAAAAATCAAGGATCATGGAACAAGAGACTTTAAGAAACAAAGGATTATTAGTTGATGTTGAAACGTTTTGCTCCTTGTTGTCTATGCTGTCAATAGGATTTACTTTATTTTCTCTCTTCATTAATTTCCAGACAGAACATTTCAAGTTTCATCCTCCTCAAGATCAATGCATACTTAAGTCCTTCATCTTCTACTCGTTCATATGCAGCAGATTTGGTGTTACGTTGACGATGCCCATCAACTCCACCGCACGCGCTGGCATCAGCAGTACCACCACACAGTCTTTGAGATCGTGATTTACGAATGGTAACATTTGATGCATCTACAATAATATTGCCTGTTAGTTGTGATACACATTTTAAATGATTTTGATGTGCACATAAAAATGTTTTGCAAACCGCATTTACGCTATCATTTCCACATGTTCCATAGTTGCGGTACCACCGTTTCTGGTGATATTACAAACGCTCTGCTTTGCGCCTCAAACTTCCGATTTCGACGTGTCAGTATGAGCGGTGTATTTTCGTTTGCCTTCCCATCAGCGTGAGATCACCACTGGTGATCCGTAGTTAACTAATCCAACTCCACTCTTCGACGACCTAATTTAAACGGCTATTTTTTGCGGGGTCACTCTTCTTCTTATTATATGTACATTCACCAGCATGCATTCAAGCAATTCGTAAAGGACAATCTTTTCTCAGCCGTACAACGTCGTAACACGCAGATGAAGATCTTATTTTTCATTTCTTCCCTCAATATTTGTTCAACTACTCCCACTTTTGTTTTAAATTTCTATTTCAATTTTTAATTTTAACATTTAACTGTCTTTATACTCTTCACGGGAGTGAATATTATTATAACATTCAAGTTTCTTTTTCAACTGCTAAATTCAAATTTCATATTCAATTTTAACATTCAACTTTTTTCTTTGATTGGTAAATTCAAATTTCGTATTCAATTTTAACATTCAACTTTCTTTTTCAATTGCTAAATTCAATTTTACATTCAATTTTAACATTCAACTGTCTTTTCCAATTGCTAAATTCAAATTTCCTATTCAATTTTAACATTCAACTTTCTTTTTCAATTGCTAAATTCAATTTTATATTCAATTTTAACATTCAACTGTCTTTTTCAATTGCTAAATTCAAATTTCCTATTCAATTTTAACATTCAACTTTCTTCCTCAATTACTAAACTCAATTTTATATTCAATTCTAACATTCAACTATCTTTTGTTTTTGTTTTAAATTACTCTTTCAATTTTTAATTTTAACATTCAACTGTCTTTATACTCTTCACGGGAGTGAATAGTATTATAACATTCAAGTTTCTTTTTCAACTGCTAAACTCAAATCTCATATTCAATTTTAACATTCAATTTTTTTCTTTAGTTAAAGAAAAAAAACAGGTGAACCAAGACACATTGACACTTTTAAAATGGTTGTGACAAAATCACCGATTTTGACTCTGTGTAAATGGAATAATGAAAAAATGGGCCAAGTACGAGTCAGACTAGTACACAGATGGTTCCGTACCAGATTGGGGTTTGTATGGTACTCCCCATAGTGGTCCGATTTGACTGATTCCAACAAATGTACCGCGCCTATATTAAAAACTTATAGTGTCTAAATTTCAGTTCAATAGTCCAAAAAACAAAAAAGTTTTTCGAATAAGAACCTGAATTTCAATGGTGAGTTTGTATGGGAGATTTAAGTTTAAGTATTTGTTGCTGATGCCCGGCATAGAACTATACTTTCTGTGAAAATTTCAACTTTGAGTAAATTACTAAACCGTTGGTTAATGTTTTCCAAGTTTGAAAAATACTTGGAGCGTTTCATAGCAATATTCACGCAAATAGAATAGAATAGAATGGTCAAATATAAACGAAAAACGAAGATTCGGTAATTAGTGAAGTGCCCCAATTATGTTATCGCGTGCCACCACTAGCACGTGTGTCATTGATTCGCCATCCGTGATATAGGACAACAAACAAGAACATAGATATAACAGTCAGCTGAGTGCGCAAAATGAATTACATGAATAATTTTTAATTTATCGATTTCTGCCTGTATGTTCTGTGTATCACTATTTGAGTAGGCAATAAATGAATTATAATGACAGTAAGGGAGGAAGTGGTAGGCAGCATAGGAAAGGCTTCATCTCTGGTTAAAACCAAAAGAAAGCAAACAAAACAAAAAGATATACATGGTTACAATGCAAAAGCAAGAAGAAAATATAAATATATAATACATGCGTATTTATTTATATATTAGGAAGAATGAAAAATAAAAACGAAAGACAGATAGATACATATTTTTATCTGTTGTGTGTGTATAATATAGGTTTATCATCATAAATACTCGTATATTGAATGATGTTAACTTCCACTTTGACCCTTCTTCATTTATTCATTTTATTTGTCAACAATAAATTGTTTTGTGTGTATAAAGGAATATTTATCTAATCTCAAATGGTATTCGAAACTAATGACTAAACATAAAGAAGCCATAATATATAATAAGAACAAAAACAACATTGGGTTTGTCTGTTTCTCTGTTTCTATTTACAATATATACGTATGTATATAGTATTGGTATCAGATTGGGATTCAAATAGCTTAGAGAACCATAAAAGCAATTAAATTTGTATTTAGATAAATCAATAAAATAAAAACATTTGTGGAATTCATCAAATCATCTTTATCATTATCATTAGCATATTTTAATGAACATAAGATAGAAGACATATTAAAGTATATAAGTAGGGAAAATTATTGTACGCAGTAAAAGGTAAGAAAGTGTAAATGGAATTTGAAAATGTAATTGGATAATCGAACTAATGGCAACTAAGAGAAAACAAAATAATTAAATACATCAATCACGCATTTCCCCGTAAGGGATTTTATTGAATTGAGCAATTCAAAATATCAACATGCTTCGATTGCATACTTCTAGGGGCAACTTAATTTTGATTTTTGTTTTAAACTTCTTTTCTTAAGTAATTTAAAATAGTAAAGAAAACGGAAACGTAGAGTATAAATTATAAGATATGGAGAAAAAGAAAAGAAAAGAAAAGAAAAAAAAAAGAAGAGAGTAAAAATGAGGGTGGAAATTGAGATTGAATTTATAGTACATTCACACAACGTCGTAAACGTCGCAAATAAGTGACCGTTCTTTCATACAAAAAAAAAAAAAAAAAAAAAATAACGAACGTCGCAAACTTAGGGTAACCAACAATTTGAATTTATTGTGAAAAATGGCCTTCTGCACAAATGTAAAATCTTATACCAATTTAATTCAAATAAGTTTATTGTAAGTATGAGAAGAAAAGTGGTCAAACAAATTTGAAAGATCAATAATAACAGAGAGCGAAAAACTAGATAAGATAGATAAACAGAAATACTTATAAGTAGAAATTTTAATTTCTTTTATTTCGTTCCCCTCGATACTGGGGTGGAGATGAATTTCAAAATGTTGTACATACCGGTCATATGATCCTACTAATGAAGAAATTGCATCACTTTGAAATAAATTAAAAAGGGATTGAGAAGAGATGAAAAACGGAATTTAAAAAAGTTAAAAAAAAAAAAAATTTATAATAACATTGTCTTAAGCATAACAAAATATAATGGATAATAATGTAGTCTAGTCTAGTAGAGTGTGAGGAGGAGACGCTCTAAACTCAGAGGGAGTCTATTTAGAATTTTTCTCAATTATCACATTCCATGTTTCCTTCTTTTCTCTACTGTATATGAAAATATTTTTTATTTAAACAGTACAAATCAAATACTGATCTAATCAAAATATATTTTCCGAAAAAACACGATTTTACTTGAGCAAAGCTCGGTACCCAGTGCTTTTTTATTAAATGAACGAATGAAGAAATAATGAGAAAATGGAAAATATAAAACTCTTATTTGGTATTTATGGCACAAACGTGCAAAGCATTCAAAAGGACAAAAGAGTGACTAAATGAGATACACGCAATCACACCCCCACATACACATGGACATACACATATACACATGTATGACCGCATGAAACAAATAAAATAATAGACGTTGTTATTAAAGTGTCCATTCCATCCCATCTGTCCATATGGACTAAGAGCAGCAGCAACATAAATGGAAGATGAGTAAGGATACCAGACACCCTCACATGGTTTGGAGGGTAGGGCCACGTTAACATGCCAAAAGGAAAAGACAAGCAGACAGAAGAGAGATAAATGGGTATAATTTAAACTTGAAAGAAAATTAGAAAAAACCAGTGGACAGTCAAACAGAAAGGAAATAACTAACTAACAACAAGCAATGTTAGTAGGCAACCTACAACCTACGAGTATACATATGTTGTATACATGCACACACGCATATATTTATTTATTGTATATACGAGTATAGAAAGAGATAACAAAATTTCTTTTGATTCTCTACACCTATACAATTTTTATTTTTCTAGTACTATGTACATACTTGTATATCATATTTTTCATACGTGGTGTACGTTAGTGGATAGATGGATTTATGGTTAGATCGAGAGTATTATAACTTAATCATTATAATATTTGCAACGTAATCAAAAAGACACACATGCAGGGATACAGTTATTGAATGGTGTCTTATCTTTTATACACATATCATGCCAACCGGAAAGAAATGAAAACAAATAAATATTCATAGATTGAAGTTATTTAAGTTGATTGTTTTTATTATTATAATATTTTACTTAATATTATTATTTATTTATTATATAATAGCTGTCCCGTCGTGCGTAGCATGAAAATAAAGCGAAAAAAAAACACTGAATCTAAATCATACGCGGACCCACTCAAACACCCACAGTCCAGCCGTTATAATAGATTGTATGTTATTATGATTTCTTAATCGTTTTATGCAGTTTTTACTGTAGCTAGGGCTTTCTTCTTTCATTGTTGGCATACGAAGATCTCTATGCAAAACTAAGGATTTGACGTAAAATGGATGCCGACGAATTTTCGGAGAAGCATAGATTGAATTCTTTGCAGAATTTCAATGTTGGCTTCTATTGCTGTGCTCCAAAGTTGGATTCCATATGTTCAAGCTGGTTTAATGCTTGCCTTGTTAAGTAGTAATTTATATTCAAGGAGAAGTTTTGAATGAGAACCAATCAGCCAGTTTAACATAAACGCTGTAATGTATCAATGCTCTCAACAATCAGTTTGACCAATTCTACTTTTTATTCTTCATATTTACACATATACACTATATACTACAAACTTACTTCTACGCTTACTTTCTATACTTTCTACTTTATTTAGTTGCTGTACTAACTACACCTACATTGTAGTAAAAAGCCTTACTATTAGTTTGTTACTGCTTTGACATGGATTTGCTTACACTTTCGTTTGTCCTTGACATAGACTACAACATAATTGAGCAATTTATTTTTGATATACATATCTCAATCGATAAGAATGAGAAAGATTACCTGGACATGTTTAATACTGGTAGCGACTGTTCTACTATTGTATTGTAATTGATTAGCATTGCGTATGATATGATTTCTTCCAAGTCCAAGTCCAATTCCTAATATCTTTCATTAATAATTCATTTATTTTTTGATTTCTAAATCATTAATTACTTTTAAATGAATGAGTGAAAACACAATGTTGATTTCAAATTGAATGTGGTTACATATTTATTGTACAAAATGATGACTATTGTTCACCTAGTTGATTAAAAACGATCGATAAAAACGATTCATTTAGACTTCTTTGAAAACTTTTTATTTTATAATTTTATTCTCTCAATAAAGGATATGTACATACATGGTAAAACTGATGAAAATATACTTCTATTTATTCTATAGTTGTTTAAAATATGCCCTGCAATTCGTTCGATTAGTAGAGAGTAATTTATGTTTTATTTTAACCGACTATAAGGCACATTATTTTTATTATATGGTGTGCGTATGTATAAATTTATATTTACATGTGTGCCTGTGATTGTGTTAAAAAGCCTTAATAAAATTACGATAGACTCAAAGGTGAAAGCGCCCAAGCGTATGGAAAGCGAATGTTGGTGGCAAAGAACAAGAAAAAACAAGTAGAAAGCAGTCATCATGTGTCAGAGGCACTCAATTCAGCAACCAAACCAAGCGCAACCAGACCAGACCAGTTAAGCTATGTAAATCAGGACTGGCCGGGCAACTTGGTTTGTAGCAGTAGTAGCAGTAGCCTAGAGTGATACGCTCTAATGTCAGTAGTGCTGATATTACTCACTCATTCACTTACATTCTGAGTGTTTGTATATCTCAGTGTGGGAGCATGTATATATGAATTTGTGTGTGTGTGTGTGTGTGTGTGTGTGTGTGTGTGTATGTTTGCAGATGTGTATATTTGAAAACAAAAAGGGAGAGTATGAAGAAGCTAGACACATTGCGATAGCAATGCCTACTATGCCCTATAACCTTATAACTAATTCATATGACCCAACCTTATGCTTTATGAATATTCATTTTTTTTGTTTTTTTTTTTTATTTTTGTTGTAGTAATTGTAAATTTTCTTACTGCAGTTATTATTATATGTTCGCTTGTGCTTCAATCACTTTTCTTTGAAAACCAACAAGAAACAATAACAAAAATGAGAAGAAGAAAATAGAGAATGATAATGATGATGATGATGACTAGAAAAATGACAAATATCACAATAATAATAATAATGATTATTATGTTAATGATGTAAACTATGGTTGTGAATACAAAAAATGTTCCTAATTATAATGATGGTGATGATGGTGATGGTAATGATGATTTAATTATAACATTAACATTAGTTCTTGAATGTAGTTTTGTAGCAATTCTCAAAATATTGGTAGATATTAAGGGCATGCATATGCAATTTACTAAAAAAACAAGTTGGGAGATGTTCAGAAATGAATAAAAAATTTATTTTTGGTAACAGATTTTAAAGAAATTGTCATAAAAATAGAAAATATAGTAAGATGAATTGTCCAAACGAATTTTTTGTCAAATAAGTTAAGTTCTGCTTTGAATATGACTCTTCTATTGAATATATGTAGGAATGATTCTGTCGTGTCAATAGGTACAATGTCAGTTATATGCGAATATTGCTCCACTCTTCCTACAGGTGCTCATCCTAAATCAAAATCATTTATGCGCAATTTACGTCGCAATATAACAATGTTTCTCAATTGAACGTTCGAGGTAGTTTTATACTAAGACTGAGTTTAATTAGATTCAGCATTTTAGTTAACCACAACTGGGATAATATATCATGAATATCTCAGTTACTCAAAAGCAAAAATTGAATTTTTAGTTGATACATTTACGAGTATACACAGATAGTGAGGGATAGATGGATGGATATATCAACAAAGGCCGAAATTACTTGTATGATCATCTCTTCATTGATGATGATGATGATGATGATTAGTTAGGCAACCTTTATATGTAGGTTTTTATGTGATGATGTTGATAAAATATTGCAAATGATCAAATTGCTGTATTTAATGAAAATGTGTTTATTACAAGGCAAATATTGTTAACATTATCCAAAAAAATGTGGCTACTACCAATGTTTTTCATTTGTTGTTTGTTTGTTGATAAAAAAAAAATAAATAAAAGAAGCTTTTTTAACCCTTGTAAACAGCAGCAGCAGCAACAAAGATACTTGACAGGATACAAGAATCATTTTTTTATTTTTGTGTGCCTTTGCTTCTGTGCGCTTGTGTCTGTTCCAAGCCCAAGAAAAAGAAAGGTGCTAAGGGTATGTGAGTGTTGAGACTTGTTTCTTGTCCTTGCCTTGCCTTTTTTTAGAATACTTTGTCATATAAACCTCAAGCTGCAGATAAGCAACATACGTTGCTTGACGTCTTGAGTATCGTATCTATGAGTTGGAATATTTGTATATGTATGGGATCCTGTGTGTGGGACAATTGACAAATGGCCGCACTTATATACTCACACAAATACACAGAAACATGCTGAGAGACAAGGATTTTGACAGATCTGACAAATCAACGCGTGACAAATATTTTGCACTTTCGTTAAAGCTGCCACCGGTCGCTAAGTGAAGAAGCTGATTGCCAACATTTCTTGAAGACGAAAATGAAACTAAAGAGTAATGAGAAGCGACAATGAGAAAAGTTGATTCATGCAGGCATTATGCTTTTTAACAAATATGTTTAAGCTGCTCAAAGATCTATGGATTTGCTTCTATGTAAAAACATTAAGAGTCTCATTTTTCTTTTCTATTCTTTTTTATTTTGTTTCTTAGTATCGTGTTTGTTGTCTTCTTCTGGTGCTTCAAAGTAAAGTTTAAAAGAGAAAACCAAAATAAACTTTAAAGACGTTTAAGCTTAACTTGCTTGTTATCATTTTATCACATAGATTTTATGTAAAACAAGACAAAACAAAACACAAACATATTGTATATTCCCTATATGCAAATGCAGCAAGGGTTTGGTTTGAATTGTTTATTACATTGTTCCCTTAATTTTCATTCCATCCAGTACCCATCCCTTGTCCCTCAAAGGTTTCCATGCTGCACTCAGCAATACACAAGCGCATATTGACACGCCATTGGTGGGCCACGAACATTTATCATATCATTTCATGCTTTAACCTTAATAGGAGCAGACAGAAGGCAAAGGTGCTGGAGGTATTCTAAACTGAGGGAGCAGGGGTTAGAGCTATCCATCATGATGATGATGATGATAGTGATGATGGTAATTTAAGGCGTGTTGAGCTCACACATTTTTCAGTTCTTCTGTTCCGGTTTTTTTTAAATTTTTTTGATTTTAATCACATAACCAAAAATTCATTTAAAAATATAAATGAAATTAAAGGATAAGAGAAGTAGAAAAAGGATGAATTAGACAGACCAATATGAAAATTTAATCATAGTAATTTTCATCACAAAATATACGCAATGTGCTTAAGTAAGTCAAATGAAAACACGGAAAACTGATAGAAAGAAAGTGGAGGGAGAACTTTGTGACCTTAGACCCATTTAAATGCTAACAAAAAATACTAAACATTTTCATTAAAAGTCCTTACAACAACAACAGTAATAACAGCAAAAGCAGCAAAAACATTAAAACATATAGTACAATATTATTTCCAACTTTTGGGTGTGAATTTAGATGCACACATATGGCATATGTACATATATACGAGTATATATGCATGTGTGAGTATGAGTCACTAATTGTAACAGACAACGAATGTTGTCGCGCCTCCTAAGAGCATATAAACGAGTGAGCAAAATAATTAGACAAGTTGACACGTCCTCACTCAGCAGTAATAGAAGAGACCCAAAAGTGAAAACAAAAACAAAAAATCATAATAATAATAATAATAAGACTAAGAAAGGTACATAAAAAGTGACATAAAAAACGGACGAAGACTGAGATGGAGAAAATTAGAAAGTTACTACAGGGGAGAAAAGCTAAGTATAAGGTAAGCAAAGTGAATGAATTTGTTTCGGTTGCTTGGCGCAGTTCAATTAAGATGATCTAGATGTTGAAATGCATATACTTATACATAAATGACATTGAGGAACTTGAACTAACACAACTATTACTATTGTAAGTATAAATTGTACATACTTGTATACCATTTAATATACAATACCATTGTATATATCACCAACTACAATGGTTAGAAGAAATAAAGCAAGATCGAAGAAATTGAAAAAAGTTACTGTATGATAAATTATATATGTGGATATTATTATATATGAATGCTCATGGAACTCATTCAAATAAAATAAAAAATATAAAATAGGTCCATTTTTATTTTGGTATACAGAACATTATGTCACAACTGATAATTTTGTAGTATGCAGTATGTAATGATTTCAAAGCTTTCGTACAAAAATTAGATAGCCAGATATATTGCTTACAAATTCTATTGTATATATTTACCTCATTGATCGGATTTTTGGGTATATGAAATACTTAAATAATTAAATTAAAGTTTGTTTGTTTGTTCGTGTCTTATGCCTGGCCATACTGTTAATCTGATTACAATGAAATTCTATTTCTGGTTGGTTCCAGCTAAAACTAAAGCAAATATACATGTGAAACGGTTTCTTAGAAATGAATTGATGGATAAGAGGGAGGATTCATCACATCGACAGTCATGAGATCTGCGATACACAATATACGAGTATAACAGTAGTATAATTTGTATATGTTACCCTTTAGTGTCTAACACAATGGTGAAATCAAAGTACCTCCTACATACAATATTTACATATAATATACACACATGTAAAGGATGTACAAAAAAAAAATAAAAAGTATTAATATTGCATATAGAATACTTGTGGGTACTAAGGAAGGAAGAATCGGACGAAGATTTGTAAGAAACATCACTATGATGTGATGCACTTCTAAGCATTGCATTGGCTAAACTATTGTGAAGCACATCTCAAGTTCTTTTCTCTTCTTGTATCTTTTAACATTTTGTTTTACCTTTTCATTTTTCAATTTTTAATTTTTCCTTACTGTACGTATAGAACGGTAAAAGAGAAGTGAAATGTATGTGAAAGCCACTTGGCACAATTGTTTTCTTTTTTGGCATTAGGATACTCTAATGCGTGTGTCTGTGTATCTATCATACATTGGCATAAATAGCTTAAAGATTAAGACAACAATAAGACATTAGTAAAAAATAAAAGTGAACTATTACTACAATAAAAAGTAAATGTTGGAGAAAGAGACAGTGAATCTGACACTTTAATAAAGTGAAACAATGTATATATGTATATGTATATGTGTGTGTATGTGTGTGTGCATATCTGATTATGAGATAGGGAAGGGTGAAGGGTGGAAGAGGAAGCTTGTGAAATGATATATGATGATGGTGACAGGGATATAAAAGTATAAGTTTACTAAGTCAACTATTGTACTACAATACTAACTAAAAAATGTGTGTTAGATTAGGTGGATGTGTGAAATACAAAAGTAAAAATAACAACAACAAGAACTATATCTGTGAGGTTGTTGTTGTTAGAAATGCTTATTAACAGTTCCGTGTGTTAAGAAAGATGAAAGTGAAGAAGAAATACAAACATTTATACACATATTTTCATGGATTATTAAGTACATATACATGTATGTGTTTATATATATATATATATGTATCTATATCTAGGGTGTACGTCTTTATGAAAAAAAAAAAAATCCTTTTACAATATTTTTTTTAATTTTTTCTAAGCAACACTAAACACTAAGTAGTGACTGAGTCAGTGAATGGGTGAGTAAGTCTGTGGGTGAGTGACTGAGAGATTTCAGTATTGTGATGTGAATGATGTTGCACCAGCAACAAGAACCAGAACAAGAACATCAGCATTAGTACCAACTGCATGTGTGTCAACGACTTTGTCAACATTAAAGCGTTTAAATATACACACACACACTTGTACATGGTAAATACATGTATGTATATATGTGTGTATGTACATTAAGTATGCATGAATATGGCAAATCATATGTGTTATGTGCAAATGCTTAGCAGAGCCGAACAGAGCCGGGGCCAGCTCAGTTAAGTTGAGTTTAGTTCAAATCAGTTTGTTGTCCACATGTAAGGATGAACTACTACAATAACTTTGTAGAAGACTCTACAAATATCTACACATATTTATTTATGTGTGTATGGGGTAGTAAATGGCATAAATATTTTGTAATGCTTAACAAAACTTTAGAAACTCAGAGCCAATGCATATAACAATTATAGTAGTATTCCAACGAGGTGAATTTATAAAATTAAAGACACCGGTAGCAAGTCTCTCGTTCTTTTAGTATTAAGTTTAATATTTTTTATCTATACATATTATATATAAATGAATCAGAAAAATAGTATGACGGAGCAAAACTCGAAAACGGCTGGACCAAGTTTGATCTTTTGTTGTTGTACTCATGGACTTGCCAGTCAGGTTCTCTGCTACATTTGGATCCGGTGGATAGCGCTGTTGTCCAGATATAGTTTTATGACATTTTCTTAACATTTTTTTCATTTGTCGAAAAATATACTGAACCGATTTTAATATATTTTTTTTCTTTTAAGAAAGTTTAGGTTATAATATAATATTAAAATATATTGTTCATTTACGTAAATAATTAATTACACATTTTTCAACAAAGTTTTTTAGAAGCAACACCCAATTAACGCATATGGGATGTGCAATGCACGTCGGGTAACGCAAGTATTAGCTATAATTGTGTTAGAATAAAACAAAAAAATAACGAAATTGGTGCTTCTACAGAAGAGACAAGCATCGAACTACTACATCTGGCAGCTGGTTTTTCGAGCCAGAAAGTGATTTTGCAGTCATTGCCATACTTTGGGTGCACGATTGTAATTCATGTATGAATAGAAATTGTACCAATCTTTGGTGCTCATATGTAAGTTTCCCATATCTATAGGTATAAGTTTAACAATGATTCTTATTATTATAATAACATTTCATATATGATATATGTATTGTATATAGATATAAAAGCCAATTTCATAAGAAATTTTGATTGAATCGCTACTGGGAGTTATTTTCAATTCAAATATTCAAAGTCAAGTTTTTGAGTTAGATATTTTGATCTAGATTACAAGAATTAACAAAAGATGCCATTGGATAAATTAGACTTAAGAAAACGTTATCATTTCCTTGATTATTTTATAAGCGCACCTCGCAGAAGTTAGTTGATTGGTTGCTTACTTGCTTCCTTCGTTGTTTCTAGGGACATTTATTTATGTTGATTTAATCCTTAAATCATAAGTAGCTAGTGCCATTGCTTTCAACACTAATACTCATTGAGTCTCTATCAACACACACACCGACACAAATTCATACACTTGCACGTGCCTACATAGGATATAGTAAATAAGAAAAGTAAAAACGAAAGGTTGTGTAAGAGAGAGTCAGAGAAAGTCAGTAAATCCTTATGGAATTTAATAAACTTATGTCGCTTATGCTATTTTCTTATGCGAACCTCCGATTCGCTATCTTTCGTAGTTCCTTCTACTGATGCTCCATGCAACGCAAAATATTCTTTCATTGCAGACAACAACTGAGACCCCATCAACCACAACTTTTCTCCATTTCACCGGCTACACTCAACTTCAACATATTCCACACTTTGTTTACTTTTTCCAAAGACATATAGACACACACATGTATACCATTATATATAGGCTGTGAAATATCTTAAAGAGGAAAGTTGTCAAAAAGTAAAAAAGCAGTTAAGAAGAACTCAAGCCAAGCCAAATCAAACAAAACAAAACCTTAAACTAAAAACCAACATACTGAAATAGTTACTAAGAGGAAAACGAAACTGAGCTGAACCAAGCTGAAACCCAAGTTAACTGAACTCAATACAACGCAGCTCAACACTCAAGTTTAGTGAAGTCAAGTTGGGTAGTTAAGCAGGGAAGGAACCCAGCAAAAAGGTGGGAAGGCAGACAAATCCAAGAATTTCGTAAAATACAAGTCAAATGAGTGCACAAGAAAGAAATTAAATAAAAATTAAAAACTCTCTTCGCTTTTATTTTATCTTGATTTTTTTATACTGCTTATGAATATGTGTGAGAGTATTTGTATGTGTGTGGGTACTGCCAATGATTCTTTTTCTTCTTCGTTTTCTTCAAACATTTAACGCTTAACAAGGACACAATTTGAACTTTATTAAAGTCAAGAACACGAAATAGAATGTGTACTAAAGAGAGTACAAATTAAGATGTGTAAGACGGTGAGAGGATGACAGAGTGGTGGATGTTGAGAGAATGAATGAAAGAGAAGAAATATTTATTAGAGTTGCTTCTTATGAGTATCACAAGTATTCATATAAGTGTATTTATCAAAGTCGGGAACATTACCAAATGTACGTAATTGCCATGTTAAACGAGGGGATGGGAGCGAATGATTTTATGATTTAACATATTCTTTACATTGCACCATTTGCAGTTTCCACCTTTGTTTCTAACTTTCATTCCATTATGTCTTGCAATCTTTCTTTTTTTTTGTTTGTTGTTCAAATATGAAGATATTATTCATGAAGAATTGACAGGGCGTAAATTTGATATAAATTAAATTATAATAGTTAGGAAAAGTGAGCAAATAAGTGAATGAGGGCTTAAGTGAGTCAATAAAATAATGATGATCAAAATCATTAGAAAAAAACTAGAGAGAACGTTATCTTCGACCATGCCGAAGATGAAATACTCTTCACGCAGTGAATGTTTCATTGTAGTATTTAAGCTTTTTACGCAATGATATTTTTTCTAATAAGAACATTCATTCAAATGGGTAGTTTGCATGGGAGGTACCCCCCTTTTAGTGATCATATTCGGCTGGTTCCGACAAATGTACTGCACATGTCTTGCAAACTGATAGTGTCTAAGTTTCAGTTCGATAGGACAAAAAACAAAAAAAAATGTTTAACAAGAACATGAATTCAAATGGGTGGTTTGTATGGGAAGTACCCCTCCTAATGGTCTGACTCGGCTTGTTCCGACATATGTACTGCGTACAGTAAAAACAAAGATACGTGCAAAATTTCAGCTCTCTAGCTCAAAGACTGAGGGACTAGTTTGCATACATACAGACAGACAGACGGACAGACGGACATGGCTTTATCAATTTGTCAAATCAAGCTAATCAAGAATATATATACTTTATGTGGTCTCTTTTGTCTCCTTCTGCCTGTTCATGACAAACTTATATTACTATTCACTCCCGTGAAGAGTATAATTGTGCCCAAAGTGTAGTTGAGTTTAAGAAATTGAAAACTTCAAATTCAAATGATGACGATGACATGTCAAAGTGAATATAAAAAAGAAAGGTTAAAAAATTTTATTAAAAAAAAAGAGGTACTCTGTAGGCAAAAGGATGAGAAAGAAAGAGAGTTGAAAGTGGAGGGAACGCAATTACTTATTACTATTTGAGACTACCATAGACTAATTGGAGCTCAGATGTTATGAATGTAAGCCTTAGAAAATAGAATGAATTAAATAAGAAAAAAATAATGATAAGAGAATATTAAGCTGGTCCTTTTAAGTAAGTAGAAGTCACTTTGTGTTGTATTTAAAGGAGGAGCACACACGTGAGCTTAGATCCTCATGTATTGTGAATACATTTAAGTTAATTGACTGGAGATCGATAATATAAACTTTTACCCTACCGAAACCAAAGATGTTTCGCAAACAATTGAAATTTTTTTTTTTTTAAATTTTAACATTTTTGAGGATCTTTCAAACTGTTCCCCCATCCGAATACTTACAGCGCAACACACTGATCGCACGACTATGTGCTATGATGCGAAGATGAAGATGATTTTGTAAAATTTTACCCTATCAAAAGCAAACGATATTTCACATCAAAAATATAGAAAGGAAATTTTAATGAATGAATGACTTGAAGAATGCAACTATTTTTAAGGAAGCAAAAAATCATATACGGAATCTTAAGAAATCGTAATAAGAAGAAGAAACTTACAGTGAATGGCAAAATATGTTTATAAAGCATTTGGTGAGAAAAGATTGAGGAAGATAAGGAAGACGATAATGAATAAGATACAGAAAAAGTCACATATACAAATATATCTAACCATAAACGACTCAAATAGATGTGAACATTACACACTCCTTATCATCTTCATCATCAACATGAGAATACGCCAGAAGAGGCAGGAGGCAAACCACAACATCGGTAGAAACAGCAACAGTAGCGGGAACAACAACAACAAAATGAAGCCTGCAGCAGTTTTCAACAAACAACAACGACAACAACACTAAACTGAGAATGAAAAATATCATCAGAGAAGAGATCGAGGAAGTGAGAAAGTTGGAAAATATAAAGTGGAAACAGAAAATCTGAAGTGCCTTTAAGGGAATTTGAAATATGCATGAAGCAAAGGAAACAGAGCAGCAAAAGAAAAAGAAAAACGACGAAGATGAAAATAGAAAACAACAACAAATTGCAAGAACAAAAAAGACAAAATGAAGAACATTTGTGACTTGCCGAAAGGAATAAATGTTAAACTAACGGAAGAAAGGGGAAATTTGGAGAGGATGAAGGACAGAGGAAACAAACTAAGGCAACTTGTGAAAACTAAAGAAGGAAAAGAATACTAAGCAAAAGAAACCCCTATGATGGATGAAAGGGAATCGGAATCGATATCCAATGTATGGAATGCAAATAAAGCCATCGATAGCGAGAATATGAATGCGAAGAAGACAGGTGTACAGTAAAAGATTAAAGTAGAATAGAGCAGAGTGAAGTTGAATGTTAAATGAAGAGATAGATGTCCAAGGACCAAAAGGAACATTAAATTTAAGCATTTAATATTCCAATACCTTAAACAGCAAATTTATCTTAAAGGATAATAATGAACACTTGCCCGTATAGATAATAATAATAAGTCCCTCACTCCCTCCTCATCCTTCTCTCCATTTTTCCTCTCTCTCTCTCTTTATCTATTTCTCTTAAATACTTCTTAGGAATTCAGATCCAAATTCAGTTCTGGTTAACATATGCACTGCTATATTTTGTAAAAATTATGAGAGAGCGTTTAAGGCCGCCCAACTGAGGACTATGAGATATTTAACCTGCAGGCATCAGCAAATGAAAGACACAAGAGAAGTGGCAATCGGAAAACAAGGGACCATAGAAGTGTGATAAAGGTCAAGACAAAAAGAAAAAGAGACAAATGCAGAGTGATGTAAACAAAACAAAGTAAAGAGGAGATGAAAAAGAATATTACAATAAATGAAAAGTTAAATTGCAATAAAGCAGGCATGCTTTGGGCCTGTCAGGGACTCAACAAAATGCCAACCAACTAAGAAGCACATTGAAGATGAGATGTGGTTGTGGTTAAAAGATTCAAGTGAAGTAAAGTGAAGTACCTTCCAATGCACAAAAGTGTTTGCTCCGCTCCTACCGAAAAAGGGAATAGTCAAACAAGGACGAAATGAAACGCAAAACCCAAAAATATTGTAATAATCAGAAATAAAAAGAAAGAAAACAATTTGCCACAAATTTAGTCTTGGGCTCGGTCCCTCTGATGAGGGGTTTTTCGTTACTTTTGGTTAGAATTATGAATGTATTTCATGTATAATATACTTGTATGAATAAACAAGATGATAAGAAGGCATGGCAATGGCAATGGCAATGAGGTACTCCTTACCTTGTTTGTTGCTTTACGCTTACTTCACCATCTCACAGTAAAGAGATTGCCTGTGGAGCTGGCGGTGGGAATCCATACAAAAATATGCAAAAACTCAACTCTAAACGAATTCAACTGCCACTGCTAACGTAACTGCCATCGTCTTATTTATTTTCTTTGTTGTTGTTTTTCTTTGAATTTCCCTCTCTCGATTTTACCATTTACTTGTCTCGTTCGTTCTTTCTGTTCGTTTTTCTTTCAAGCTCTCAACAACTCAATTGATTATGAATTTTATTATGAAGTTTACTGCCGCCGCCATCCATCGCTGCCTTAAATTCAGTTTACAATTTACACATTTAACTGGATACTGGAACTGAACTGAACTGGATTTTTGATAGGTACATATAAAGTATAAAAATATTGTTGAAAGTGGAGTGGTTTCCCCAAGAACATAAATTGAGTGAAGCACAACTTGGTGTTTAAGTTATATTCCTTTACTAAAAGTTGTTTGTTGATGGGTTATACACTAAATGCATTTCATTAAATTGTGCAAGTGAACTCTTAATTTAATTGATTTTTTGTCTTTTGTTTATATTTGTTGTAATTGAAATGATGATGATGCCGATAATATGTAATGTGATGATGGTATTGTGTTTGGTTCTTTGTCCTTGAATGCGTTAATACAATTTCCTCATCGACGTTGCTCATAATCCAGCCGTTGGTTCATTGTGTTAAGCATTGGCTCACAGTGCTTACATGAGCCAACGACTGCAGTTGTCCAACATAATCCTAAAAGGCACGGCACGCAACACGGATGCCTGTCACAAAACCAGAAGTCGATATGCTTTTGACTAATTAAACATCCATAAATGAGCTTTGTTTTATTTCGAATTATTTTTTGTAGTTACGAACATTGTTTATACAAAAATAAAAATATTTAACAATGCTCAGGGTGTCCCCAGTGTGTATCTCATCACAATGCTTACAGCTCCACACATTACTCAATGATGCGAAGACAAGGACGAAATTGTAAAATTTTACTGTACCTAAACCCAAGATGTTTCACATTAAAAAAAGGATAAAATTCCCTTTACGGAATCTAAGAGTTTATTTCTTCATCAGATATGGTAATGCATGGGTGGAAAACTGGAAAATAAATAAATTTCCCACCCTTTAATTCCTTTTTAATGTATGCAATATTTTATTTTTTATTTACTTTTGTTGTGTTTAATAATTGCTTTCTTAGATTGTTCCAAATGAATACTGAATTTGAATCCATTAAGTTGGGATCCACTTCATATAAAAGGATGACTGACTGTGACAGTGAGTTGGACACATAATTATTACTCCTTTTTATTGATTTATCCTTTATTGTGTTATCTTTTTGTTGTTGCTGTTCCCTTTCAAAAACTTTTCTTGTTACTTTGCGATTGTATTAAAGGACAATTAACAAGAATACAAACCAACAGCAGAATAAACTAAAATGTAAAATATGTAAATTTGGATAAGAAACATAGTGACAATGAACCGAAAAACCACGGAAACATGAAATATATAAAAAATAAACAGAAACAAACTGAATATTTATTTTTCTTAATATTATTACGCCTGTCCTTGTTCTGTTGACATTCAAATGAATGTTTAATTTATGGAAACAGAAAAAGGAATACTAAATACAATGAAATAAGGACATGTAAACAAAAGAAGAAACCATGACCAACAGTTAATAACTCAATTATTTCGACAAGTTTATATTGTTTACATAAATATTTTTATAGAATTTTGCCCCATCCTTACTACATAACATACTCATACTTTTCTGATGTTATCCATTTGAAATCATTTATAATAAAAGTTACCATGCAATAAGCAATATTTATATTTTCATTTCTATTGATAGCTAAAAGACAAAATATGTTAAAAGAAGTTGGAAAATAGAAAATTGGAAATAAAAAATACAAAACAAAAAAATGCAATACAAAATTCACACTGATGTAACTGTTATACAATGAATATCTGAAAATTATATCAAATATAATTGATCAATTTGTTTATTTGCATTATTTTAATAAAGCATTTCTATCTAAGTCAAATCGAAAATCCAAGTTTCCAAATTTGGAATTTAAATGTATTATTTCATTAAACAGCCACAACAGGGCTTACTATAAATTAGGGGAAGGTTGGGAGCTAGTCACCTTCCCACTGTGCCAATTGCTTATTTGATCAACTACATAGTAAAATACTATAATTTTGTCCTCAAATTATCAATAAGTAATGGTATCAAATGTCCAAGGTCTTTAAGTAAGTAAGTAAGTATTGAAGTGTTTTAATAAAGTGCATGTTAAGCCTAAGATCGAAATCAATGGTGCTTCCCATGATTGTCTTAGAACATGTGGCCGAGCATTATTAAGAAGCGAAATTATCTTTTCTTGTCTCAAATTCCAGTAAATTTTTGTTTACTACTCACCTCAAATGGAAGATTTGTTCTCTATCAATTCAATTGTAATGTTGCCTGCTCCTTATTGATTTAACTCAATCACTAAATGAAAATGAGCAGCGAAAAATCTAAAAATTCACTCGGAAAACTTATCAGTTAATCATTCAAAGCATAACAACCAAAATACCATTATTGGAAAATATTGTAAAACAATAAGTGGAATATTTATTGGCATATTGACAAATAAAAAAACAAAAAAAAAAAAAAAACAAAAAAAACCAAGCAACCACATATTGTCTATCAAATTGCAATTTTCATTCTCATTTGGGAAAAATGAAATAGAGCAGAATGAAATAATTTATGAAATGCAATAATACAATAATTTTTTTACATATGCAAATTCATAAGAATCAAGAAATTTGTATTTATATTTTGCATTATTTTTTATACAAAGTTTTTTTTTTTCCATAGAAATATTTGTCGACTACCCATAATACCCAAAAATACTGAAAAAAATCGGCCAAGTGCGATACTCCCCCTACTGGTCCGATTTTACTGATTCCTATAATAAACACCTATTGTGTCTATATTTCAATAGTGAAAAAAAACCAAAAAATTTATTGCAATAAGAACCTGAATATTAATGGTGGGTTTGTATACCACGACGGTGGCTATAGGTCCAAAAAAAAAATATATACATATATAAAAATATACATATCAGAAACTTATAGTGGCTAAATTTCACTTCAGAGCTGTTGGACAAATTCGACATTGATTTGAATTTGGGCGCACATGTGTAGGCGCACTAGCAAAATTCCATAAAATCGGCCACCCCATCCAGGATATGTTTCCAAACCTGAAGAAATGGCTCGGCGGCTAAACATCTGCATAATAGGGTACATATGCTCAAATGAATGAATTTTTTTTTTTTTCATTTTATTTTAGTAAATTAGAATGAATGAAAAGTCACTGACTTACCAAACTGCTCTCGTGATAATAATTTTCAATGGTGAACCGCAAAAGTCAAACAAAACATTATTTATGACTTATATTGTTGTCATATTGTATCATCCTTTTCATTTTATCCATTATCTTATTTGTATTTATTTCTTATATTTTATTATCATTGTGGCGGAAATTTATAATTCTCACGTTTGGTTTTTCATAATTTTTCATGGCCACAAAAATGAAATATTGTAATAATAATAATATAATTTCTGTTAACACAATTCAGTGCTAAATGCTCAATGGATCGATCATTGATGGCATTGTCATTTTGAAAGAACCACAAAATATTCAACGTATACTTGTTTTTTAATAGATTAGATAACTAAACTTAAAAAATATAACACAAAAAGAAATAAATTGAAAATTTAAAAACTTTCATTACTCAATGCGCGACGGAGCAGTTCGAACGTTTATTTTAGTTTAGCGATAATGGATGTGGGAACTGGTGCATTGTCTTGACGGAACAAAACCTTCCTTTTCCCCAAATGAGGATAATGATCTATTGTGCATTCCTTGAAACTGACGCCCTGATGCCTGCTGAAGAAACTGTCTTTACCTTCTTTGGAGCCTATTCTCCTCTTTCAGTCCATTGGTTTGGTTGTTCCTTTATCTCAGTTGTGAAGTGCTGAATGCAAGTTTCATCCAAGGATACGAATTAACAGACAAGAGATTTGTGACAAAGTACAAATTGTTCGTAACATAAAATGAAATCTGATCGAAATGATAGACAAGCTTTAAAAATAATTGTTTGAGTACCAACACACTTGAAATAGTTAAAAAATTTTATAATTTCGAAAGAAAGTTTATATATACTAAATCGGAATAAAAGAAATACAATGACACTTGTATCCAATTTCGCTCCGTTTTTCGTTCAGTTTCATGACTAAGAAAGATTCCAGGGACTCGTTGAATTTGTGCGATATAAAACAATTTCAATACGATCATGATTTTATTGAAATGAAATATATTGTAATTCGTGGTTTTTATGCGTTCATCGATATTACATATTTGGTATTCCATTCTTGCTTCTCGCTGCCATTTATTTTGGATAAACGGACAGTCACATAAAAATTTCAGTGACTTACCAAATGAACAACAATGTACACACAGTCTGGCCTTGTCATCAGTATTAGTATAGATTCCTTTGTTTTGAGTAATATTCAAAACACACTTTTGAAAAAAATAAAACGATTCAAATATTTTGATATTTGTGTTATTTGTCATTGGGACATTTTAAATTATCCCAAATTCTCCTATTCAACTGAAATAACATCTGAGAAAATTTTACAATATATTTCAAAATGTATATTGTAATACAATATACATTTAAACTAATGCTGGAACCGATAAAGGCAGTACAGGATATCCTTACCGATCAAGCCTTGGAAATTGTTTTCCAAAATACTCCAAGAATTCTACAACCAGATGTCATGGACGCTCTATTGGAAAGAATTTTACGATCATTCCATGCATCATTCTATAGTCCATTCGCGTTCTTCGTTGGATTTATGTTCGGATTGATAACATTCTAGTGGAATAATATTTGTAGAGGAAGAAAACTTCTCATTCGGACGTCTTGCTGCCTGGGGTGGTCTCATAGTTTTTTGGAATAAAATTATCAGCGTTTATTCAGTATGATTTATTGTCAAATTCATAAATTAGCCATTAAAAAAGTCTAAAATTGTTACTAAAAATGTTGTTTACAAAAATTTAATCCAGGAGATGCACATGCATATTAATTATTAATCAATTGACATGCTAATCAGCCCTAGAATACTATGAGGTATAACAGAATACATAACATACGAGCATATTGTAACTTTCGAAATGGTCGGATGTATGCATAATAGTAAGAAATCCTTCCGTAGAGGGAGATCTCTCTCCAGGATCACCGGTAGGTAAGTAATTATTGTAATTAGGTAGCAATAACTTGATGTATGCGCTCCTTATACTATGTACGCTTTTACTGGGGACCAGCATAATTAATTAAACTAGAATATTACTTACTCTTATTATTTGATCGGGTACAATAAATTCCCGTTTGATTGCTTGAATCTTCTTCCAAGCCTAAGACATTCAAAGTGAAATTAATAGACAATTTAATTTCATCTATTTTTATGAATGTCAATAACATTTTGATATACAATTTTTGGTAAATTATCGCTTTATTAGAAAGTTAAAGAACTGATATAAGTATATACATACGAGTCTTTCTTTAATAAGAGAAATTGAACAAGAATTCTACTCATATACCTTACATTGGTTACAATAGAACAAGTTGGGGTCGGATATACCTCATCCGAAGATCGAGAATCGCTCGTTATTAAAGGGAAATATTGTATGTACAAGTGTCGTAGCAAGAAAGCAAACTAACTTTAATAATTTATTGTATATCTCTACCACACCCCTATTTTGGTAACCAATATGTACTATCCTCCTTTCTATCATCATCATTTCATCCAAGCGTTCAACATTCTTTTCTTCCTTCCTCTCTCCCTTCTTTCTATCTATTGTTCCCTCTATTGATTTCTAAATGTGTTCACACATTTATGATTGCTGTTCTCCTGTGATGATGATGCTGAGTTTTAACCTTAATTGATTTTGGATGAAAATCAACACTGAACACGTTGAGCTGAGCGCGAAACAAAAATCAAACTCAATTCATCTAGAAATTATTGTATTTCACTTGGTGTTCAGATACTTCCCTTCTCATTTTATTTTTGTTCCCTGGTGTTCTGGTTGCCTTGTTGTTATGTTGCTGAACAGTTATTTCTGTTTAGTTGCTTGTTCAACGATAAATTCTGAATGAGAATAAATTGAACTAGTTTCACTTTATTTCGGTTTGGTTTTGTTTGGCTCCTGCTGCATATTGTTGGGAGTCTGTTGGTGGATGGGTGGTTTAATGTTTATATATGGTAGATGCATGTGTGTGCATTTTCATTGTTATTGTAATTAGTTCGTTAACTACTTAACACGTACAACCAACCACTCAACCACAGACAGAGATACACACACTGCTTATTTATGTTTAAAATTAAACTTTCTCATATTTTAACTCAACTTTTATTGTAAATAGGTTCAATTGCCTTCACCCACTTTGACCCTTGCTTAAGTCGCTTCTTATTTCACTTTTAGTTGGTGGAATTCATACGTCTTTCTGTAGTCATTTGTGTTTTCATTCAATTTTTTTTTTTTTTTTTTTTATTCCTTTTAATCAAATAAACATTCCCCAATTGTTCTTATTATTACAAATTGTTAATCAGATCATTATTCACTCCACTGCAATTGGACACTACACACATCAGCATTCGGCTGATATTTAATCTCGTGGATGTGTACATTATAATGACAAACAAGCACTGTTTCAACCAAAGTATCATCCAATGACAAAGCAATCATTGAATTTAATCATTAAAAAATTATACGTCCTTGCCCACAGAATCTTCAAGCCAGTCTTCGGTTGTGGATTTTGATCTTAAGTTTCATTTATTGTAATGATTCTTGTCTCTTTGGCTACATGTTACGTTACTGTATGCCCCTTATCTTACATATTGTGCTTATGCTTCAGTCCGTTAGTCTTAGTATCAACAACTACAGTGCTGCGCTGCTCAATCACTTCACACTAGCTCCCTACGCAAATATACCAAGTGCCGGTACACCTAACTCACAATTAATGCTGATTTTTAGTACTCTAATTACCTTTTATACATTTTCAATTGTTCTCACAGATGACATCTGCAAGATGTAACGATGCATTCGGCTATGGCGTGACTCTCCCAAAAAAGCATATTCACATCGTCATAGTTGCGACCATTAATTAATTTAATTGTACAATAAAATGAACAATTGTATACTTTAAATGTATATTTGATCAGCAAATTTGACTTGATTTAAAGGATACGTTTTATTCGAACCTTAGAATCTATGTGGTGCCAACGCATAGCTGCTCGTCTTAAGCTGATCAATTGTACATGTGCAGCGCGGCATAAATATTCCCTGAAGAAATGTATTGAATATATTGCTGGGCCCATAGATGCATTAGTGTAACTTCCACTTCCTTAAAGTACACGAAACCGGTTCTATTGTATTTCAAATTAATGTTCATTTTTGTACCAACATATTTATCTGCCAGGTAACTATGACAACAAAATTTTTCCATTTCTAAAATAAATATAGCTTTTGCCGTCATGTCGTTAGGTTTACTTATATTAAATGCATCGCTGCCATTCACCGTTGCAAACATACCTTAACATGACCAACATATGATTTCATTGCTATATGACCAAGGCATTTTTGATCAGGTTAAGGTAGGTTTGCACTTTAACAAAAAATAAAAGCTTTAAATTTGGTCTCTTAGAAACATATCGTCTCAGAACATTCTAGAAATTTTAAAAGCAAGAAAATGTGTGGTAACTCTTACTGAACCAAGTTTTTTCATTATAAATGAAAGTCTCCTCCTGTGAAGTTCTTGAAGTCGCCTTAGCAGAAATAACTTTTTTCACGGTATTTATTGGAAAAACTCAATCATGTCTCAAATTTATCGCACTACATCAATTGGACAGACGTTAATCGAAACCCTTGATGAAATGGTTAAGGCAGTATGAAATTTTTGTTGCACAATGAATAAAAGTAGTAAGTAAATTTATTATACCATACATATACTTATGTATATGATGAAAGTGCTTTTAGAATGTTTACGGATCCAGCATGACAAAACAGTAGTGAATCTGTGACTACCGAGCCATCCAGAGTTCGTAAAAATATGAACAAGGTTGATTTAATATTTAATTAACATAAGCTGTGTATATTTTCTATGAAAAAGGTTTCTAAGTATCGGTTCTTAGGAGAAAAATAGGCATAGCTCATTCAGAACTGGTAGCATGAAATATCCCTTGCAGACCGAAAGACAAAGAGATATGCATGTAACAGATTAAGAGATAGATATCAATATGAACGGAAAAAGAGTTTCAAGGGCAACATGGCTATCCGATAAGACAAATTTATCCCTTTGAGAAATGCTGGCAGATGGAATGTTACGTTTAATGCAACTTACTCTGTAAATGCATATCTTAATAATGCCTAATTTGAAAATAAAATTTAATAAACAGTGAAACAAAAAACAAAAAATACGCTAAAGATTGTATTTCAGACGCATGAATTACATGTAACTAGTTCACGTATTGTTGATATTCTCGAAAACGTAAAAGGATTGGCAATTGGTTTGCGCTGCGTAAATCAACTGTTCTCGTCTATACACTTTATATCTGCCAGTTAAATATTAACTTCTATTTGTTGTACATCAATTATACGGGTTGTGGCATTTACATGTTTGCGTGAAGACTCCTAATATATTTCTTAGGTACAATCGCCCATTTGAATGAATATTTTTGTTGGAAGAAATTGGCATATAATGAAAAATCAAATACATAATCTTAATGCAGAGCTACATTTGATTTTAAAAACAAAGATCATGAAATTCTTTCAGTCTACTAGTAGTCCATAGCCTATTAATTTTTTTTTTTTTTTTTTCAAATTATAAATTCACAATAGACAACTGAAAGTACTGCATACTTTAAATAATTTAGAGAGTTTAGCTGCAACCATCACTTATTAAAAGTGATTAAAAGAAAAATCAGAACTTCTAATCTCTTATCCAAAATGGCTCCAAATGTGGTTTATGTAATCGCAGAAAGTTTAAATTTGCCTCAGAGTATTGTTAACCATGCTAACTGATTTAACAAATCAAACAATTGCTAAACGTCACATTCTTGAGGAGTAGCTCGAAAACGGAGAAGTTAGCTGCTGTCCTCTGCATTGATTGCCATTAAGAAGCAGAACCGCGTGCTTTTTATTAAATAGGATCAGTATGTTAAATTGGAATGAATGAATTTTCGCGTAATTCAAGTTAATTCTATGGCGCGGCATTAATTGCCAAGATAGCTGAATATTTAAATATTGAGATGAGACGTTCACCCATATCAGCTACCAAAAGAAATCGCTTAACTTACTGGATTGGTAAGCATAACGTCACTCTTAAAAGAACAGACTTTCTGAAGCCGCTCGTCTTTTTCTGACAGTTTCCAATTGAGTGTCTAACTTCATAAAATACCGTCACGCTAATCTGTTAAGTTTTCAGTCTAAAACTGGTGTAAAATTTGATTTGTATTGGGCGTATTAATTTATTTTTCTTATTTCTAACCATTGTTTTGCTTTTATTTTTGTATGCATAAGCAAGAGTGTGTGCATGTATGTGTGTACGTATAAGTTTGTATATGTGTGTTGCTTGAGCTGCCCTTTTAAATTTTCCAACAATTGCAAACACTCGTGTCGTTCGATACAAAGATGGAAGGATGCCACAAACCACAGAATTGCAATTCACTGCAGGCACACACATATTCACTCAAACACACCCGTATGGACATATTGGCATTATGGTATAAGTGTAACTACAATAAAAAGCAGAGAAATACTATTGTATGTAACTACAATACATATGTACATATACATATTGTACATAGGAAAAAAGCATGTTAAAATAAGGGGAGGGGAGAATCACCGCTATCGCCATTTATTTCACTCATGAATCCTTCCCCTAAATTCTCTTGAGTCCAGAGTCCTTGTTCAGTATGTGTATTCATTCAATTTGTATTTATTTGATTGTTTCATAAACTGCAAGTGCTTCGGTTTCTTCTACACTTTTCTTTTTATGGATTCTTCTTTTTTTTTATTTTTTTTTTGCAACATGCAATAATTTCATTTTGTTACAATATTTTTTTTTTCTTCTCATTTTTCATCATGTTCTGTGGTCATTTGGAACCACATGTTGTTGTTGTTCTGTTTTGTGGTTTGTCGGCTGTCATATACAACAGACACGCCCATAACATATGTACAAATGTATCATCTATGCATATTTTATAGTATATGAAAATGGTCAAATAAGCAACCAAATTACTAACAAAGATAAATTAAACAACCGCGTTGAAGTTAAAGTGACAATGAAGATTGAACTATTTTCAATAGAAACGGAAAAATGATTTTGTTAGACATCTAAATTTTGTACTACAATACATCAAATGTATTCCTTCCTCTGCATTCATTGTTTTCCACCCATGTCTCCGAGATTCTCCGGAAAATGATCTAATTGGTCTAAATGTGATGATCATCCAAGTAGCTGAAAGAGAGACAACATCTCTTCAATGAGTTCAACGTAATATCACTATTACATACGAAATTTTGAATTACCCAACCAAACGAATCCCTTGCGTTCTTCTCGATCTCTGACATTGAAAAGCTGTTATAAGTGTCGTTCAGCATTTTGTGAATTTGTGTGCCCATTTCAGCTTTTTTAAACTCAATTCTCCAATGGAGAGCCAAAACATTCGAAAAACGTTTATTTCACCAAGTCTCATTGTAGACTCATGCGAATTTTTTGAAAAGCACGCTCACCACATAAGAACATCTATGTAATAAAAACAATTTGGATCGTTAATGTAAACCAATCCCGATGAAGACATGACATATTGTATAATACATTGCAAAGATTTATGTAAGGCGCGATCGTAATAACGACAAATTTTATGCGGTTACCGGTTATAATATTTTATTTGCGGTTTATTTTCAATTTCCACGAAATATGTGATTTTTTTTTTTTTTTGTTTTATGTTAAATGTTAAAATACTTATAAATATTAAACTATTTTTATTGTTAAACTAAATTGTTATGAATAATATTAATAATACTTTTCGTATTTTGTTCCATTTAAGTTAAAATTTTAAAACCAGTCGAAGGCATCGGAGTTGAAATAATAATAATCAATAAGCTGGTAACCATCCAAGCAGGGCTCTCTTTAATTACGTCTATTAAAAAAAGCTAAAAGACTCTCATTGTACCCTCATTTGATGTAAATTATGGAACATTTTTCTGTGTGGGTCGAGGAAATCGCTACCTACAATGGGATACTTAAGTATTTTGCAACTAATGCTACTGTGGTCAAAGACAATATAACAATATATGTATATTTTTTTGTTAGTCCTACTTCAGTAAAATTTGTCATTATTCGTTTTCTTATTTTGCTTTTGTTCTTATATAAAGTTTATATGTATTTATATTTATCTTCTATGCTGGCTGTTCATGTGTTTCTTCAAATATGTATACATTAACTGGTATGAGTACCAGACCATTACAGTAAGAACAACAAGGACTAGAACAGAACATTAAGTAACAAAAGTAACCGTAATAATTTCCATCATAAATAATGAAAAGACGTGTCTTAGTCTCTCACTCTCTCTCACTCTCTCTCTCTCTCTCTCTCTCTCTCTCTCTCTCTCACTGTGTGTGTGTGTGAGTAAGTGCGTTTCCCTTTTTTCTCCACCTTGAATTATTGATTTTAGTTGTATTAAATTTAAGTGCCTATAATAACGAAAATTGTTTAAATAAAAAATCAATGACCCAAAGAGGAAATTATATGTTTCTTTTGCATTTTCTTCTCAAATTTGACCCTCCACCGTAAGCACCTGACTAGAAAGAAGTTTTAGGAGTATTTTTCTTTAAATGGAAACAAAAAAATGTCTGGGCTTCTTTAAATTCCCCAACAAAATTATGTTGCTAAATCATTTGGACTTATTTTTATAGTCCAACGGAAATCTTAAAATTGTAATCAAATTCAGGTTGATTGGATGTCAAAGTCTTGTTATATATTCAATCAAACCATCTTGGTAAATGATGAGAAAAAATTACATATTTTTTAAAACTTGTATTTTCCTTGTTAAGTCGAGTTCTTCTGGAATTAGACTCTGTCTCCGTCTTCTGCATAGGAATAGAATGATGTTCAATAAATTTATTGCACTCAACCTTGAGCATCTCGTTTCCTTTTTTTCATTATTCGATTTTCAGTCTGAGAGGGAGTTTTATGTTTGGTGTGGGTTCAACAGGATACATTACTGCATAAAATTATAATTAAAATTAAATTCGCGTACGAAATTTGTCAACAATGAGATGCAAATCAGCATATTGTATATTGTCAAGGAGGCGGAGAGAAAGATACAAAAAAAAAAAAAAACATAAAAAGGAAAACCACAAACAACTCATAGTAGATGTTAAGAACTTAAACGAATCCATAAACGAAATGAAGAAGGCATTAAAGCGTAAGAAAAGAGAACATTACAAGTATGAAGAACATGGGCAATGAAAAGATGGTCAGTCAAGTCAGTAAAAAATGATATAAAAAAATAAAAGCAAAAAAGCAAAAAAAGAAAAGGACGAAAATAGAAAACCAAGTAGAACACACATACACATTTTTTATTAATATTAAAACTAAGGCCAAGATAGGAGGGAGGCAAATAAAGAATGGATGTAGGCACTATTATGTCAATTCTAGAAATGATGAGTAAACTAAAGTAGACTTGTCAATAAAAGTAACAAGAACAAAAGACAAACTACAAACAACAAATAGAGAGAACAGACAGATAAAGATATAGTCAATGTACTCGTATGTATTAAAGGAAGTTTGCTTTTACTTATGACCAACAGACAGACAGACGTTAAGGCAGACAGGCCTACAATAGAATGAAACCAAGTGACCGAATCAAATGAAGCCATTGAGATGTATGGTAAGGATAAACCAATGGACGGAGGAATAAGTAAATGAATGCCAGGACCCAATCCATCCCATTCCCGAACCCAACGCATCCACAATTGTGACAGCAACAAAGAGATACGCATCATGGCATCCGATGGTCATTTTGCTATAGAAACTGATAGTAAATAAAATAAAATGTATTAGTGCGTGCCGGCGTGCGTATATCTAATACGAGGGACATTCAATAAATATCTGCCTTAAGGTACTAAGAACACAAAAATGTTACAATTGAATTACTATTTTTGATAACACAACATACAAGTACAAAATTTACTATACTAAGAACAAATACCCTATATATGGTACTTTCTCATTGAATCAGATATACTTATGAACTTATTTGGTCTGCAAATATCCTCTCCTTTTAGGGATAACATATAGTTATCGATTCTCGTCGGATTCAAAACAAATTTGACCTATACATAATAACTGTTCATCATCATTAATTAATCATCAGCATTATTAAGACATGTGCATAATACTTATATGAGTATCTTTCCGAATCTGACCAAATTCATGTTAGAATCAATCCACTTCCGAAGAAACTTCATATAAAAGATACTTCCAGGATCTTATCGGTTTCTATCAGAGAATAATGCAACACCTTAATGGTAATAATGTGTGGATGCATACTTTGCAAATCTCAGAGACCGATTAGATACTTATAATACACAATAATAAGGATAAAAAATGCGCGTGATAAAAGTGAAACTTCTTTAAAACAGATAGACAGAGATCATTTAATAGTCTGTCAGTCTGTCTGTCTGTCTGTATATCGCTTTTAGTTTCTTTGGCGTGTCTAATTGTTGTTGTTGTTGTGCTTACATTTGCCGCCTGTCCCCTTTTGCACATAAATTAGATCATCAATGAGCTTCTTTTCTTCGTACATTCACTTGTTTTTGAACAACACACAAACTGTTTGGTTGCATGTTGTTGTTATAAACATTTTTTTACACACAAACTGCATGTTGTTGTTATGGAAATATAATCTCTTTTTTGAGACTTTTCCGGTGGATTTTCCAAAAATTTTATTTTTTATTGGGGATATGGCAATAGAAATACATTTTTCCATTCACCAAAACCGTATCCGTTTAATATGCCGAGAACTTCTTCTTTAATTCGGTTATATTTTTCAAAATATCTGAAACGAATTAAAATTGCAAAGTGTGCAATTCATATTTCTGTGCCCATTCAAGTGCAACGTGTGCAGTATAATTTGTATTGTGATTTGATTACAAAGCATTCTACTGCCATTTTATTGAGAATACTTTACTCATTGATAACTTTCATCTCTGCTGGAGTCTCATTTTTGATTCATGAAACGAAACAATCAGTTCATTTACAATTCGATAAAGAAGAAAATATTATTGTATCTTTGCAACTTATTTTCATTGAATTTTTATTTAAATTTCCAAACTTATCTTTAATTGTATTAACACTATGCGAAGAGACATGTTGATGACAAAAGTGAATTTAATGTATTGTAATATAATTTTTCTTTCTATATTTTACCATATTCCATGTTCGTATTTATTTTGTCTTAACATTTTTGCTTTGCGTTAATTCGCTTTGACCATTTATTAAACCTCTACTCAATATAAAAGGACATAGAATTCACAAAAACAAATACATACAAAAACTGAACTCATCTCATCCAACAACTCAACTCTTAACATTTGAGGGCTCTTCAAAACTGAAACTCAAATGAAATGAAACGAAACCCAAGTAAAGTAAAACAACAACCACAACTACAAACTACATATCCTGGAACACAAAAAAAAAAAAAAATAAAAGAAAACAAAGAGGAAGAAAAACAGAATCAAAAATAAATAATAAATAAATAAAAAAAAAAAAAAGTAAGGACAATGCGTGTTGACAACTTCCTGTGTTCAACTGTAAGTTCGTTTCATTGCTCCATTTGTTATGTGTCTGTGAATATGTATCTGTAAATGTCGACATGTTTGTGTGTGTGTGTGTGTGTTTATTCGAACGTGTATCTTTGAGTTAACATGTATCTGTATCTGTGTGTGGTTAAACGTGTCACACATGAAAAAAAAATTCCAATATCAAATACTAAAACTAAGCCAACAACAAGAAGAGATGATTTTCATTTCATCTTATGTCATGTTGCTATTGCTACTTTACTGACCTGATCTGATCTACCACGAGTATGTTATAGTTGTACCACCCACCTCCCTCAGATACTTTTCAGTCTCTTGTTCTGTTGTTCAACATACTTGTCATTCCCATTGTGCAGAATTCAGTTTGCGGTTGTCAGTTCTTGCTATTGTATCCTAGTGTCAGCCTTGGTCTAGACCCCAACACACATATAGTATAGCACAGTAGAGTTGAGTAGTGTGTATTTCGAATACACTACTAGTCGTCAGCTTAACTAAACTCAATGCTTTTCCTTGTTCCTAGTTTCTCGTTAAGTTGTGCTTATAGTAGCCAATAACTAACTAACCCACTTGGTCAGGTGCAATTAGGTTTTCTTTTCTCTTATCGATTTTTTACTTTGTTTTGTTCAGTTGTTTTTCTGATACATTTTTTTTTTTTTTCTATTTTCTTTGGGTCCCAGCAAAATATGTCTTCTCTTCGCTCCACGTATTCACAAATTGCGATTGAAATGGAAGCATAGCTCCATTATATTTATGATATTGAGTACCAAGAAAATAGGAGTACTGCTAACGATGGTCGCTCTTTTCAATCAGTTCCATAAGTTTTTCTGTTTTGGGGCGAGCACTTTGGGCCATATGTCGCGGTGACGAGTAAGTGTTAAGGGTCGCGTACATCGCACAAATACCATAAAATTTGGATAAAAGCCAACGGCGAAGAATGAGCCAGAAAATGATTGGTAACAGCTAGGTCAGTATTTAAGTTACCAAATGACGCTTTAGGCTTTTCAAGTCAAAACAATATTATATCAAAGGAAGTACAATACATACATACATAAGTAGTCCTTCCGCCAAGTACAATATATTTACAGCATATGGTTTTCTTGTATTTAATGGAGAATACTTTTATTACTTTTATTACTTTTATGTTGATGTCGGTTTTCATTTTCATTTTCCACATCAAATGGTTTACAAATAGAAAACGAAAAAAGAAGGCTGGTGCCAACGCCCAAAATTATGTTGCAAAAAGTATCTGGCCAAATCATCAATAACAATTATATGTTCATACAATATAAAACACAGAATAGAATTTACATGCCAGATAGACAGACAGGCAGAGAGACTTTCTCTGTATCCATACAATACGATCTATACGAGACAAATTTATCTTTAGAGAATCCATATCTGTTTAGATATATACTCGCATTTGCGCCTATTTTGCCTATCTCGATAATAAATATTAATTATAATTTAATTTTAAACGCGCATTCAAACTGTCAAATGCCATCTTCGCTGAGAGGAAGGCGACGACGATGAGTTGCCAACATCAATAATACTGAACCTCTGTGGATGCTGAGGCTGTTGATGATTATGCCGCTGATGATGATGATGATAAACTTAAAGAAAAGTCATATAAGCAAAACAAAATTAAAAGTAACTAAAGTTGGCGGCTCGGAAAAGTGGACAACATTAAAAAGCTAAGGAAAGACCGAAAATGCGAACATGAGGAACGAGGTGGAGAAATTAGGAAATGAAAGCAAAGTAAACTGAGAAATAAGTGTATAAAGACAAAATTAAAGTTGGTACGAAACTGAACATTTTTGTGCCTCCTCTTATTTTAATAGCGGTAAAAAAAATTGTTCGACAAATCACATCGCTTCGCATCATGTCAAAAGTATATTCCTAAGTAGATGATGTCATTGATTATTACCACCACCACCACCACCACCACCACCACCACGAAACTCTCATCAAATCCTTTTATTTCCTTTTTCTCAGATACTGATTTTACAATATGTTTTTTTTTGTTTTTTGTGTTTTTACCATAAACTTGGGTCATGAAGTTTTCGCTCTGAACTTAGCACTCAACTGCTATTGCTCTCATCTTTACTTCAACTTTTCTGTGTCATATCAAAAATAAAATGGCGAAATGTCATTTGTTCTTTTTGAACTTATCAGAACTCATATAAAAGTTGAAAAGATACAAATGTATCTCATTTTTATCATAATATGTATTACAATGCAAGTTAATGTTATGTATTTTAAGCTCAACAAATCATCAAAATGGGGTCAATTGGCATATTAAGCTAGTGTAGTTTAAAATATAGACAAAGTATCATAATTGACTAATAAGAATTACTTTTTATGTATGGGAAAAAGTTTCATCTCCCATAGTGCTAAGTACAGTAAATTCTAAATTGTTGTACATCAAGAAATTCTGTCTAGAAATCTTTAGAAAACTGGAAATTGTTGCTTACTTTTACGTCAAACGTCAAACGTGAAAACACTTCCGAACTTTAAATCATACTACATCTTACATTAACCTAGAATAACTTTATACTGTAATTTTAGACTTTTCCCACTCTTAAGTCAATTAAACAAATTTTCCTAACTCAAGGAAAACAATAGGAAATACTTTTCAAAATAATCTTATTATCGCTTTGATGTGATACTTGTGTCTTATGAAAACACAAAACATGTCAGAGACCCCTTAAATGAAAATGTAGGAAATCTGTAAATAGCAGAGGCAATCCTGTGCAGAAATCATTTCAAATCCGGGATTGTTGTTTCACTTTTTTATGTGTCTTCAAAACTACCTCATGTAAAACATGTGTTGTTTTCACACTAAATATACGAAAAGCAACCAACTCAAGCAAACTTTTGTATGTCGTAAGATATTCAATTTAAACACTATTGAATAGATTTTAAATGATTATTTACAGCCACAATTTTGTGTCTATAAGTATTGGAGAGTGATGATGAGTGAGATATATTATTATAATTTTTAAAACATGTCTGCAATAACGATGTGGAAAGGTGAGTGAGAAGAACAGTTGTTGTCGTCGCTCCATCTCTTGATGTTATAATTTTGTAGAATTTAAAGCATCTGTTAGTATTTTTAACTTAAATTTAAAGAAGTGAACAAAACCAAAACAATTTTAATTAAAAATGCCACTTCTGAATGAACATTCCATAAAATGTGGCAATTGGCCAATAGCAATTGTCTTACATATTGTAAAAACTAAAATATTTCAGTTAAAACTGAAATTCAACAAAGTAGTAGTACAATAAACAAATAATGTAACTCCACACTACATAGCATTGTTCTTCTGTCATTCTATAACTCGCTTACCTACTGACTCATTGGCTCACTGTGTGTGAAACATTCATTTATTTACATGTTCAGAGATCTATCTGTTCAGTGCTCGGTTACTCAGATACTCGTTGGGCAACGGTGGTCGCCAGCGATGTTGATAGTGCTCGGCATATATTGCATTATTAAATGTCAAGTGAAAACTTTTTTACTAAATGACATTTTACATAAAATAAATGAAAATGAAAATGAAAATAGTAAAGCATGCATAGGTATATACAATAGTTTTATATGTGAGTGGATACAATCACCAGAGATTGATGGATCTATTTAAATGCTGCTAAAATTATGGGCAAAAATTGTGCTTGAAATTCAGACCATCAAACAAAAAGGAAGCTGCTCACAATCTTTAAATAAAGAGAGCCGAAACTTTTTGAAAAGACTGATAGATATCACGAAATGCCAAAAGACTTTTCTTTTATCTATCAGTCCGACAAGTTCAGAAGTATGTACAATATAAATAGACTTCTATGACATACTCGGATCTTCAATGATCTAAAATAGAAAGCGAGAAGAACAGAGAGGGAGAGTGAGTAAGAGGGACGAACTTAAGTACCATTTAAATTGTAAAATTTATTTGTAAGCTCAGTTCAAACTCACAGATAAACCACAACTTGATACCAAACAGCCAAAGACAAAAATAAAAAAAAAATAAAAAAAAAAAAAAACCCTGAGGCACCACCGATTCGCATTTCTTTTCTTTTCTTTTCCATTCTCTTTCATTTTCCTTTTAAACATGAAACTACTATCCTTGCCATTCACAAACGTCCTCATCCTCGCACATCGACTCCAATGTCACAAGTTAGAGACAAAAGTTTGACCACTTGCCTTCTTTCATTTCTGACACATTGCCTACTCTCATTTTACCATTCACTTGTAACAAAAACGAGAATTTTACTTTTACCTTTTTTTTTCTTTCATTTTTATTTTACATTTTCTTCTTTAAGACCGATGAGGGTGGTAGGCATATGTTTTCTATTTCTTTGAGCATAAAACAGATCTTTATTAATGGATCACCTTTAAATACCGACTATTAAACGTATTGTAGTAAATATTGGTCCAACCGGTGGAATTTTTTGATACAATATTAAGATTATATATATTTAAGATCGCTTCACCAAAGTTTACAAACCTTTCATAGTGAAATCGCATTGTCTTTTAAATGAATTTTTGATGGAGGTTCTAGTAGTCGGAGAACTGTAATTTTGACGCATCAGTTTGTAATAAATTTCAACTCGAGCTCATGAAGCTGATAAGCTTGAACATATAGAAACAGGAACGATCAGATGAAAGAGAATAGGCTCAATCGATTATCCTTATAGCGATGACCACTTCCATATCTGTATGTAGATGAATGTTTTATTGGCCTTTCGACGTATGCTTCTGTACGTTCAAGGCACACTAGTGGGGAAAACTAAAATCATGGAGGAGGAGAGCAACCAAATGTGGAAGAGCAAATAGAGTTAGAAGCATATCACAGAGTAATTGAGAAGCGAAAGAATAGAGGAAACAATTGCAGGAGAAAAATGAAGTTAATACGATGAATTTAAGCTTAATTAAAAAACTTTTTGTTAACTTTTTGTTCTTCTCTTCTCTGCTTTTCTCTGCTCTTCAATTCACTTTACTTTACTTTTCTATTTGTATTTGATAATTTTTCTTAAAATATTTTTTGTGTGCGTATGTGTTAATGTTTAATGTGTAGAAAGGAAATAAAACAACTATGTTTTCGCTTTTATTTTTCTCTTTATTCCTTTTTTTTTTTTTTTTGTTTTGTTTTTCCTTTTATTTTTGGATGAAGTCAAAAACGAAAAGACTTTGAACAAAAACAATGAAAGAAAATATTTTAAAAAAAAAAAACAGAATTTGTGTTTTGTCAAAAAGTATCTCGGGGGAAAAGTAGCACATACACATACACGTACGATGAGATACATACCCAAACACATATGCACACAAGTATACACTATGCGTATGCGTAATAGTATGAGTGGGTGACCTTTTATTTTTCTCTACCAAAAAATATAAAGTTGCCTCATAAAAAATTTCAAAATGAGAAACTTTTGACTAAAATGTTAATGAGCTTTGGAGAAAAGAATTTGTGTTTTCTTGAATGAAGGTTAAACTGTGGCGGCAATGGCATAGAAGCGATGGTGGGGTGTGGGATGAGAAGTGGATTGTGAAGGCAGTATGCAGATGTTGCTATATTTAGACAATAAAACGAAAAGTTAATAACCAAAACAGAAAAAAAAAGGATAAAGTTATCGTTGCTGTTGTTGTTAGTTTATTGAAAGGAAACTCTACATTTACATGAATTGGGAAAGAATAACAAAGAGAGAGAGAGAGAGAGAAAGATGATGATAAAATCAATAAAATAAGGAAGAAAGTGGTGGGACTTTGAGACATAAAATATTTAGTTAAAAGAGTAAGTTTAGTTTTAAATAATGAGTCTGTTATTCTTTCTACTAAAATTTAATATTTAAAGAGGTTTCAATTCTCTAATTTTTTTTCATTTTTTTTAATATTCCAAATTTCTCTCATATGGAAAAATCCTAAGGGGATGAAAATGAAGCAATGATAGTTGATAGTTGATAGTTTAGTCTTTTGATAGAGTAATAAATGAATATTGCTACTGAAGCTTATCTTTTATAGTTAAAGAAGTACATATATGGCAATGAATGGTTATCGATTGGGTATGGCTTGGTACACCTACAAGCAATTTAAGTGTTTCAAACCTCAGTAATCTAATCCAGTCTAATCGGATCGCAAACGCTTACATCATAAGAATCGACATAGAAAACGTTGCGAAAAGTTACTGAAAAAATTTGAAGCAATTTTGTTGTTGATTATAAATTGTTACGAAAAAATGTTGCCTACTTTTAGGTTAAATAATTTTGAAGATATTGCAACATAAATTAATATACTATTTACTTATCATTAAAATATATAACATTTCTTTGAGACAATTTTAAGGGACACAATGTAAAGTATGCAAGCATAAGAATAATGAGAAAAATTTTCCAGAAATAAAAATCTCAAGATAGATGACATACAAAACTGACTGGCTGACTGACTGACGATATACAGACAGACAAACAGACAGGTAGGAAACGAAAGCAAGTGGCTTTTGAAAGTGACAAAATGACAAAAATAAACCAAGTGTGAAAACAAATTTAAAATGACAGGAAAGAAAAATCTTCAACATGAGCAACAACATGCAACAGGATGCAAGTCCCCAACAATAACAAGAGCAACAATAATAGTGATTATATGGTAGAAAATATTATATCAGTAGTAAGAATAGGGCTGCTGAGTAAGAGAATCACAAATGTATATAGATTAGAGTATGTTAGATTGGAGTAGAATTTGGTTAAAGTGAATAGCGACAATCTGTCGACAACTGTTCATAAATATTTTGTTAGAAATCCAACACACACGTGTGCTTGTATATTTAGTTAAAACCAAACGACTTCTGTCTACTATATATATAAGAAAGGAATATTTAAAGGAATCGAGAAGAGTAAACGATATTTTAGTTGAAATGATGATAATGATGGAACACATGGAAGTGCAACTAGCACAATCTGTAAATGCAAATAAATGCAAATGCAAGAGGCAAAGATAAACAATGACAAACTGCAATGTACTCGTATACCATGAAATAAGACATTTGCAAAGCAAAGCCACAAATGATATAGAAACAGATACAATTGCAGAAAGAGAGATACAATGATTTTAAAGAGAGAGAGAGAGAGAGAGAGAGAGAGGAGGCAATAAAAAGAATGATGACTGAGGGAAAGTTTTGAATGGCATAACAGTTGAACAGATTGTGTAGTAAGGCAAGCCAAGTTTCAAGTTCTCAGAAATCATCATAAGTTTACTACAATATGTCAAAGACACCATCCAATACTTAAATTTGAATACTGAATGCTGAAGGTAAATGACAACGTTGATGATTTAGGGAGGACAAAGGAAAGAGAAGAGAAGGAGCAAGAAAACTAAATGACATTTAGGTTAGATGCGATTACACGTGCTGAGGTTGATAACAAGAATTGTATTGTTGTGTACAATAGCCAAAGCAATAGAAACAGTAGAAATACAATAATACCAACTGGCAAAGAAGAAAAAGATGAAATGTATGCTAAAGAAGAAGAAGAAGAAAAGGATATAATAGAAGCAGAAGCTGAGATCCTATTCAGATAGAAAGCTCAACTCAGCTGAGCTCTGTCACAGCTCAACACCATTAACAATAGTGATAACACAACAACAACAACAACAACAACAATAATAAATGATGAAGAAAGGCAACCGCAGCAGAGCAGCACCCATAGGAAAGTGTATTGCACTGAAATAATTGTTGGCACAACCTCACAATCTTCCTTCCACTCTCCTTTCTTTGTAGATTTTTTTAATGTGTTTCTCTATTCCACCATTTTTCCTGTTTTTCCACTCATTTACAATTTTATTTTTATTTTTTTTTTTTTTTTTTGTGTGCCAACTTAAACAAATTGAAACATATGAGACCTAAATTTCCATGTATCTCGCACTCTGAATCTTAAAATACAGTAGCATATACTCGTATATATGGATCTGCATATGAGTGTGTGTGTGTGTGTGTGTGTGTGTGAAGAAGAGATGTGAAACGAAGCGAAGCACAAAGCTATAACGCAATCTTAATAGTATCTAGATACATCAATTATTGCATATATACGCTAAAAGCACATCAATCTTTTAACTTATTTTGACTTGTATTCTTACAATTGGCAAATGAAGAGATAAACGCGCGAGCACCCAACAGCGCAATCAAAACAAAAACAAATGCAAAAGGAAGACAGATCCAACTTAAATGGGCAAATGGATGAAGGACTAAAAAGGAAAGAAATGGTGGAGTGATGATTGGAATACAGAGCGGAAAGTAGAATCGAGTGAAGTGAAATGAAATGATGTATTATGGTATGGTGGAAATAAAATTAAGTGTTTGAAGAAATTACAAGTAAAAATAAAACTAGCAGAAAAAGGTACATTAGAGAAAAAATGAAAGACAAAGAAACGTGGCAATGAAAATGCTTTGCTCCACTTCAACGCTTCATTTCAAGTCAACTACTGCACACAATATGAGTAATACATACGATAAAAAGATCCGATCCAATCCGATTCAATCCAATACAATCCAATACTCCATGGCACCATTCATTTGCCAAAGGACAATTAACAGGGTGTTAGAGAAGAGTAACAACAGCAGAAAGAGTGTGGAAGTACAAAAGGAGAAGCAGTCCTACACTTGAACTGAGTGAGTTTGTGTGTCTGCAGAATCAGCAGCAAAAGAAAGAAAATATATACACTTATGCATAAAAAAAAAATAAAACATTAAACTGATTTATTGTTGTAGATAAGTTGGATTTATGTTAAACTCAATGCTGACTGTCATTCTACTACCCTCTACCTCTGCTTCATCGCCCTTACAACCAATTTATATCTCTCTCTCTTTCTCTCTCTCTCTCTCTTTACTTATCTCATCATAGCGAAAACGAAAGAAAGGAAGAACTATGCAAAACAGCACCAACAAAAGAAGTAGAAGTAGAAGTAGCAATATGCCCTTAGGGCACTAAGACTTTATAATTCTATTGTTTATGTCTATGTGTTAGTGTATCTATATGTATATGTAATGATTTTTATGATCTACTATCTAATGTAGTTCTTTGAGCTTAAGCATTGGAAGCCAATCACTTATACACTTGTATTATATCTAGAACTTGAACAAGATTAAAACAGTTAGTTAATGATGATGATGGTTGAAATTGTCTTCAGGAAGTAGATGAAAGCTTAAAATACCATTATCAACGCCATCATCATCACTATCGTTATTAATAGAATTCATTAATTGTCAATAAATCATTCGCCTTTTTATTGCTCTTTTATGTCTTTATCTCCTTTGACCATTGCACCTTTTTATCAGAACATTAATTATTCTCTTAGTTCTTTCAAAATTTAAATTGAAATACACGGGTATGAAAAGGACTTAAGGATATATGTCTCTATGTATTCGTAGAAGTTTTTCTGCATCTCCTCTCCAAAAAATTTGTGGATAATGCAATGGATCATATGTATGACCGATGTGTATCTTGCATGGTTTGCACATTATTATTGCTACGCATTATTATAATATCTGGATTTTCAAATTCATCTCCAAAAAAAATAACGGCCACTTCGCTTGCGGATGGTGCGTTGAAATGACACTCATGTTCTTTAGCTGGAACTTTGTCTGCTCTTATCTTGATCATACAATTGTCTTGCATAATTTGACCAATTGAAAATAATAAAAATCTCTCGGTTTACCGCACGACTGATGACACAGTGCTATTTGATTTGATCATCAGAATTTTAAAGGCAAGAAATTTAAACAAATTTGTGATCAGCATTCACTGACGACAACAATGCTTCTGCACATTGGTGGATTTGTCCCCGAATTTATAAAATCGGAGGCAAATTCTTGATTTATGAGCCTCGTTGATGTTGGCTTGTGTGGTATATTTTGTGTATGATGTTTTGATGTGTTGCAGTATAAAAGTTTGGACTTCGGACTTCGATAATATTCGCCCCCAAATTATGTCATTTGGAAAAAGTTATTCTAATTTTGCCAGTTCTGCTAGATATGTTTCGATCAAGGTTTTTGGCCAGAAAACAATGATTCCAGCGACTCTGGTGGCGGGTTCAATTGTGGTAATTTGACCTTTCCGCAAGCACAATATAATTCTTGCGGTTCACGTTGAAACCTCAAAGTATTGCAATGTTGACAAGCATTGCCTATTGCTCCGAAGACGACTAATACATCCTCTTCGTAATCGACAGTTGGATAGTAACTGAACGCCGAACAATTTCATTGATTATAAAATATGCCTCCAAGCCACCATACAACCAAATTTTTTTACTCTTCCGGTAGATTAACTTTATAAAAAGTAAAACGCAATAAATTCAATCAAAGTGCTTTCACGGGTTGAGGTTTTCCACAAAAAAGTTTATACCTTTTTCATTTATCGCATTCAAAAATTTAAATCCTTGTAAAAGTTTTACCAGCTTTGACTTATCAATTTAAGATTTAAGATATACTTTTCTGAATATCAGAATGTGTTTTTGATATTGTTATTTTAATTCAAAATCTTCACACCAAATCACTTCCTTTGAATAAACGCAAAAGACGTAAAATATAAAAGACGCCTTAAGATATGCTTAAAAAAAAAACTAAACTTAATTAAGATGTGATAAGAAGAGCAAAGAGTTGAGCAAAGAAAGGAGGGAAAATGAATGAAGCTTAAAATAACCAAAATGAGGAAATGAGAAAATGACAGGCAAAAAAAACCAAAAACAAAATAACAAAAGAGGGATGGGACAATAATGAAAATGAAATTTCTTAACTTCACATAAATCCTTTTTATAATGTGAGCAGAGCAATCAGAGAGCATTAAAAAAAACTACAAGAAGCAAAGTAAAATGAAATTCTATGAAAGACTAAGAATGAGAACGAAATTAATGAATAAAGGAATGAATAAATGAGTGAGTGACTGAGTAAATGAGTGAATGATTAGATGAATAGTCTATGGAAAGAAAAAAGAGCATAATGAATGAATGAAAAAATGCTAGAAAAAATTAATAAATAAATAACTAAGAATGAAAGAAAGGATGTCTTGAAGAAAGAATGAAAGCAAGGAAAGAAGGATAGACGCAAGAATCTTAAGTGAAGCATGCAAACCTATTAATTTATAAACAAAAACATACAAAAAATATCTGAGAACAAAAAAAAAAATGAACTAACAAAGTGTAATGATGATGATGGTGAAGATGAGGATGATGAGGAAGGAACAAAAGCCAAATTGTAACTAAGATATAGCAATAGAACTAAAAGACCCCCAGTAAAGTAGCTTATACCTTCAACAAAAAAATTTTTAGATTGAAAAGAAATGTGACTTTTGCTTAAAATTCAAAAAAGGCACAGGTTTTCCTTAGACATAATGAACAACACTATTCAGCACATGAGACTGTCTGCCTCTAATACTTATATTCAGTGACTTATGTATAGAAGATTCTCCTTCTTGTTTCGCCTGTTGAATGTCATCATAGAGAATTAAAGTAGCTTTAACTAAAATGTATTTTAGAAGAAAGCAGGAAAAGCTTCTAATCTCATGTTTTGTGTTACTAGATTATATTAGGGCAATGGCTGGAACTTGTACACCTCCTGACTGCGGCCACGAATAAGCCAACCCTGTAATTACAGTTCCTTTGAGATTCTGGTATTCATGAAGAATTCAAAGATTTTTATTTGGCGTCTGACCCAAATTAAGCGCACTCAGGGGCATAGTAAATACTCTGCCATCTTTGCTTCTTCATTAGATAGTCTACATTGATCGTTTCAACTGATCCGTATATCATGTACAATGTACAAAGTGACCAATGGAAGTGCGAATTACCACGAAGCCATTGTTTGAGTTCTCTTCTTGTAGAAGAAAGAGGCTGGCCGCTGAATGGCTCAGGTCCAATGAGGAGGCTTGCTGATCCTCTTTTGGCGAGTTCGCGCAGTGACACACTCTAATTCTTCTGTAGAGCACAGTTCTACTTATTGCATGGATTTTTACCTGAAAAACAAAGTTCTCTTGGACTATGCTGCTAAATAGACATTTCTAAAAGGTTTCCCTATAAACTCTAGCTCCAACACCAGAATGAGAGTCACGGACAGGTTTGAGTCTTAACTATTATTAAGTACAATAATGAAATCAGAAGCAAAGGTGTTGCTTGCTTTACTAATTGAACCTTACTGTGAATTTGAATTCGTTTGCTTGGAAATATATCTAAAGCGAACCTTAGCGAAACTTAAAACTGCCGCTATTAGCAAACTTGGCAAGTGGCATCAATTATTGTACAATATTTTGCTGGTGAGTTGAATATGAAGAGAAAGATGTTGAAGTAGACGAAATAACAAACAGCAAACAAACAAAAGATGTTTGCCTGACTCACCCGGTGACATATGACAGACTTCCTACTTCTACTACAACTCTCTGACTGACTGAGTGATTGACTCAGGTGAATTAATGGAGAGATGAGTGACGGACCAACCACGCTAGACAAACAAAAGGTGCTTGATCACCAAACGATGGACTCGCTGAATGACTGACAGACTATTTGACTGATTGACTGAGTGAATAAGGTCCAAGATCAAATTGATAAGATGAGGAAGCGAGCAATAAAAACAAATGCTTAAGCGCGCTCTAGCGATTTTATAATGTTTATGTGATGTGAGTGAAGAAAGAAGACGATGACGCGTGCTTCATGGGAGTTTGCAAAGCGAGCTTAATATGTCACAGATATGTATGTATCTACAAAGGCATCCAAACGCACAGATATACTTTCTGCTCTTCTGATATACATATTCTCTTCAATTCTTTTCGATTCTACACTCCACTCTGTTTCTGTCATAAATGTACGTGCATTAAATGTTTTTCTTGGTTTATTCAATTCATTTCTTCCTTTTTTCCCTATTTTTGCTAGCACTTTTATTTTTATTTTTATTTTATTTTTATTTCTTTTTTCTTCATCGCATGGTGCTTTTCTTATATTTTTTTAACTCTCATCTAGAGATTGAAGTCAACAACGAACCAAGCTAAAGGTGGTGATAAAAGAAAGCAAACTCGCATACATAGTACGTCATGACGATGATTATGAGGAAGTGGAAATGGGAAGTTAGTAGAGGAGAGTATGGGAGGCAAGTAATGTCATCGTAACATTTGCCACCTAATGTTGTAAAATGCTATTTTAAGCTTCAACATATGCTACTGTTGCTTCTGCTGTGACTGCTTAAAGAACATTCAAATAACGTTCAATATGTGAGTAACAATAATATCGGAAGAAGGAGCAGTGCTGGAGAAGCAGAAGGAGTAGCATCAAAAGTAGTAGAGCAGCAGAGCAGCAGAGTAGAAGAGCAGCAGCAGGATGGTGGATGCAAAAAATGTAGTAGATTTATGTTGAGTAATGTGGCGATGGAAATGAAATGGAAGTGGAGCGTCGTCGCGTCAAGCCAAATAAAGTTAAGTAAAGCAAAGCAGAATGTGGCAAATATTATAGCACACGCAATGATACACACACTCACACACACAAATAAAGCCATTTATATCTTTGCATCTGTGTGAGAGTGTGTTTTAACATACCATAATAAGACGAATACGACGAGGAAGAAAAGGAGGCGAAACAAGACTTATAAGCCGCAATATTTGTTTAGAATAAAAATAAAGAAATGAAAATAAATTTTCTTCAAAGAAGGCAAAAAGAAAAAAACAAAAACAAAACCAGCATAAAAAATTTTAAGAAGAAAAAGAAATTTGCGAGAATAAAAATTATAATAATGAATTCAGCAAAAAGAAAAAAACAAAACCTAATAAAGTATATGAACAAATTGTAAGTGATTTGCATATATGAATGGTAGTAGCATAGTACATACAATATAAGTATGTATCACATAAATGGTATGTACATACTCCTATGTATATTCCATACTTTACAACATACAATACTACAATATATGTTTCTTTTCATTATTGAATTAACCGACTGTGTCGTCCCGACAATCAATTCAATAAGTGAATGAATAAAGAAAGTCACTAAAATGTAAATAGTAATTAATGAAATCACTACAATATCATTCAACATTAACATTTTGTGATGTGTGTTCCTCGAAAGATGTCTTATCTCAGTATTTGTCTATATAAGCAGCTTGAAAAGGAGAATCAAATAAGCCTCGTCCGTTCATCACTATGCTTCTACATACACTCTCAAAGTCTCATTTTTCTGTTGAGATAATCTTCTAACAAAATTCAAATTCAATGTGATTTCAATGGTTGAATATAAAATATCTTTTGTTGTCTAAAAGGAGCAGGAATGAATGATAACAAAATTAATTTTAAAATATATATAATTATATGTTATAGATGATAAAATGAATAAAAGGTCTTTCCTTAATTAATACAATAAACCAATTGAAATAAAGTGTTTCATAGCTTTTCAAACTTGCATATATATAATTTTATGATCTGAATGAAAGTTTTAGATGAAAATTCCATAAAACTTTCAACAACATCAAATGAAACTAATAAACTAATAAACTCTAAGTGTATGACACATGGACAATAAACATTTTTATTTTCTTTATAATGCATAAATCTATTGTACCTTTCACAAATTCAAAGAACGAGCCGAGCTGAGCTGAGTGCATTAGTTTTTATATAAAAATGGATTTTAAACTTTCAGGAAAATTGAATTATGCATGTTTTTTTTTTTAATAGATCTGTTTTTGTCAACTCATGAATTTCTATTTCTTCAATTGATCGACTGAATCTCATTTACAAAATATTATACATGAAAGTTATACGGAAACAATTATTGATTGATTTCTTCGATGTTGCTCATGTAATAAAAACTCAAACTCAATCCTAAGCCCATATCTTGTAAACCAATTCCAATCAATCTCATTGTACTTGGCCGACCGACAAACATGCCACCAATTTTATTTTCATACAATCTGAACAAGCACACGTACACAATAAACATAGATAAATAGACAGATATACAAACTGACTGACTGACTGACTGACTGACTGACTGACTGCTGAAAGCATAAGAAACTGAGAGACAATAGTTGTGCTGATTTTGAAATGAATGTTGAATGGGTAAACCCATTTTATGTTTTCCTGTCTTCCATTGACACTGATTATGGAGACTGACGACGCCTGTTTTCCAATTCAATTCAATTGAATTCAGTATAGTTTAAGTTGTGCCCTCTTTGATTCAATTCGATTCCTCTATATGCATCTCTAAACTGGGTGGGTGCACCCACTTCCTCCATAGAAGAAGAAACAAGAAATCGAAAAAAAGAATAATAATAATAAAGGCCCATAGGGTAAACGTCATCCAGAACCATCATGAGCATCAGAGTACAGGAGTACATTTCTCTGTGCCATTTCTTTTTTTTTTCTGCTTGTGAAATTTTTCGTTTTTCACTTGTATAAATTTTAGTGGGGAATCAATGCCTTTTGGGGTAACCGCTGGCTTTCATTTTGCCAGGTCAGGACTCAACTATTCTGTACTGAACTGAACTGAACTGACTTCACTTGAATCACTTCACTTGGCTTGACTTGACTTAGTTTGCATTGAATTGGTTTCTCGTAGTTTAGTTTGACTTGACTTGGCTTGGCTTGAATTTATTAGTTGGTTGTTGGTTTGGGTTGCTTGGGATTTTCGCTCTCTGACATTTGGTTTATTTGTTGTTTTGATTACTTTATGACGTTGCTGCTATATTACTTCTTCTTCTTCTTCTTCTTTTGTTGATTTGCTTACTTTAATTTATTTCACCATTGTTTTAACCTTGTCCGGTCTGTGGCCTTCATTTAGCCAAAAATTTCAATATTTTCAATTTGATGTTAATGCGCCTATTTGGTGGCAACATGTTTTTTTCGCAAGCAATTTTTATGTACATTCTCGAATATTTCCTCTTGTTTGATACGTTTCCTCATTTGCTCTGTTTTCGTTTATTTTCATAGGTTTATCTGACCATCCATGCATCCATCTATTATGTGAACCAAGCTGCAACCATTTGTATAAGTTTCTGTGTATTTGTGAATTTCTTTAAAGATTTTGCTCGGGACGTATTTATAGTCTTCACCTGTCTGTCTAAGCCGTTTTGAGGCTTAAAAACTTTATGCATTCATCCTGTTTCATCATTTTGAATTCGATTTCCATTTTTCTTCTCTTCACGAAGAAAATAGTATTATCACTTATTATTTCTCATGAAGTTTGTAACAGACTCGTACTCTCGTACATGTAAAGTATAAATACTTTAGATCAGCTCGACGAGACGAGTTGATTAAGCCATGTTCATCTGTACGTCCAGTCCGACAGATTTTGAGCTAGAGAGCTGAAATTCGGCACAATCTTTTCTTTTTACTAGAAGCTGTTCATTAGTCGGAATCAGACGAAACGTCCCACACAAACCACTACACAAAAACAGGTCCTTATTAAATATTTTGTTTTTTGTATTATCGAACTGAAATTTAGACACATAACCACTAACCAAGTAAATTTCAAGACACTAGGATTACTGAACGCTTCCATACAAATTTTTCGGTATCAGTGTTAAAATCACAGTAGCTTAGGCAAAAACGTTTTCTTCGGATGCGTGAAGGGTATTACAACTTCAGCATAGCCGAAGTTAATCTTATTTTTTCTTATTTTTATGTGCCATTTTCCTTTTTTTGTAACAAGTGAGAAAATTCTTCTCAGAATCAGAAAAGAAAAATCACTTACTAAATTAAATTTTCTTAAAATTTTTTTTATAATTTTTTTTTTTGGTTTTTTTCTCCTATGTTTTCGTATATTTAAGGTTTTCTTGTTGTTATTTGTATGTCTTCTTATTGAATTTTTTTTTGTTTTTTTTTTTTTCTTTGTTTTCTTTGACTTTGTTTATCTTTTCTATTGTTGTGTTTGTTGTTGTACAAAATGTTGTCATGCATATGTTGCCTGTGTCTGCATTTTTAAACAGTTTTGATTTCTCTTATTTGCTAAGTATTTCTTGTTTCAAAAACAAATTTTTATTTTTATAGTTTGATTTTTGGTATCATCATTTTATTATAATTTTCGGTTTTTCCTATTTGTCTAATTTGAATTTCATTTTGTATAGAACAAAAACAAAATGAAAAGATGTTAAAATTTTGTAATAATTTCTTTTATTTTGCATTTTTAATTGAATTCTTCATAGACTTTACATGACAATGTGTCTATTTAAAGACTTTTCAACCTAACGTACTATAAATTAACAATATTTTCCCTAAGTTTGTCATGTATTTGAGACATTCGTTATTTTTACTTTGTGCCTCTCTTAATTTACTGCTTCTTTTCGTCTCTCCAAACTGATCTAATTTTAACTTTAATAATAGTAATAATTATTCGTATATTGATCAACTCTTCTAGGACACATGTGAATAACTTGGTAATACAGCACCCACTCGGTAATAAATTGTAGATGCCCGCTTATATGAACATCCAGAAAGGAGAACGAAAAAAGTCAACAAAGTTTTAAGCAGGAAGCTCTAAAGAGTGAACCAGGATTATCTGCTTTACGTAAACAACACGTTTTGTCTGACTAATCTTATGATCTTGAAGACGACATTCCTTTGAGTATAAGTAAGAAAAGAATGTGGAAAGCACACAGAAATTCCTGTAGCTATATTATTTAACTTTGCAACCCAGTAAAGTAATCAGTACCAGTCCACAGATACTTTGACCGCAATATTTCGACTACTTAAATAAAGTGAATAACAATATCTGACAAAACGAGGATGAAATTCATGTGGTGCATTAGATTAAAATGTCTACAATATAAGGTAAATTCATAATGATTTATAAGCATTGTATGTGAAAACTAAGCGCACATAAAAAAAACAAACACAATTAACATAGTTTTTTAAACTTCAGTAATCTACTTCATCATTTATTGGAATTTTTTCTGTTTGTTTGTGAACTAATTTTTTAATAAAATAATTTTTTAGTTTCTTTCATGAGGGGATAAAAAGTTAAATGCATATGACACCTCTATATTGAAGTCGTTGGGACCGGACAATCACTACACTATAGAGAAGTCCTAGTTGTAGAGTAGTAGTCCGTCAGTTTGCATCACCACCTCTGCCACCTCTTATACAACTATGAACAATTCACTTAAGTGAACTAGGGGGTTAAGTGAACTAGGGGTGTTTGAATTAGTTCACATAACCGAGCGGGTACTGCTTCGTAATAGTCATGGCATGTTGATTTAGAATTTGAAATAAATGTACCAGAAAGATTTCTAATATGTATTATGTACTCGATGAATCGGACAGTTCAACCATTATTTTAACTTTCAAAATTTATTTTTAACATAATTTAAATATAGTTGTTAATTGTTTTTTAAAAATATTATAAATTTTGAACTGGCGAAGTTTTGTTCCATTTTGTTTTTTGAAAGTTGCATGTCTTAGACTAACAAGTTTTTAAAATGTCTCCGGCAACAAAATCTTGTTCTTCTGCATACTTGATACAATACTCGTACATGTATTAAATGCAGTTGTACGTTAATAGTGGAACGGTGAGTTCTTTGATCTTGGATTTCATTATCACCGTGATTGATGTTTTCTATGACGTCTTCTTCATTCTCATCAGCAGTTCTAACTTCAGTTTCATTATTTAAACACTCATCAGTCTCATTTTCATTATACACATCTGGGAAAACTTCAACAAGAAGGTCAACTATTTCTCTGAAGTTATTGGGGCGGAAGGAATCATCATCCGAGACTCATTCTTCGTCATATAGAATTCTTTTCAAACATTTACTGACACATTGTCAATAATAACCAAAGCATTTTATGTCAGAAAACCAACGTCTTTTAACGAAAATCTTTTTAAAAAGTCCATTAAATTTCTTTTTTTCGTTTGTCTGTAAAATGATTGGCGAGTCACATTGTCAAGCAGTGGAAGTGTTTTTTTTTTTGTTTTTTGCCAAACCACAATACTTCCTTTTTTTAAATAGCTTCTTACTTGCTTTTAAATGATTTCTCTTACCAATTATTACAATAAATATAAGTTCAGTTATACAAGAATATTTGAGACAACCGTTACCTGCCATAAAATCAGCATTGGATACATAATACTTTGGCTTTCTTTTGACTAATTCCAAAGAAATTGGTGCATTGTGTTGTCTTTTACTGATCATCCAATTATACAAGTGTGGTTGTATTTTATTATACAACCATCTACTTCACACCAAAATCAGTTTCGAATTTTCAAATCTCGTTTTTTAACTAGCGGACTAAAATGATAAAAACAACAACAAACAGTGTTCGAAGTAAAGCAACTGGCAGATTATCGCGTTGTCCATATTATCGACTGCCTTGGTATTTGAGATGCAAACATGGCGAGAACCTCATATTACATATAAGTCACAGACATGACAATCTTATGCTTTGGAGTATTGCTTTTTTTCTGTGACTTGATTGGATGTTTGCCATAAAATAAAATTTGAATGTAAAGAAGAAAAAATACGTTTTATTCTATAGTAATAATATGCATTCTTTGCTAGCAAATTAGATAGCTGAATGAGCAACAAAACTTGCAATTATAAAAGGAAGAAGGACTTTTTTATGAACTCAACTGTAACAGAGTTTTCTATTCATCAGCGCATTTGTATTATTTTTGTTCATTTTACATTTTCTCTATTATTTTGAATTCCTTTTCATTGTTTCTAATACTATAGCGATTAATGCAATGTGCATGTTGCCATTTTCATTTATGTAAACAAGTTAATTTTTAGTAAAAAGCATCAGATAGATCAGAAATATATAGACAAAGACTTCGATGGTTAGCATTATTAGTTGTACTTACTAAATACATAATACATAATAAAGATACAAAGATACTTATACTACAAACAAATTGTTTAAATGATTTTGAAAGACAAATTGACAAATATTGTGGAAAACTAACAAACAACTCACCTTCTGTAATGGTTACATTCTCATCATCTACATTTAATATGTTGTTGGTTGGCTATTGTTGGTTGGATGCTGTTATTATCGTATCTATTGTTGTTGTACTGCGACTTCTCCATTTGCCGGCGCTGATCAAAATCAATTTTTCTCTCTTTATTATTTATTCTTATTTATTCGTGTTTTGTTTTATTTATTTTATTATTATTATTATTATTATTATTTTTCATCAACTAAGTAAATAAATATTCGTAAGTTTTTTTTTATTTTTTTTTTTTATTTTTATTTAAGATACGAGTATATTACATATTTCTCTTAATAATTTGATTAAATTTAAAATCTTTTTCCTCTATATACAAAAAAAAAAAAAAAAAAAAACATAAATAACAATCTATTTAATGTTTACAACATTGACTCTTTCGAATTTAATCTAATTAGTTTAATAATTCTTTTTTTTGTTTTTTTTCTTTTTTTTTTCTTTTTTTTTTGTACAAACAAACAAATAAAAAACAACAACAACAAAAAATATATTATTATTTATTGTAGATTTTTTTTCATATAAAAAAAAAAAGCATTTTATTGTTTACACGACGTATGATTAATTTTATAATTAATTCTTTGTTTTTGTTTCATTTGAGTTTTGTTAAAATTTGCTATTTTTAAACACACGCACACACACATACACACAAGCATATAAAAGTAAACTGCATTTAGATTCAGGGGCGAACTATGATTCAAAAATAATTTACAAATTTTTTCATAAGCTTTTCGTTTCATTTTTCTCTATTTACATTTGACTTCACCACCAATGCAAATCGTCATTCATAGTCATCATAATGATGACGATGCAGCTTTATACTTGCATTATGATCATTATAATTATCAGCATTGTCATTATGATCATGATGATTATTAACGTTGTCGATGTCATCATCATAATGACAATTTTATTCGTCATTTTCATAATTTATGAGTCCAAACCAATTTACGCCTTTGGAAAAAATTATTGTACATACGCAATCACAGTCATACATACACACACACACACACACACACACACACACACACACACACACACAGATACAGTTATGCCCAGATATACATACACTCGTATGTATGTATACATACACTTCCGCTTGAAAATAAAAACAATTTCAACTGAAATTTGAAATTTGAAATTGATTATTTAGGAAGTTGAGTTTAGTTGGGAATGGATAGTGATTTTTTGTTTTTTGTAGTGTGAAGAGTGAAAAATTTTCCATTTTCCACTCATTGGAAATTAACATATATTATTACAACAGAAGCAGCATCAACAACAGTAGCAAAAACCAAATGCAAACATAATTTATTGTTGCATTGCATTTTCCCTATTTTCACATTTGCCCATTTTTGATTCGTGTTTCATTAGTGTAAACTTTGTCCTAATCACAGATACTTAACATGTGTAATTATATTGTAGTACTTATGGTACAACAACTGGACCACCCCACCATCATGCTTTTGAGGTGAAATCAATGAATGAATGAATGAATGAATGAGCTTTACACCTGTCATGCGTTTCAATGCCTCCCATACTCATCAATTCAGTCATTCACTAATTTCATAGATTTTAATGGTTTATTGCGTGTGTTTGAATGTTTATGCCATAAACAAAATGAAAAATTTTTTCTTCACTCATTTCTCGCTATAAACAATTTTCCGTCGTTGTTGCTTGTTGTTATTATTACAATATTTATGCGTTTTACGTAGAAAATGAATGCATTTTCATTGAATTTCATTTCATTCATACCTTTGTAATGTGATGGGCAAACATAAAATCAAATGAAATCAGGTAACAAACTAACAACTGAAGAAATCGAAATCAATAAATGAATGAGTGATTGAATGAATCAATATCCAAGCGCATTATTAATGGAGAAGCTATGGGAAAATGAATGCGTGGCTTGTAATTATAAAGTATACTGTACTTAAAGCACATTAGTTAATAACATGATGGGATACCAAAACTTGAAATATGAATATCAAATTATGTGATTTTCATTTGAAAATTTGGCTATTTTTATCTTTTGTAAAAATGAAGTAATTATTCATAGCCGAAACAATAGATTATTTGTGCATTGCTCACATAAAATTCAAAGTTCAATGTCCCTGTTATCATATCATATGTTATGAATTCAATTATACTCAAAAACACTGTGTACTACTTTCGAACTATTGAGGAAGTTAATAAAATATCGAATAGCTACTCAAGTTGTAAAGATCATTAAGAAAAATGTTTCAAGTGATACGAATCTACTTCTTCTTGAACAGAAAAGGGGAAGGAGACCCGAAATGTCCTTATTAGAAAGGAAACTAATAAGCACAATTAAGAACACAAAACTGGTCAGCAAAGTAAATAATATATTTTTGACTTTTGATTTTTACATAGATTTGTTGGGTAAAATAATGTGTGCATGCTAGTAAAGAGGCAATTTTGTGATTAACCAAAAAGTAGTCAATTTGTGTATTATTGGGTTGTTTTTTTATACATCCAATAACGACTTAAACAACAATAATAATGTCAACATAACAACAAAATTTCAATTCTTTTGTCGCTTAGGTCGTAAGGTCAGTCATGTGAAGATGTGAGGAAATTCAGCAAACTAAGTAGCTGAGGCGTATAAGCAATATATTGTTCTACGGGAAAAATGATAATAATAATAACGCATACGACATATCAGCTTGCAAGACTCCATGCTGGGTGATTGACTAACTGACTGACTGAACAAATGGCTAACTAAGTAATGGAATGAACAATTAAATCAGCATAGTGACAAATATTTCACTGAATTATATTTACGACTGACTACGCACTCAGTCAGTCATTTTCAATAATTAAATTAGTGATTGCATGCATATGCCTAGCCTTAATTGTATTTGTTGTAGTTGTAGATTAGCGTACGATTGAATTTCAATTTCTGTCTACGTATGTATTTCTAGCTTAAAATGAAGATTTAATTCGAAGTCTACATTTAGGATATTTCCATCTTGGACTTTGCAAGGCTTGGCCGAACTTAACTGTGCAATTAATAAGTAAATTTATCACTGACGCAAGAATATTTTAATTAATCTGATACTGTTGTCTATTTAATATGAGAAAGTATTTCAAATTAATTGCTAATATAACCACAAAGCTGTGACTGTCACAAATGTGACAATTTTTTATTTTATTTGCTGTCAGGCAACAGTAATATTAAATAAGAGTTTGTACCAAACATCATGACAGTGTGCAAATGACAAGGATTACTATAAATATGAGAACTAGAATGCGAAACATGTGCATCCCCAATAACTTTTACGGTTTTTTTTTTTTTTTTTTTTTGTTTGCCCTAAGTGACAAGATTTTCATTTATTTTGACATTTTCCCGACTCAACTGAACTAAGATCAGCGTTTCTCATATGAAATAAACTTAATTCAACTACAGTGAAGTGAAGTCGTCTTGACTTCTTTGGATTGGCTATGTGCTGAGCCGCTTTGCAAACACGCGTGTAATTAAATATTCAAAATGATGCGGTAGATTTTTTGTTTTTGCTTATTTTTTTTTTTTTTTGTCCTTCTATTGTTCGCCATTTTATTGTCATTTGCACACACACACACACACACACACAAACACAAACACACAATCACACATAAATAAGAGAATTTTCTTTGACAACTCTGCCGCTTGCACAAATGAAAAAATGATAATGACGATGATGATGGTGTAAAGGAAGGACAAATGATTATGTTGATGATGAAGATGTTGCTTCAAAATGAGGATGCTTGCTAAATAAATTAACTGGCAACTAACTGAGAATGGAGTTAAATTGTAGACTCTCAGAGTTTCAAAGGACACAGAAAGTAGATAGTGATATTGACACTGTCATGGAGACAGACGCTGATAAAATTAGTTGAAGTCTTAGCAAAGTTGAAGTAAGGCAAACGTCAGGTATTTTAACTGAAAAGCATTTAGGAACACTGCAAGATAAGTGTAGGAAACAGATACTGCCACAAAGGTAACAGAGGTAACAGAGATCACAGAGATTAGGGAGTTTGGGAGTTTGGGAGTGATGAAAGGACTAAAGTATCACACGCTTGTTTATCATTGAAACCGCAATAGTCTGGGGAATCGCTCATTTTTTGGTCAAGAAAGATAAATTTCTCCATTCACCATTATTCCTTTCTTTCTTTCGTTAATTTTTTTTTTCAAACCAGTCGTTATTATATATTTTCATTTTATTTAATTCTCACTCATAATTTTCGTATATAAAAAACAAAACAATCAATTTCATTTAATTTAATTTTGTAAAGAATAATTTAACATAATATTCTTCATTTTGGTCTTCTAAATTATTTATTATATTATTTTGTATTTATTTAAAAAAAAAAAAAAAAACGCTTAATATTTATTTTTTTTTTCATTTTATTATACAAAATAAATTTGAATGAAACATGAAAACAAACCTTATTTTGTTGTTTCTTAAAATTTCAAAAAAAAATATTTTTGAACAAAAAAAAATCATTTTTTGATGTGAATTTTTTTGGCATTTTAATTTTTTAATGTTTTAATAATTTCATTATTTTTATTAATTTTATTATTATTGTTTGTGATTTATTTGTTAAATTATCATTAATACTATTTCTACTAAATTCATATTTTGTTTTGAATTATTTAACCGAAACACGTCATGTCGTCGGAAAAGCTAAACAAAAACTGTTTAAGGGAAATTCATTTCAATAGAGTCAAGCAACAAAAGGCCAAAGCAAGCAAAGCTAAACCGAACCAGACTAAAGCAAGCAAATCGCAACGCAACGCAAATGCAGCAACAGCACAGAGCAATGAAGCCCAACGCAGAGTCAACGTCGTCGTTGTCGTAGGCATCGTCATCATTCTTGTCGTCGTCGCCGTCTTCGCTGTCGTCGCAATATGTAGATGCTAGAGAGGAAACAAACAGTCAAACAGACAAGCAGACAACTAACCGAAGACATAAGTATACGCAACATTCACGATGATGAATTGACTCATTCATTCGTTCGCTGGTTCGATTCGATTCGATTCGTCTGTAGTATGTTCGTTCGCTTGCTCAACTGACGAACAACTACGACGACGAAGTTAACTGAACGCTTCCGTTCTATGCTTATGTCGTCCATCGTCTGTTCCCTTCAGCAATGCGTTCGTTACTCGCTTGTGTTGTCTTCTGCTGTGTTGCGTTGCGTAGCGTACGCTTATTTTTTATGTTCCTCTCAACACTCATTCGTTACTTCGTTTAATTATTTGTTTGTGTTCGCTTCTACGTTTGGAAGTTTCCTTCATCGCTGTCATCGTCGTCGGTGGGAATCACTTGAGATTGGCTGTGTGGCTGGGAATTTCTCTTTTATATAGCATGTGATTTGTAAGGAAATTTTTTACATCGCAAGCTGTATATTTTTATTAAGGTAATCAATACACACATAAGTAGTGTAAAGCAAAGCCGAAATTCCTGAATATTCCGATACGTACAACTTATAAACTACGCAAGGGATTTTGGCCACAGTTTTAGTTCATTCTTGCTTCCCGCTGGGCGATTGGCCAGACACAAAAACAATGCACACATCACCATTCTTTCCCGCAGTATTGTTACAGACTCCTTTAATTTATTCAAAACAAACTGTAGTTAATTGCACAGCATTTGAAATACTTTCAAAAAACTCGGACGAATCAATTGCATTGATTTCATATTGACATATTATCTGAGACATTAGACAAAGACTTCTTAAATGATTTTAAAATATATCTCTAAGTTTCCAAATCCGACTTTTCCGGTGGACCAAACACTCCAGACTTTGCCATGGTTTCTAAAATTTCATCAAAATCGGTCCAGCAGTTTTGGAGTCTATAGAGAGCATGTACACATATACATACAAATGTACATAGATTCATATATGAATGTATAGATAATTTGCCATGAAAAATTGTTGTTAAATTCAGTCAGGAAATATGGAATTTTCTTTGTGATTAGATACAATAACCCTGACTGAATAACATTAATTATAATGAAGGTACTTCAAAAGCAATTTAAGAATTTAGATGAATACGTTTAGAGCATGCTACTTATCGCATGACACTCGTATATTTTTTATTATGATAGAAATTTTTTTTTTATAACTTTAGCAGAAATATTACGCATATGTTATTTCCTATGAGATCAGATAGAAGATCCTTGACTTTAATATTGTAATCATAACTTAAAAAAAGAAGGGAGAAAGAAATTCAAGAGTTTAGCTGAACAGATAATGGTTTCTTTTCATAAAAGATATGTGCATTAATAAAGGTAATTTATTCCATTTTTTTTACTTCCCGTATTAGTTGACTTAGTCCATCTTATTCAATGTATTTTTATTTTAATTATTAATTTAACATAACATAATCAATGTGTCCAACCATAAAAATGATTGTTTGAAATTTCTTATCACACACAGTTTTAAATAATCAAAATAAATGAGAAATTTCCCTAAGAACTATCATGAGAGCAAAAGTCCTTATTTTGTGATGTTTAGAGTACGAGAGAGAGTAATAAAATAACCGCATCGCTTAATAAGAAGCAAAGATGCCAACAACGAAACTAAAGCATATTAACGAACAAAAACGACACGATTGAAAGATAGACTGAGCGACCGTGCGTCCGTGCGACCGAGCTACCAGGCATTAGCAGAAATAGCAGCGGCAGGAGCTCGTTGTATGTACAATATTTTTGTTGTAACTGTTGTAGTCTCATATAAAATCATATTGTTCTTGTTATTTAAAAGTTTTACCGATGTGTACGAACGAATTGGCAGCATCAGCTCAGTTCAGTTTAGCTTAGTTCAGCTCACCACAGAGTAGCTCAGCCTACCTGTTGCTTAGCAACACCCAGCGCAAACTAACGCAACTCAACTCAGTACAACTTAACTTAATTAAACTGAACTAAACTGAATGGAACTAAACAGAACTGCACTACATTGAACATTTGCTTCATTTCGATTCGACTCGATATGATTTTGATAGAAACATTGTACAACGAATACCGTTTTGTCTTTGCCTTTGATGCTGTTTGTATCATTGTCTTGAATATCTGTAAATGTACCCCTGTGTATCGTAAAATGGTGCAAACAACAGCAAGTGCCATCATCGGCATCATCGGCAACATCGCCAACATCGCCATCATCGCCATCATCAGCATAACTGAACATAATGACGACTGTTGCTGTTTTGCTGTTGTTTTTCGTACTTAGTGAAAGTGATATTAAGCAAATCCTTAATGGCAGCTGTGGACCTTCATAATTATGTATTATCATTACCATTACCATCATTATCGTCGTCATTATCATCAATACTAAAGGGATTATAGAAAGTATTCAATGACAGCTGCTTGATACAGGAATTCATTCAATTTATTATAATTTTTTGTTATAAAATTTATTTTTATTATTGTATTTTAAAATCTTTAAATGCTTATTAGGAATGACATGATTTTGTATACCTATATGAGTACGTATAGAAGGAAGAAAAAGAGATAGAAAAGCAAAACGAACAAAATAATACTTAATAAGGATAATAAAATAAAAAAAAATATGAGTTATTGTTGTGAAACAACGTTGGTTTCGGTACAGTAAAATTTTACATTTTTTCACATTGCGTACACCGAAGGTTCAAAGCCAGTTCAGAGCTGAGTCGGTTTTTTATTATTCTTCATCACGAAATCTGTACGAAACGATTATAGTCACCGTGTTTCCCATCAGAGCTCGTAAGTGCTGAGCACACTCACATCTTTCTCTACCTAGGAAAAGTTCAATAATTTTACATTAAGTAAGTATAGCAAAGTACAGCCCAAAAATTCTTTGGATAAATTTTCAGAAATGAATTAAATGATCTATTAAATTTACATCTGTTAAAACATCTGTTAGACCTTTTGCAATTCCATCAACATATTAATTAAACTACAGGGTGTTTTTCTAATGAGAACATGATTTTTTTGCATCTGTATTTGTAGTATGTGAGATACTCCTCCTAGTAATCCTATGATCTTGAAATTTACATGATTGGTGAATATGGGTCAGACACTTAAAATGTTTGTTATTCTTTTATTTATTTATATAATGCTAACTTAAAGTTAAAACTAGAAGTTAACAGAAAATTAGCCATGGCTGCCAGGGCCTTCAGCTAAGTTTGTTATTCTATTCCATTTTACTTCACTCAGCACAATGTTTCTCATCTTTTATGATACAATTATGTTAGTGGCTTTCATAAAGGCTTGAAGTCACATTTTGGCTTCATTGGTGAAATGAGTGATGATGATGTGATCGGTCGTATAAACCTGATCACAAGTTAGTTCCTCTTGTCAAGTTACTTTATTTATTTTTACTGACTACATATCTTTCATACTGACTTGTTTTTTTAACTTGCTTACTGAAAACCGGCAAGGTTGGACATTATTTTCAAATGTTTTTTTTTTACGTTTCTTTTTTTTTTCTTCTTTTCTAACATCCCGTTCCGTTGAATCTTTTGCTTAACTCCTGCTTCCATTGTACTAAACCAGTACTCTTTCCTATTATATTGTATTTTATTGTATTGCATTTATTGAGTAGGCTCCTTAACTTTAAGTCTCGACAGATTCTTCATCTTGATTTAGTTGAGTTATTTTTTCAATTTTTTATTTTCCTTCAAATATTTGTAACCGTGTGTATCTATGTGTGTGTGTGTGATGGTTATATAGTATATACGGTATCTACATTATATATACTTTCCTAAGGTTATGTTGTATTTGACGTGCGTATTTATTTATTTTTTCATTCTTTATTTATTTCTTTCTTTTATCTTTCTGTCTGTGAGTGTCTTTATTTTTGGTTGTTATTCTTCTTATTACACATAAGTATTGTTGTTGTTGTGTTTTTGGCATTGTTTTTATCTATGAAATACATACTCATATAAGGAATAACATATAAACGCAGAGAAACGTGATATTTGACAGATGAGTTGAGATATTTTTTAGTTAAACCCATATAAATAATACTCAATCGAGCGCTTCATATTGTCTAAACATTATTTTCGTTTCCTTCTTATCATTTCTTCCACTTTGCCACATCCTTCCTTTCAATATTTTTTCGTTTGTTATATTTTCATTGGCGGTATAAAAAGTAAATGTTATTGATTTTCATTCATTGGCGGACATTTCGAGAATTCTGTCTTTTTGTGATGGATTAGCAATACTCACGCTGAGCCCATTCATTTAGGTATTTCCTTGTTTATTGTATTTGTACCTTTGGGGCAGACATAATCTATAGAACTAAGTCAGTAAATTGACTCTTCAAGTTAGTCATACACTCTCACTCACTCACACAGAACTACAGAATCAATTGTTTAACATTGCTTTAGGCTGCTCATCTTATCTTCTAATAGTATTTGTATCAATGAATAAAGGAACTTGACATACGAGTATATGTACTTAATACTAGGTAAAATGAAACAGAAACCAATGTTTAGCTTCACCTTTCTGTCTTATAAATGCAATATATAGTATAACAAGTATCTATTTAGTATATCAGTAGTGTAATAGTATCATTACAAGTAACTTATGTTACTACAGAATAGTTAAAATACGTATTTATGTTTCATTGAATAATTCCCTTAAGTAAATACTAAGAACTTTCAATTTCCATTAATGGATAGTAAGTAACTTGGGAATGTGAATATGAAAGTGAAGAAGAAATATCAATATCAAAAGATAGTATAGTCAAAATAAACACAATACAATAAAACAGAAACAAATCTTCCCAAATCCAAAAGCCGCTGTCAATGTCAATCAAGTAAAAACATACTTTCGTATTATTGCAACCATTTCCACTAGTAACACCAGCAGCAGCAACAATAACATATCAAATCGGGTGGCGTCAAATCAATCAAAGTTGCACAAAGTTTTCCAAACTTGCAACGCCATGATGCGCAAATGTTCAACGTTACAATGTCGCTTAACATTTTCATTATTCAAAGGCAGTAGGCACATTAAAAATTTACTGCTCTATTGCAAAGGTATATAGATACAATATATGTATATACTTATGTACGTATACAGATACAAATGCATACACAGATACTCATGTGTTTGCAAACACAAAACTGCAGTTGTAAATATATCCTTATAACTGAGCTGCATCATGATTTAATATTTCATGACAACATGATCCTGCTGAATGCGATATCACAAAATAGTTTAAAAATACGTATAATTATGTAACATATTTATTTGTAAAATAAGATATGTAGTCATCACATTTTATAAATTTTTGTACAGTTAAGTTTGTATGTTGTACTTACAGTCATAATAATCGAAACGATCGGCTTCACTAGGGTTATTACTACTACCCATTATTTTGCCAAAAACTGTAAAAAATAACGAAAATCAAATGAGTTTATTTACATATGAAAATAGTTTTAAACTATGCTCAGTTAACAGTTTTCATTACTTTTACCAATAATATCAATAATATAGCATAAGTAATTTTGTATAAAGAAGGAGCAAAGTTGAGTCCTCTGATTAACGAAAATTCTTCAAGTTCTTGAAAATATTCATTATAAAAATTAAAATAGCATTTTTTATTGGGTAAGTGGGACTTGTAGCTCAATAGGAGATCACCATTGTATGCTATGAGAAATTAAATTTAAAGAGAGCATTTAAATGCCTAGGGAGATATTTAAGTGGATATCCCCGGACTAAATAAGTTTACATATGTTTTATACTGTGATACTTACATTTAGCGAAGCCGTTGCGAAAGCGAACAAAACACGAAACCGAGTTTGCTAAACTGAGTCGTTTGAAATCTTGTCTTACATTCGTGTGTTGGTCATCAATATCCGATAAATCAGCATCGACATTTATCAATTCTTGACCAACACCAACAGCTGCAGCTTCGATTGGTCCTTCGTCTCTTGTTCCTCTTGCTGCTATATTTCGCCGTGTTACCGCTGCTATTGATGATTCTCTACCATTTCGAACACAAATTCTTGGTGCTGATGAACGACGACGTCGATCACGATGATTAGAATATTGCTGATAATTACGATTATCTGGGTGTAGATGATGATGTTGTGAACAATGATGTGGGTGTTGATAATAAGGTTGGGAACGGGAATTTTGTTGCTGAGACTGTTGAGGTTGTTCTTGTTCAGATTGAATATGTTGTGTATAAGAATGATGATTATTATGATTATGATGGTGTTCACTTAATGAGAAGGCGACATAGCTTTGTGTTGCAGCAACAGATACAACAACAGATGCACCATCACTAACACTATTAATGTTGTTGTTAATATTATTGTTGGCGTGCTCGCTTTGATCTGAAAAGATAAGTGAAAAGAATGAAAATACTCGTTTTATATTTCCGAATTTTACACCATTTAGTTAATCATTAAATTATTCTATCATGCTTCTATTCATTCAATCATTCATTCGATCATTCATATACGTAGATACTCTTCAAATATGTGCACAAATAAGTTTGACATTTTCATATTCTGTATCCAATCATTCAAATTATGACATACTCGTATGTCAAAGTACACGAACCCTTGTATGTAGATTAAACTAGCTAAATGTAACGAAAAACTGTCTTGTCATATTTATTTATCCTCCATCTCAAAATTCATGAAATTATTCACTCAATTACTTCATCAATTGTTATTGTACATCATCCAGGAAGCTACGCGAAGTAGATGCAACACTCGTAGTACTTACATAAATATGTAACTATTGTATATTAATGAAAAATGTTCCTGTGACATTTTGATTATGCAATCAATTGATCAATCAATCATTAATTCAATAATTCATTTCTGGTCGTGACACACGAAAACTTTTAAAAACTATAAGTATTGTAGCTATGTCGAATAAAAAATATACTTTGAATATTTCCTTCCACTCGGGGATTGCCATCGTGACTTGATGTGTCAGCTCAGTAGATATGGTCGTCCAGAGAGCGATGCCGGCGATGGTCTCCCATGCCGGTAAGGTCGATGGTGTACGAAAATATTGAAGCTGAATGCAATTCACATTGTATCAGCGTCTGTTACCATATATACGGCTGAGAGCGTATGTATTTACTTGCATCAAATGACTCGCTATGTAAACATATAATAATCCAAAATATTAAGCCACTCAGAAGGGAATGGAAAATCATTGAAACTCATTCCCACAATATTCGATGACAATAACAGTATTTCTTTATTCTTCATTCTAAATTAATTAAATTATTCAATCAATTACTTAATTAATCCATTAATTCTATTAATAAGTAAATATATGTATTGAATCCTAAATTTATGCAACCATTCTTTCAATACTTCCATCAATCCAACAATCATTAATTTATGTCATACTATGATCATATGTACGCTTACATTTAAGTAAAGATGCATTTAAATTTATAGATAGATACGTAGATATGCAGCTATGCAGCAATGTAGTTCACATAATCGTAGTAGATACAATTGTATTGTTTATACTTATATGAGTTGTTGAACAAATAAAGTAGCTGTATATAAGTATGTGCACATATTGTATATGGCGGTGAAACAAAATAGAATTGAATCATTTGCTTTAGTCGCGTCGCCCAGTGGCAATTATTAACTAAGTAACAGTCTTTGTGCATCTATTAAAGTATCTACAGAATTTATAAGTGCATCTGTAGTTGTGTATGTCAATGTAACTATGTGTGTGTGTGTGTAAGTGTGTATTTGTATGCCACTTTTGCCATTTATTGCTCTCATTTAAGTGCTTTTCTAGTTCGTTCATTTGGTTTCACTTCGCTCCACTCCGATACGCTTTGTTTTTGTGTTTTTGTAATAATCACTTTTTCTTTTTATTTTTAGTTTTCATTTGCTATCGTCATTTGAATTTTACTAGATAGATTAATTTGCAGATTGCTTTTTTCATTATCGTCTAGACCAAACATTTGTGATCAACTCAACTTTTTCTTCTACCCCACTCACATTTAATGTTAATTCAACACCCATAGCCATCATAATATTTTCCTTTAGCTATTGAATGTCATATAAAAAAGTCTTAATAATTCAGGTCTCTTGATCGATCAATACATGATCTTGTATATATGTATGTATCATCTTTAAATTCCATCTTTTATTATTCAATTAATTCAGAATTTTTTCTTCTTTGCACCATAAAATATTAGTACACTGTCGCCTTTTTAAAAACTTTTCTTTTGCTATCATCAGTAATTTTTAAATACTTTACACAAGCGAATTCCAATCATTTGATATGAATTAAAGATTCCACTAAGTATACTCGTATATTTGTACTATAAGCACAGCGACGTTAACCGATTTAGCTATAAGTCTATCTTTATTAAACTAGCCAAAAAATACATATCGATTCCTAAGTTTCACAGTGAAGTGTTAAGCATGTTGATATCATATTTTATTTGTCATTGATTGACAAATACTGTGATATCAGACTTCAGCTTTAAAGCACTTTAGTATTGAAAATGAACAATGATTTAAAGAACCGCGCCACCCGTTACCGTCGATCAAAGAAGCTGACTGAATTTGCACAGTTGAAACATCAGTATTCTGCCATCAACCGACGTGTTCTAAAATTACCCTACCCGCCAACTTAACGAGACGGGTATGCGGTGCATTTATTCACCTGCCCATTGGACACTTACACCCATGAACATCTTCTCAATGGAACAGTCCATCCACCATTCCATCTCTATAGTGTCGATCTGACAGGAAACCAACTTATGGACTCTCTCCAAAATTTGGGGAGTATCGGGACCTCCCTTTTTAGTTCCCAAGTTCCAAGCTAACTATTAAAAACTCCTACATCCCTTACCATTTCCAAATTCTTTAGTCTTGTTAAGTACTCAAAAACATAAATATTTCGAACAATCATTAATTTATATTTATTAACTAGTTGTAGCTAATGCTCGTTAAACTTGTAAATATATTAAGTCTGGTATTAAATATTAGGTTTAATGTGTTAAAATAAAATAAATAAATAAAATATAATCCTAAAAAATCTGACACGGTTATTAATTTTTTATTATCTAATGAGAAGACTGCAATTGTTTTGTTTTTTCTTTTCTTCTAATATTCTTGTAATTTCTTTCTTCTCGAGTTCACTCAATTTAAGTACAATAATTACAAAAGTACTTAGTAAGTAAGCATTTCTATCTTTTCCTCTGAGTTCTGAGCTCATCACAAAAGCAATTAACACGAAATTAGCCATAAAGAAAAATGTTCAAAAACAATTTTCAAAATGCAAAAAAATATTAAATCTTTGTGCTTTTTGCTTTTTGCTTTATTAACGTATCTATATACTTTTACAACAATGCAACAATGTGATTTGTTTTTTGGTAATAAATTCTTTGTTATTCTCTCTACAATTTAATTTCACATATTTTTTTTTTTTTTTTTTTTGTTTTTTTGCATTTTTTTTTTTTACTCATTTCTTATTTTCATATATACTTTTGATATTGTTTTCCATCTTGACAATACAATTTACAAAAAAATTGTTACAATTGTTGATGATATTGTTGTTGTTTCAGATACAATATTTGTATCTTTTGCCAATTGATAGAAATTTAGCGCTTAGCCAGATTTGTTTCTTTTTATGCTTAAATTCTATTCTACTATTTCCTAGGACTTTGCTTTTTTTCCTTTCTTTTTTATTTTTGGTAAGGTTTTTTGCAAGTTTTGTTTTTGGCAAAAATCCAAACAAAGTCAGTCAATGAAAGAAAAATAACACCGTAAATACAATGAGACTATATAGAAATACTTACTATATAAACAAATATAAATATAATAAAATAATACAATAATAAATTTATACAATAGAAAATTAAAAGATATACAATACAAAAAAAGGAAAAAAAAATAAATGCAATGCAATTATTTCTTTCATTTGCTATGGGGGAAAATTATAAATTCAATTGGCAGAAATTAAATCGAAAAGATAGAAAAACAATAAAGAAAGAACAAATAAAAAAAATATTCAAGGGATATTCAAATTCAATTGCAAAGGATGACAAGTTACTCATGGCAATGTGTGATACTAAAATCCTTTCAATTCAACGTTCAACAATTTCTATTTTATACTAAATCCATTTCATTTAAACGCAAAAGTTAAGTATAGTCCAAGGATATAGCAAATATCTATACATATATATATATATAATATTTTAATGAGATATATGCTAGTGTATTGAATGTTGCTTCCTTTAATTTCATTTCATTTACTTTATTTTCACTTGACTATGATTTAATTGCAGGATAATAAAACTATCGGATTTAATTTTTTCTTCCTGGATTTAGCATAGCTAACTGTGAGTGCTTTTCATAGAATTAACTAATTGTGCTTATGACCACTTTACTTGAAATTGTTCACTTAATACTTAAAATATGTTCTTGATGTCTATTCTATCTACAAACTCGTAGATATTCTATACTCTGATTGATTTGTCTACCTCCTGGTGAACTGCTGGTTTTATGACCAAAGTCTGCATCAATAAGCCAAATAAATAAATAACATATGGACAAAAATCGCGGCTATACTCCAAGAAATGTTGAAATACAATACGTACGTTATGGAACAGGGTGATTTGTGATTTAGATGTCGTGACTCATCAGTTGCCAATTATTGAACTATTTTTTAAAATCAACTTTTAAGAAATGTAAAACCTGATTTCAATTAAACTTTAAATGTTTATGTAAATTATTTGAGACTTTGCTTTTTTCTACAAAACATTTATCATCATCCAACAAAGTGCCTTAATTACAAAATAAAGTGAAGGAGAGTAAAACTTATAATGATATCATGATGATGATATATTCTTTTTGATTTCGCTTCCATTCTGTGAGTATGACGTACTACATTTATTGTTCTGTTAGACATTATTTCTATGAAACTATGATCGATTGTAGCAACTAACAAATTAAAACAATTAAAACCATCAACAAACTTATTGATTTTAAATTGAATCATTTATTTCATTTTTCATTTCATTTGTATCTATATAAATACATTCGAGTGCAAAGACTTAATTAGAATTAATTAGAATGCATTGCAATACACACCTATAAACCATCCGCAACAAATTCTCTAAATGACAGTGAAAAGCGTATCAAATGTTGAAGAAGATCTGTGCATCAGTACGGATAGGAATTTCAAATTTGCTTTATATTATGTACGAGTATAGATTATTATTAGGAAGACAAGTCTGTCAAATGTTGAGCAAGCCGCGTCAATTAGTTTGTGGTTGACAGCCATTGAAAGGCTTGCTAAATACTATGCGGACTCTGCCCTATCAATTTCAATGGCTAAGACGTAGTTTACTGACTTCCATTGTGGTCATTCAGGTTGAAGAAAATGGTCTTCCACCTTGGCAATGCACGGTGCACATGTGTAGTCACAATGGCAAAAATCAATTAATTGGGATTTCGAACTTCTACCCCATCCAACATACTCGTATGTACATATGATTCCAAACCTAAAGAAACGGCTTATCGGTTAAAGATTTGAGTCAAATGAATGAGGTCATCACAGAAAAACCGCCTGTTTTAAGGATCTTGAGAGCCCCTATTACATATTTGGAGGTAAAAAAAAAGATGCTGGACTAAATGTATCAAGCTAAAAGGAGTCTCCTTTATGTGATGTGACATATAACTTTTTTTTTTTTTTTTGCATAAAATTATGTATATATTTTATTCCTTAATTTACTGATTTATCAAATTCGAATTATAATTTTTATTATTATTGTATATCATAAAATGAAAGGATTTATTTTTTATTTTTATTTACTTAAAAATTTATTTTTTTGTTTAACATATTTGTTATTGTTGTTTTGCTGAGAATTTTCGTCAATTTATTGTTTTTATTGTTTTTGCATGTGAATTATTAAAACTCTGAGCACTCACGGATAGTGTGGGAGTAGCAGTGGCAGCACAATTGTTAATAATCGTAAATGTTGAAGATTTATAGATGTGACTGACAGACATACAGTAATACTGACGTGCAGTTTGATGCATAAAGACTTTGTTTTATGGCAAATAACAAAAAAGAATCAAATGAAATCAAGACAAAATATCTTCTTATATGTTATTTACAATTTTAATCGAATTCAGATGGAATATTTTGCTTCTTTTATTTTGTTTTCTTTTCAAGTTTATTGATCAAATTTACTGGAAAAAAAAAAAGTAGGATAATGGACCAGGTGTAGACAGAATAAAATTGGTGAAATTGCGTGGTCAGCGCATTTTATATTTGCATTTCGGGGAAAAACATAATGTTAAAACAAATTTTACAAAAATATTGGGTTTTAAGCGATTTTCTTGGTTGTGTTGAGCATCTGTTTCACGTTTTTTTTTTTCAGTTTTTAAATTAAAATAATTTGAAAATAACCATTTTGTGGTAAACACTTTAATCTAATCTAATATAATTGAATTTTATTATCCACGGTTGGAAATTGGAAATAATATTTAACTAGCAACGCAATACAACCGGCCGCCCACCCAAAAGTCGAAAATTTCATAAATTTTACACGAAATACAAAACATTACATATTTTTAATTTACAAGTAGTTAGTATACAATAAACATACATCGTATGCATAATAAATGCCATAGTATATAACCGAGTGTTTATCATTTTAAATAGAACAATATTATAATTCAAGGTGAACAGAACAGAACAGAGCAGAATAAAACAGAGCAGAATAGAACAGAGCAGAATAGAATAGAACAGCAGCTTGATTTGAATTCAAATTACTAATACAAATGTTTTAGAATGAAAGTAGCTTTAACAGCAATCAATTTTTAAGTAGAATTTTTTCTGATAAGCTAAGCTGCAAAGCAAACAAATTTAAAAATTTGAATATATTCAGTAAAAATTAAAGGAAATTCTGAGTTCCTTGCGAAATATGTGCTATGGCATATACTTTCAATGAGTGAAGAGCGTAAAATGCTTCTTTTCTTGATAGAACTTTTTCGACAACTTTTACACTCTCGATGTGATAATAGTCTGCTTCATTAAGTCTTTGTTGTCATTCTAATTGTTTTTTAGGGTTCCGTATCCAAAGGGCAGCAAACGGAACCCTATTACTAAGGCTATGCTGTTCGTCCGTTCTTCCGTCCGTCCTCGGGATCTCTCTCTCATTAATCCTAATAGTAAGAAAGTCAAAAATTTAACAGAATGGACTCTTATAGTTCTATCGGGGCAATAGCAACAATACAATTTGCACTTGTCCGATTTTTTATGATTAATAAGATCAATGTATTCTCCATTACATAAGTCTTCATAACATAGAATATAAGTATTGCAGAGAATATGCTCATCTCAATTGTTGGCACTAACCCGTAAATCTGCCTTCTTTTACATTTGCTATAGATGAAGAAACCACAATTTGGACGAATTCTACCTTAAAATATTGTCCATGAATAATATAATTGCTTCTCAATTCTTCATTAATGCTGAATAATTAATGTGATAATGTGTTTTTTTAATGTTTTTAAGAAAATCTGTAACTTAGTTCAGTAGTCTGCCTAATTTTATAGACGAAATGTGCAGTTGAGAGCGATTGCTGTTAAGAGGAAAAGACCGCATATACTTTAAATCAATCTTAATTTACTTTTGTGCGGATTTAGTGAATAGGTTAATAACAAATGATTATCTTTTACTTCCTATTCTTTTCATGTTCATTCTTGACCACAAAGTTAACACACAATATAAAACACGATGTAAACACACAATAAAAAACTGTACATCATGCATTTTCATCTTCAAAATCTCGTAGAAAAAACTATTATCCTTCTCTCTGTAAAACACTTGAAAACTATTGTATTTATTGTACTTCAAACCAAAGTTGCAGTAAATCAGATCAGAAACAAATTTATAATAGTTGGGCATAATGTTTGCAAATAATTAAATTTAATTTAAAAAAAAAATAATAATAATAATTGTATTCAATTTTAAGTTACCTTTTATTTTTCAATTTATGTTTTATCATGTGAGTTGTTCAATCACTTGATTCTTTTTTATTTTGTATATTTTATATAGATACAATAATTATTGTATCTGTGGAATCATCAAAGTAAATGTTTCAACAAAAACAGACAGACAGACAGACAGACAGACAGACAAGCAAACAAACAAACAAACAAAACTGTTTACAACAACAAGACAAATACGCGTAGTAATAATAATAAATATATAGATACATAGATACCGACACAGATATGAAAATACACCTGAAGATAAATATCATTCACTTTCTCATTATTTTACATACTTCCTCTTGAATTTACTTTTCATTTCTTTTCATTTTATTTCACATCTTTTCATTTCATTCTCTCTATTAATGATTTTCATTGTGAAAATAACTTAAACAATAACAAAATAACAACAAATCGGTAATTGCACATTTAATTGTGTGTTTAGCCTCGAGGGAAAACAGGAGAAGATACATCTGAATAAGAATTAAGACTACAACAATAAAAACAAACAGACAAACAAACAAAACAACGAAAATCAACACGAACAAATTTCAATTGAAGTTTTTGATTAACAGCAAAAATGAAGAAAAAATTAAAAACAGCCAAAAATTCGAAAACAGATGAAATCATGAAAGTTAGGAGAGAAATGAATTATGGGGATTATGTACGTAATTTGTAAACTAATTGTGAAATATATAGTATATATAATACTCTAAAAAATTTGTTAACTGTATGCATACTTAAATATGGATTCATGGGTCAAATATAATAGATAAATAATATTACAATAATTTAGTAGAGTAGTAGGGAGGATATCAAATATTTACAATAATTTCTTCAATTTACCTGAAATTCAAATATTGTGCCTTTCACAAAATACATACTAAGGACAAAGATCTATTTAGGTAATTTATGTTATCTTGAAAACCTTATGATTAATCATCTATTACGTAAAGGACGGCAAACACATACAGATCAAAGTTTTGCATATGTTTATACTCCTCACGAAATATCAGACACCCCTTAAAGTACATACAAGGACAATCGCAAAGTGAACGAAACTTTTTCAAAACCAACACCTATTTTTTTTCAAAAATCATCTTTTTAATCAACGTTTTGCACGATCAATTAGCATGTCAAATGAATTTTTAAACCGTTCTGTAGGAATGTTCTTCAGATAGTCTATATAGTCTCAATATCTCATGTCTGAAGAGATAAAAGTCGAAAAGGAGAAGGAGTCAAATCAGGAGAATACGGTGAGTGGTTGACGGTTAAAAGGTGATTTTTGGTCAAAAAATCAGTGATGAGTGTCGAACGATGTGCCGGCGCATTATCGTGTCATCAATTTGTGTGGAACAAAGCGAGCACAAAGCTTCCTGAGTCCTCATTTTTTGGTCAAAATGCGATGAAGTGAATCTTTTGAATCGTTTAAACCACTTATGGACTCTGGCACTGGGTAAACTATTGTCACCATACACTTGTTTCATTGGTTCAAACATCTCAGTAAAAGTTTTTCCAAGTTTAAAACAAAACTTAATATTCGTTCTTTGTTCGAAGTTCATTTTTCGACCGATGCTATAAACACACAGTCACTTATAAAGCAATAACTCGGCTTTCAATTGTTCATTGGTCATGAAATTTTTAACAGAACGTCAGTACAGGATATACCTTTCCAACTTGTACTCCAAAAGATAGCATATTCGCTACTATAAATAGGAATTTTGAAAAAGTCGTGCTTATTTTGTGAAAGTCCTTATATACAGACGGCGAGGCGGACGAACACAAAGTCTTAGCTTAATCAACTTGCCTTATTGACCTGATTAAGAATATATATACTTTATGGGGTCTCCGATGTCTCTGTTAATAAATTTCTCAAAATTCTGAAATTCTGATTCTGGCTTGACACCATCTATTTATGCAGATAAAAAGATAGAATTTCTGCTATCCAACACTACTGAATTAATTTTACCATACTTTTTGTACACTGCAAAATTTAAAAAACAAAATAAAGTCGATTTCCATATTAGCGAAACAAGCACAGATTTAAGATTACATACTGATATTGCATGATAAATTTTGTTTGTATTTTGTATGAAATGCAAAAGTTTTGGGAATACCAACCAAACCAATTCTTTCTACCATAAATTTGTATAGACGCTTTATTAATTTTTATTCCAACATAGACAACGAAGAAGTACAAAAGCATTATTTTCAGAATATATAATATGCTGATGTTTGTGTTGTGACTTCTAGTCATTGAAGTTTTCCTTGTCAAGCTGATTACAATACACAATACTTAGGGTTTCCCATGCATTGCAAATAATATGACAAATTAATAATACCTTATCATACTGTGATGTGTGTAGGGTATCAAAAAGGAAAGGAAAGGACATTATAAAGGAAGAAAAATTAGTGAAATTATAAAGGCAGGCAAGACAAGGGTGGATGGGATGGGATGGGATGGGATGGGATGGGATGGGATGGCAAGGGTAGCTAATTAAATACACTTACATATGCAGTTCCACGCCCACAAATACACACAAGGTAATAAATATTCAAATTTACACATGATACATGTATATAAAACCCATGGGATCAACACCAACAATGGTCACACAATAATTTATTCAGCTTTCCTTTCTTTCTTTCTTTCTTAAATTGCCTTTTATATATGTTTTTTTCTTTTTTATTCCATTCCTAATAGTTGTAGTATGTTAACCTTAACCTTAAGTTGAATAAGAAACACAATAATTTAGAAGGGTTATCCGAAATCCACTGTAACCCCCACTGGGAAAGGAGTCATTAAACACTGCGTTTCTGTCATAATTAAATCATGATGATGATGATGATGATGGTTATTAATATTAATATTATACTATTTCCTTTTGGATCAAAAAAAGCATATTCCTAAGTATTTACTTTTAGTTCGGTTGAACGAAGATAAAGATGTAACTTAAAGAATAATTTTCTAGATAAGAATGTGTATATAACACAATAATAAAGTAGTAAGAATTGATACAACTAAATAACTTCTTAATTAGGAAAACTTAAAGAAGATCAATGACCTCATATATTTGACCTTACATTATAACATCTATGACATAATTCCGAAGATTTTTTTATTCCTTTGTTTTCTGTTTTTTTAATAAATTTTTGCAAAATTTTATAAACAGAATTGTTGAGTTGTTAAGATTTTCAACATTAACAATTTAATTACCATTATTTGAAACATTTTATTACTCAGAAATGTGGTAATCGCCCTGTTGACCAGATGTTTCTACTCTTCCTTTTTAATTTTTTAGTATCTCATATTTTATTGTACCTTCCTCCCTCCCACCCTTTTGTGTTCGCACGCACTTTGCTTTCTATCACATTGACGCCATGTCCATTCCATATACATCGTGTTCATCATCATTTTAACTGACCCTCTTGAATCTATTAATGCCTTCATTAAGCCAGCCCCCATTCCATAATCATCGCCATTTGATGTTGTTGGTAGTGTTTTTGTTATTCTTCTTAATTTCCATTCAATTTTCCGTGTACGTTTTTGTTAATAAAAACACTTAAGGTAAAAATTTCTTAAGATCAACAATTTTGAAAATTATAACAAGACAAGTAAGCGAACATTCACTTCGATTCAATGAAGCTTTCCCCGCAAATATACTCGCATTCCATTTCTTTGCGTTTGCTGAGTTGTTATTCTGCGTTCGAATGCCTTATGATTGAACAAAAAATCAAATATTTAAGCAATTTTAAATTTATCAAGACTAAATCTAATCTTCTTTTATAAGTATATACATATGTACTTCAGGTAAGATGATTTATAAAATATGTTTATATAGAATTTCCTTTAAATCCGATTTGATCACATGGTTTTGTTTTTTGTCAATGCAATGAATATTAAGTGTATATGCTTTTACAATATGAAAAAAAAAAAAAAATAAATAAATAAAAACCTGCACTTTAGAAGTAATACAAGAACTCTGATTTCGTCAAAAAAAAATTCAGTTAAAATTTCAATTTGTTCAAAACAGGCATTTTCCTATGAAAGAAGTTAGGTGGACATGGCTTATAAGTCTCATTATTCAATGTATGCCAAAATATAAAAGATGGTGCACCCTGTATACACGATTGCACAAGTCCCCATATTATGATCTATTACTATAGTTTTTGTTTAGATTTGCTTAAAAATTAATATCAACAACAAATTACAATAAATTCGTTCAAAATCAAGTACACTACATACGAGAATATCAACTATTGTATTTATTCAACATTCCTCAGTTTATGTCTCTATATCTATCTTTCTGGATGCTTTTTTCTTTTTTTTTCTCTGCCTATCTATCTATTTTATTTGTTCAAGTCATATACTTTTGTTCTTCAATATAATTGATCACACGTTGTATGAATTTCATTCTTTTTTTTTTTTTTTATTGATGTTCTACAAAAATGATGACAATGATAATCATAATAGAATATATCTATAAGATACTTTTTGTTATCTGTTTTTGATCGCAAAGCCAATCAATTCAATAGATTTGAATATTATAATGAGTATTTGATCCTTGCCAGTTTTTTGCAAACAAAATAGAAATTATCATAAATTATGCTCCAGATATTAAGTATCTTTGGATCCATTTTACTACGTATTACTAACGGCATTATAGCAATCTTTGACTAACTATATATGCGAAAGGACTCTTAAATATTCAAAATTGTTATTGTAAGAATGGTATACGTGCAATTGGTATTCAAGTAAGTACAGCCACAATATCGCATGCACTCATACAGTGTTTTATATCGCCCACAAAACAAATACACCCACTGATGATGATGATGATGATGATGATTGTGATGATTGTGATGATAATAAAAAAAAATTGATAGTACAAAGTTAAGTTGATATGAATTTTTTTCATTTTTTATTGCTGTTATTGTTATTATTTTTGGTGAAGGTGGTGGGGTTGTTGCTATTGCGCGATCTAAACAATGTCTGGAACATGTTTTTTGTGCATCTAAAACAATTTCTGTTTACAAAAGTGTTGTCTTGCCTTTGTTGTTGTTGGTGTTGTTGTTGTATTTTTTTTTTTTTTATTTATTTTACTGCAAAATAAATGGTTTTTGTTTGATTTCCGGTTTTGTTTTCTTACGTTTCTCGAATTTTCATTTTCCATCTTCATTTTTCGTGGGTTTTACATTTTCATTCTTTTGATTTAATTTTTTTTTTTCTGTTTTTTTTTTTTTTTTTGTGGTTTCTCATGTTTAGATTCAGTGATTTTATGACTTTGTTAATATTTAGCTATTTAAGTTTTTGTGTGGAAATATAATTTTCACACAAAACAATAATTTAAAACAAAGATAGACGTCAACAATTTAAGTTCACCGAAGCCAACCCCTTGAAATTTTTTCCATATGTCAAATATAGGTTGATTCGTTGCTTTTTAACCATTTTGTGAGGTTTTGTTTGTTCATTTCGTGGCTTTTAAGAAATGTAATAGTTTGCCATAACAAAACTTGTCCAACTAGTCAAACTATTCAATAAATTGGGCAAATATTCCTCGAAATAGACTGATGGGTGCGAGACCCAATCAATTATCCTTGTTACGCTGATCACTTACATCGAATACATACTTTTTGGGTTATCCGATGGATCATTTTTCTGTATATTCATAATAGATACTAATGTGTATATTATTGACAACTTAGTAATTTTCCTTGATGTTTTCTATTTTAAAACCAAAAGTTTTTACTTGCATAGTTCGAGTAATCAGACAAGAAATAATTGAGTGATGGTTTAAATGATTGATTGATGGTATGTATGAATAAAGAATATTCTTAACACTGTTTGTTTTTTTTTATAGAAAAATGTTTTTCCTTTCATAGGTTTTTATAGAAAGTATCTTTGAATCAACTTCTTCTCACTTTTAAACTATCTATCAATAATTGTACTTTTTCATTTTGTTTTTCAATCGCTCTATAATTGAATGATTTATTCAATGGATTGATGAATTGTTTGATTTGTTAGTTAATCGATCGATCAATCAATTTTTGTCACTTTACTCTAATTCTTATTCTCTTTTGATTTGCGTGATTTAATGACTGATTGAGTTGTTGATTAAGACATTTTTAACACTTGCATATAATACTTTGTCTTTAAAGATCACTTTCTATTTCGTGTTGATAAAATGATTGATTGATTGATTTGTTTTTTGTTTATAACAATTAAGACTCTCTTTCAATTACCTCTTTCTGCATATTTATCTACCACTGTCCGTGTATTTAATCTATCTATCAGCCTATCTCTCACTCTCTGTCACAAACTCACTCTCTTTGTCATTCCGTTCTCATCTTATTCATTTCTACTTACTCATTTCAATATTTTCCAGCGTGGATTCCATTCCTGGCATTGTTTGGAGCTTTCTGTTTTTAATATGATTTTTGCTTGATTTGCTTAACTTTTTTCTTCTGTTTTATTTTTATATTTTAATATTGTAAAAATAAATTTTTGTTCCGCTTTATTGTTGTACGCTTGTGTTGTTGTTATTTTACTATTCTCTTTCGTTTTCTTTTCTATTCTTTGTGTGTTTTGTTCTTGATGCCACTTTAATTTATTTGTTTTGATTTAATTTGGTTTTTAGTGTTGAATGTTTCATTTTATTTTATTTTATTTTATATAAAAATTGTTATATTTAAACAAATTATTCTATTCACTGACCTATTTCACTACAATTCTTTGTCCAAAATGCCACACACCTAACAAAATACAACTATAAAATAAAAATTTCAATGATTATTAATTTAAAATAAATTAGAAATAAAAATTGTCACGTGAAAGAATTTCAGCAAAATACTAAAAATCACACTTTACTTTAAATAAATATTTGCCACACAGTTTCTTTGTTCTAATAAGCAACTTATAGTATAGTATATATCATTTATACTTATATATTTTCAGGTTTGTAGATAGATAGGCATAGAAAAAAAAAACTACATTAGATACTCTTTTGTATGAGAAGCGCTGATAGATATTTTCTTAAAGAAATTTTGAAATTCGTGTAATATTCTGAATTTATATAAATGTATCTTATGACTTATTTGATTGTAATTAATTCATGAAATTTCGTAGGCAATCTTCTATTTGCTGAAACCAATAACTGGAAGTCTTTTACTAATTATTCAAAACTATTTAACTCTTCTCGTCACATCTTATATACTCGTAAGTCTTCTATGAGATAATCTTAAAAAACCAAAGATTATATATTTGCTATAGGAATGAATTCTCAAACTAATGTCAACAGCAATGGAAACGCCAATTGATCTGCTTATAGAGAAATGGAGACCAATTCCAACTTAAGTAAATGAGATTGGACACATTCAATGGCATAGACAAATAGACGTGAAGCCTTTTGCAGAGTTGATCATGGCAATATTGATATATATTTGTATTAAAACTATCAAAATCAAATAGTTACAAGTGAAGTGAAGTGAAATCTCTTAAGAATATTACAAAATTTCGTTCAATGTCATATTTGTAGTAAATCAGTGTGAGTAAATATTTAGTTAATAAGGATGAACTCACTGAAATATTGTACATTGCACAATATGTGAATGAAACTATTTCATTCAAATTAGACTAATCAGATTACTATGAGATTTATGTACTAAGTTTAGTCAAATGAATCATTTAAATCATTCAGTCAGTCAGTCAGTTTTCAGTGATGAGTATTTTTCTTTTTTCTTCTATAACTGTGATCCAAAGTTAGATAGTATAATAAATGCCTCCAATCTACAATATATCCAATTGTGTGGCATAGGATTTAATGATAATCTTCCATTAAAGATTAATGAGTTTTTCATGTTTTCATTTTACGTTGTTGCAATTGTGATTTTTTATGAGAAATTAAAAAAGTTATTCATAATTTATATTGTTATTATATTTTTTCTTTATTTATTGTATTTACTTTTTTTTACAGTTAATTTGGATTAATTTATTTTATAATTTTATTAACATAATAAAATTTCATTGTTTATTTATTTTGGTGGTTGCTTGTTTATTTGTTTGTTTGATGCCGCTGTGACTATATAATATTTATGAATATGTAACTATATTTATGGTTATTAATTAATAATCACGTTTAATATGTCACAATTAACAGAATAACAGGATTCAACAAAATTATCATTGCCATTGTCATTGTCCTTTGTCCTTTGTCCTTTTGTTGTTTGTTTGTTTGTCATAAATTGCAATAAATGCAAATGATTCAGAATCATAAAAAAAGAATTTATTCCTACAACATTTTTATGTTTGATATTTAAATTATGAATTAATATCAATTAATATAAAATAAATAAACTTTGGCACGCTTAATTCACGTTGATTTCATTAAACCGTTTCCATAATACAAACAAAAAAAAAAAAAAGAAAAGAAAATACGTAAATTGACGTTGCTCTATATAAAATTTTTATTTTAAATTGACGAAATTAATTATGAATTTGAAAATATATTTGAAAAATTGTTGCTTTTTGGTTTCGGAACGCGTCCGTTTACATTGAACGCGGTTCTTTAAATGTTGATTGCAATATTATATTTTCGAAAAAAAAAATGAACTCAAAATGAGAAGATATTTTCTGTTTTAGAATTTTCTCATAAATATTCTCTAAATACAAATGATTCTGATGATGATCAGCTGATTAGTTTTTCACAGCTAAATAAGCTCAAACTACAATATTTATTCCATGAAATACACGCAAAAGACGTTGCATATTTGTATCTAGATACAATAATCAAAGAGTATAAGACTTAACAAGAGAATACTAGAGGGAGAGAGAGAGAGAGAGAGAGTAAAGAAAGAGTAGAAATCTGAGTAAACAATTGAATGCATAGGTAAATGAATGAATGACGGAATGAATGAATGACGGAATGAATGAAAGTGGAAAAAAGATAAAAATGATATAGCTAATAAACGGAAGATGCTTCGTTTAGTTTTAATAAAAATCAACCAAAGACAAATAAATATTTTTATTTTGAAAGACAACAAAACAAAAACATCGAGAAGGTGAATGCACTTTCACTTCATGGCATCTCTCCAGCTGTGTCGTGCTGTGTATATGCGAGATACAATATTTCTCATGAAAGTGTGAGATAAATCTACGCTCTCCTCTCAAATTGTCATTTAGATACATTCGCATTTTATGGCTAATTGGTTTCTTCTTGAATAAACGCGACGTAATTGTGTTGTGCTGTGCTGTCGTTGTCACTTGTGCAGTCAATGATACTTCACTTCACTTCACTTCACTCCACTTGAAAGTATCAACAAATAAAGTATCTACAGTGCAGAATACATACCTGCAAATATAGTAAAGTGTTATATCTTTTGTTGGCTTAATGCCAATGGACGAAATGCAACAAATATACTTAGTATTAGCAATGAAGGAACGTAGGAATACTGAATTTTATGAAAAAAATACGAAAAATGTAACTAAGATATCATCTTCTAGATTTTTGTCTCTGATAATAACTTTGTTCTTAATTATAATTATGTTGTTTTTTTTTTTTTTTAATTAATTTGAATTATATGTTATAAAAATGTTGAAACTTCATATTGAACAAGTTCAAGAATACAAGAATACAAAGTTATTAAAAAGATACTGACACGTAGAATCATTTGTATAAAAATGTATAGCATCTAAAGGCATTTATCCTTATACATATACAATTTCTTTTTGTTATAAAAAGCTGCTTGAAGTTACCTAAAGATACTTAATAATAATTGAAGTATTATTTAATTAACTAGTGTATAGATAATTAAAATCAACACAAAACGAGTCTTTCCTTATGAGTAGAGATGAGTGGACAAAGAATTATTGATTCTCAATAGTGCATTCAAGATGAAAGTATAGAAAGCATCCCTTTATTTTACCATAAAAACGAAACAAAACGGTTCGGAAAGATAGAGGTAGACAGAAAATGTGAGATTTAGAGGTTCATAAATACATACGAGAGTAAAATTTAGTAGATTGCATTATTCTAAATACATTTGATATAATTATACTTGGTAATTTTACTTGGTATTGGTGATGGTTGATGATTGAATGAAATTTAATCATTGTTTCATCTTTTGCTTGACTAGTATCCTCAAATACTTAGCTAATGGTTGGGCTAAGGAAGACTAGAACTGAGTATGGACTGGAAGTTTATTTTTTGAAGAGATTATGCTCTGAAGGATTATTTACTTACCTGTCACCAATACTTTCAATATCCTAAGTTGAGCATACAATAAAATACATTCTTAGCCCATCAGTGTTCTTTAGGTATGAAACAGTTAACTGTTTGGTTTATGTTTTTATGCCTTTTAAAAAAAAAAAAAAACAGGCTCTTTAGATGGTTTATTATTCTGACCAGTAGACGCAAAATCCAGTTTTAATAAAATGTAAGATGATCTTTGTTGAACTTGTACCGGTTGCGAAACAGGGGACACATATACGAGTATGTTATATCTAAGATACTAGACTCTAGACACTGCATTGCTATGAAAATGAAATGTATAAAGAAAATATGAAAATCGAATTGGTGTTCTTGAGCCTTCGAGGACCTGAAGATTCTGTTTTTGTTTTCATAAATCAATCTTTAAGAAATTTAACTTATTCAAAAATTCATCAGAAAGTGAAGTTCTGCTGTAGTAGTTTTAAAGAAAATACAATGCAATTTAACAAATTGAAAAATACATACCAAATACAAAAATTTATAAATCAAAATATAGACAGAAAATAATAAAGAAAAAACCAAAACAAAAAGAAAATTTTAATTTTGTATATAAGAACAATTTCAATAAATCCCAAACACAAAAGTTTAGAACAATAAAAATTACTTACCCCAAAAAGTAAATTTATTTAATTTGTATTTATTGTCCGTCGGCAAATTTGCTATTTATTTATTTTTGTTTTGTTAAATTTTATTGAATAAAACAAGAAAGAGAATAGAAAACTGTTGGGAAAAGTTGAGATTGTTATTATTATGCCGCTATAAAAATAAAATAGCAAAAGTGCGGCAAGTAAACATCAACAGCAATAATAAAACAACATGAAACAATGATTAGCATAATAAAAAACATATGCAATATAAATGAAATCAATTGACTTTTTCTTTTCGTAAAATTTTATACATTTTTTCTATAAATTTTCTCGTGCAAAATTGTCACCAAAAAAAAAAAAAAATAAATAAAATTAAATAAAAATCCTTTTATCACACATTCATTGCATTTCAACCAGTTAATATTTTAATTAAATTTAATTTAATTTAGAAAAAGAATTAAATTCCATTAAATTATTTTTAAATGAATTCAATATTAATTAACAATGGCGATAGCCCCGGCGGATGAGCGATGAACGAGACACGATTCTATTCGAGTTGCGTAGCACTAAATGCAAATGTTGCTTTCCCATTATGAAAAAGCCAAAGCCACTTCAAGTCAGAAATACTGCGTTAGCATGAAAAACTCAACTCAACCAAAATAAAATGAACTGAAACTAAATAGACAATCACAACAACAGCAACAAAAATAACAACAGACCAACAACAGCAATTTACAAACAAAAAACAAAAACACACAAATGAACAAATCTTTCTATGGATATGAAAAATAAAGAATAAATAAATGGGAAAACAACAAAACAAAAAAGAAAAAAAAATTAAGAGAATTATTATAATTAAACTTTGAAAAAAATCCACAAAAAAGTTAAACAAAATTTTCAAAAGAAAAAAAGTAATAATAATAATATTTCAACAAAAACTGAAATGGAATAATATTGAATAGAAAAAAAAAACTTTTTATATTACGATCAAAAATCGAAAAATGAAAAAATTGACAGACTCAAAAAGTTATGAATTTTCCTAATAAAAATCTCAAATAAATTTTGTTCTCTTCAGAAGAAATTTCAAAACCAAAACACAACATAAACTTCGGTTCCATCGAAACGACACAAAACTCACATACATTTTACAAAAGCAGAAACATAATATTAAGAAAACTAATCCAATTTTTGAACAACAAAAATCCCGAAGTCACTAAAAAACTTTAAGGATTTGTATTTTGTTTAAGATGAAGCCGGCATAATGATTCATTGCTTCGGGACTCCCTAGGAGATACGGTAGGTATCCATAGGTGTAAATTTTGAGCATAAGTTAAACGCTAAATTACAAAAAAAAAAAAAAAAAAAAAGAAAAAAAAATATTAAGCAGACAATTTTCCATAGAATGGATGAAGATCCATTCTTCCTGTGATTCTACAATAATGATTACTTCCATACGAACGTAATAATGTCCATTCAAACACTGTTTAAACGGTATACCAATTCTTTCGTTTAAAACTAGAACAATAATAATAATAATAATACGTGTACTAGAGAAGTGCTAAAAGTACACGACCTGGCGATGAGAATTGGCGGTAGAAAATACCACTCTATAAATAAACTAGTTCGTCGTGTCTGCAAGCTATTAATATTCAGTCAACACTCTCAGTGTCTTAGTGAATTTGTACAGATGGCAAATTTGTTCACACAATTCTAATGAAAAATTCGAAATTAATTTCATTATGAAATGCGGTTATTTTCATTTCGGGGATTTTTTAATTTCTATATACTAACTTTTCGAAACAAGGTAGCAAGCAAATCTATTGCATACAAATAAAATAGGTTGGTTATGTCTGGGGCTACCCTGGTGTATCGTTAAAAGTGTTACAAATAATATAATTCGAAATAAGTATAATGAACATAATGATGATATTAAAGCTCATTCATCTTCGTCATTGTCATAGTCATCATCAATGTTTTTATTTAGAATAACAGAGACAAGTTTTGTTGTCATCGTTCCTCAGACGTCACTCATCAATTTTGTTTTTCTCAGTTTATGAATCAAAAGTACATATTTTTGATGCTCTTCATATTTGATTACACTCTTAGTTTCTTTAAAATCATAATTTCCTACTCTCCATTTGTCTTTACAAAAAAAAAGACCAGCACATAGTCCCCTATATCTTTATTTATTATGTTACTTGACATAATTTCAAATCGATTTCATACCGGGAATACCTTTGTAGAAAATTTCTACTTGATATCTCAAAAACTTAAATACTATTGTAGTTTGTTTATTTCTATTCTATAATGCGTACATAGTAGCTCTACGCTTTAAAAACATTATCACGATGGGATTATAATTATTCGGACTAGTGTGAAAGGTTAAAAAAGAAACGAATTACATATGTAGATTGTTAACATAAATTTTTTGGACTTTTCAACAATTTGGTTTTTATTTTTGTGGAATTTGAAAATTGTTTTCCTTCTTCAATTGAAAACAAGTCCGGAATTCACTATAGACATGTTATTTACATGTCACATTTATCACACTACTGTTTAGTTCTATCGAATATTTTTTAGGAATTCAAATAAATATGCGCAAGAAGAAGAATCGTTTTAGAAAGGGCAGACTATATACTTATATATATATTCAGAAATATTTATAATAAAATAAAAAGAATAATTTCAGAAAGCCTTAAGGAGGCGCCTCACTTAGCCTTGATTCAATTCAGACTGTTTTCATATGAAATAAACATGTGGTAAATCAATAGAATTATATTCTTGATACAAATGGTAGAACAAGTCATGAGCGTAGAAGTTTAAGCAAGGAAATATATAATTGATCGAAAGTTCTAATTATAAGTCCATAAAGGTACTGAACAATTCCAAGGGAAATAAGAATCTGAGAACTTCTTCCTTATATGACATTCTTGATTACTTTAAGCCCATTTTCTTTGTATTTTCGTTTCATAAATCTAGTTTATGCAGTTTTGGGACACACCTTTATTTTTCAATAAAGTACAATATTCATTCGGGATCTAATGAAAAGTATATAAGTATTACTAGATTTAATAGAAACGAAATTTAGAACTTCTTTTCTTCATTTTAACGACTATTTTGACTTTTCAATTGAAAATTATTTTATAATTTATTTTTAAAATATGACGCAGCATTTACTTTGTCTGGAACAAAGATTATCTCAGTGTACATTAAAGAAAAAACTAAATACAAATTGTTCTTCAAAGAGTAGTAATAAAAGAAAATATTGTAAATTAAAGAATTCATCATGAACAGAATCAGAACAGTCAGGATGGATTGGATATGGTATGGTCGGATCACAGAGGCGATCTAAGGAGGTAAAATTGTAAAAAACGTAACGAGATGATATAAATCACACAACACTGTACACACACACACACATACACACAAACACACAGATACCAGTACACTCCTATTTATACTTATGTTCCATAACCGGATGGGTTATGATGAGATAGAATATTTCCATTTTACGAAAAGTCATAAATATGTATGCTTGACTTTCTTACCAAAAAAAAAATAAATAATGCTTTCAATTTTTATTAGATTTTTTATATAGACAACATCTTCATTTAGTCACTTGTGACTTAAAAACATGTATTTCCTGAAATTATAACAAAGTCACAATTTACTATGATTTCAATAGTTTATTGGTTTTATAACTTAATTTTAGCATAGTAATTTCTTTGATGAAGTTTTATTAAATGAACAGTTTGGTGGTTTTACAACTGCCAATTATCAAATATGAGTTAAAATTATAGTATCTTAAAATACTTATCAACGTTATTTTTAGAGTAGATAGATATAGGATAATAATGAATATGTAAATTTAGTTATTCTATGTTTAATTAGAACTTTTTTATATTGACGAGCTCATTAATTTTTCTCATTCACTCCTATAGACTATTCTAATTTGGTTCGATGGCATTGCCATTGTCAGTGTCCTTGCTCTGTGGTTTATTTGCTAAATAAATGGCGAAATTGCATTGCAAATTCATTTAATTATGTTATTTTTGTGTTTAATGAGCGCAAATTAAGTTTGTTTTGTTTTTTTTTTTTTATACTTATATTTTTCTATCAGCATTCGCAGAAAAAACCAGAAAAACCAACCAATCTAACCTCAAAATTTGAATATTTTGTATTTGTTTTGCGTACACTTTCAATCGAATCCATTTTTAGCATCCAAAAATAAAGTAAACCAAATCGAATTAAACTCAACGAACCGATTACAAATTGAGAATACGAAATTTTCTATGAATTGCATAATATTATGTATATTTTTGATATAAGTAATACTTATTTTTGCCTCTATTATTCTATAATTGTAGTAGTATTATTAGTCAACAATGGAAAAGTACCAAAATTGCCTTCCCTTTTCTATCGAAATTCAGAACCCAACAGTTACAAGTTACAAATTCAATTCAATGATGTCAATTGCATTTATAAATCTTAAAGTAATAAGTGAAACTGTGCCAATTTTACATGTGCCAGGACGAAGACTACTTAAACGCTTCTCTTTTCAACAACTGAACTAAACTTTTTGAACTCTTGTAAGCCTTTCTTAAGTCCATTAGTTCCTCCACCCATCACCATCCTATAATGGCACAAGGCATGGCACATCTTAGCTTTAAAATCATTGCCACGTTTCTTCTTTATGCGATATTACATATATCTTTTCTGTAAATTCTTATTCTTCTTAAAAGTGTTCGAGGGTTCTTAACGAAGTGGGAGAGATGAAAGGGTTGGGTGGGGATGGGGATTGAGGATCATTCAAGTCAAATGAGCATCAAAAGCTCAGCATAAAGCAAAGCAAAGCATTAGTTTAGCTTATTGTATGCAATTTGAATAATCCACTTAAAAAAAAGACTATATAAAGAACCCTAGTAATGAAAAATAAAGAAAAAGACGGACAGTTCACCGAAGTTTATATACCTTTAACACCACCAATTTCGTAAACATTGAGTTCATTGGCATTTCAAATCGATTGTGATGAGCTTTAAAGTAAATTTAGTATCGGATCTTTCTCTTCCAGTAATCGAAGAACTGTTATTTTGATTTACAACTAAAAACCAAAAACCTGTTATTTCGTTGATCATTTCCATTCCATCAAAACATATGTATCTATATTATATATTTGGTAACTCAAAACTGATAGCATTGCAAGCATTTCATGGATGGACTTAATCGATTCTCCTTATTACGCTAATTATTCCCATATATTGTACTTACATACATTTTATGCGCCTCTGAGGCATAATTCTATGTCATGTTACAAACTTCAAGACAAAGTAATACTAACCGCTCACTTTAGTTTGAAAGAAAAATATAAAAATAAGTGAATGAATGAATGAAAGCAAAACGCAATAAAATGAAACATTTTTGTCATTGTCTAACTGTCATGCAATGTTAAATTCTATGCTACTCGTATTTCTTTGCTCTTTTCCTTCTCACACACTTTCCCTGGGTGGCCCTTTGTTGGATTTTTGGTGTCGTCGGTGGCGTTGAGAATGGCATTGCTTGTGGCATTGGCGGTGGAGGTAAGGCAAAAGTATGTTTGGAGTCGTATTAAAACGAGACCAGGATGCTTGGTAAACCCTTTTGCGTTCATTCTTTGATTGTGACTATGACTGTGGCTGCATCTGTCTGTCTTTTCTTTGTCTGAGCTTCACTCTTTTGTCTTCTTCGCTCTTAGTTCTTAGTTTATCAGTCGTTCTGCTCACTGTCAATCATGTCTTATGTGAGTCTTGACACTTGCAAGTTGTCTTAGTCGTTCTCATTGTCTACAACGACACTTTTACTTTACGTTTTCGCTCGTTTTATCAAAGTGTCAAAAATACAAAGCAACGAAAAAGATGAGAAAATAAAAAGTAGCACTATTGGATGAATGGACGGACGGATGAATGAATATGTCATGGCAGGGACATGATGGGGTCTTTTAGCATCCATAGGCACTTTGAAGAAAAAAATAAATGGAAAAGGCGACATTCATTCACTCGTTCGCTGGCCGTTTTCTTACCTTGAAGTGGCACTTGTCATGAAAAAGGAAATACCAAGAGTTGTCTTCGTCCTCATTGCTTTTTGTAAAGTCCCTTGACAACAAGAAAAATCAGAATCCAGTTTCAGGCTGCACTTGCATGCAGTTAGTCCTCGTGGTGTCTCTCGAAAAATAGGTCAATCAAATTATTTCGCTTAAGTTCATCATCATATTTGAAAGTGAATTCAAATATATATTCTATATTCAAACAGTGACTATTGCATAAAATCATTCTTGGTACCTTGGTATATCATGATAATTGAGTTTATTTGATAGATAATAAATAATTCATGCGTTCAAAGCAAAAAAATACATTTTGTTAATTGAAATTCTTAATTGATGTTCAAAGTGTTCGGTTGACAGTCCTATTACATTTCAGAGATTACAAATTCGATTGGCAATTATTTCAAAAGATTTTTTCCTTCTAAACCGATTTTTAAAATTCTTCATTAGAGTTCATTAACCCAATTTCTTCAATAAAAGTACAGAAAACTATTATAAAAAAAAAAATTTTTTGTTTTTTGTCTTATCGAACGGAAATTTAGGTGCTGTACATCTGTTATAATCTGCCTTACAAACCCCAATCTGGTACGGAACCCTCCGCGTACGAGTCTGACTAGCACTTGGCCCATTTTTTGATTTTGTAATGGAAAATATGTTTTCTTTACAGAGTTACAAGTTGAGAGATGCAGAAAATCAATAATGGTCAAAAAGGCATATGTGAACTAAAATGCAGTAACCGACAATTGAACCCATGGCTTTAAGCAATCAATAAAGAGCCCAAAACAGATGCAAAAAAAATAAATATTTAACTGTAGATTTGGTGAAGCATAATATTGTGTGCGATAAGCCAGAAAACAAACTTCTCATCCATGCAATGATAATTCAATATTTCAACCAACAATTGACATATTGATTGTGTCACGCACACTAAACACAATTTGACAACTTTTTTTCTCATTGCCTAAGTCTGTCTGCCGCATAAGTCAAAATCAATTGCATGGCTTTACACGTGTGTGCTGGAATTTTAATTCTCATTTGAAGCCAGCAAAAATAAAAATTGGAGAATACAAAAATCCATAATCATTAACGTCACCATTGTCATTATTATTCAGAACTCAAGTCAAGTCATTTCAAATAAGACCACAAATTCACATCCGAAATGACAAACGCAAAATGCTTAAACACAACTAAAACTGGAAATTGTTTTGATCGATGTTATATTGTTGTTATAGTAGTTGTTTTTGTTGTTGTTGGCCTTTACTGCACCGTTACACATGATATTTATGCTTTACAAACTTCACACAATCTAATCTCTTCAGAGTCAATCATTTATGAACAATAATTCAGACGGAATAAGCCCAAATGAAGGCAGCAACCAAAAATGAAATTAAAGAACAAAAAATGAAACAAATTAAAAAAAAAAAAAATTAAATAAAATAAAATTATCTTAGGCAATTTATTTTCTGTTATTTATGAGCAAAAGCATCCAGCGTCCTTTTGTAATAATTTTCTTATAATGAGAGTCAACATTAATTTCCGCGAGGACATCATCCATGCCATCTTTGACCACTGTTCGCCATTCAACATACTCGTACACCACTCACCACTCACCATGTTCATTTCCGTATAGTGCGTAAAGACCAACAAAAATAGAGAAAAAACGAAGGAAAGTGGAGTGTGATAAAATGCTGAATTAAGTCAGATGAATATGCTGATATAAGTTAATTTAAATTTATTATTTAATTCAAGAGTGTCAGGCTGAAGTAATAATAAAGTTTCCTATTAATTAAAGTAAATGAAGTCCTAAATAAATAAAGGAGAATCCTTAATACTTATCAAATTTTATGATAACGGTTGCAGTCCGATGAATATGTTAGATCACAGATCTGTCACTGATTAAAAATAAAAGAAAATAGTATTAATTGGACACAAAACCCCATAAAAAAAAAACCGAAAATGGAGAAATGGCAAACTAAAATGCACAATGAACGAAATGAAATGGAAAAGCCACAAACGCCACGAAAATTACAAATAATTAATCAGTCAAAACCGTGAAGGCCAAGTGGATGTGACAGGCAATAGCCATAAAGAAAAGGCTATTTCAAGATACACGCAAATGGAAATATTTCATTTTCATGCGCACACACGTATGTGTACGAATATCTAACCAACATAAAAAGAAGCGGGAACCTAAAAACTTGACTTCCATGCTTACTTTGAGCAAATAAAAAAAAAAAAAGAAGAAATTTCTACCAAACTTTAATATTGCACATATGTAACTTTAAGAAGATGACTGATAAAACTTATTCCTACCAAAACCTATTTGGCTTAAGACTTGTGTGGTTTAAAAAACTTTGTTCAAATATATCACTCATAAGCAAAAAATGTGAACATGAAAGAAGCATTACAGGTCAAAGGGGGAATATACTGGAATTGCTGAGAGACCGCAAGGCTAAACTTGTATTTGATTTGTATTTGGGTAATAAATGAATGAACAATTAATTAATTGTCAGGATGAAATATTTCATATCATTAGATTTAGAATATTATTAATAATTACTAGTTTTAAATTCATTGAAAGATGAGAGATGAAACGCTATATAATTTTGCTATCAGTAATCAGGCTTGATTGGAGAACAATATCATGGTTTATATGCTTGTTCTGGTTAAATAATGTAATATTTTGTTCCCCTGACATTTAGTTGTGTAACCAATTGTGACATATTACTTTTATAACATTTTTCATTTAAAGTCAAAGAATTTAACCAAAATTTAGCATTCTGAACAAATTAGACAACGTGAAGAAATGATTCGACGATCTGCTAAGGCACCTTTGCATGACAAATCGTAGCGATCAACAAGTGCTGCCAAGGTGCTGGTCAATATGCAGCATGTCACTGGAATGAAAAGACAAAGACGAGAGTTGCTGGAGAAAAACTAGAAGCAAATAATATGATCATAAAATAACAAATTTCTACCGATGGATAGCGGACAAAAGGATAGAAAAAAATGGAAAAAGAGACGATATCTGGAATAACAGAGGTCATGTCTTTTAGTGATCTCATGCTTTAGTATTCATAAAAAACGCCAGCTGTGGCACCATCAGCAAACAAATGTAATGTCATCAGAAATGTCGGCAACAATAATGCAAAAAATACAAAATCTTAACAACACTTGATTGAGTCTTATTCTCTTCATGCTGAATATTATATGCATATTGCTGAATATTATATGTTATAGTTATTGTTGTTCTGTATTTTACAAAAGCGCAAATCAAATGAATCTATGCGAATCTGCTTATATCTTGATATCAAAGAGTCATATGTACATACACTTATGTATATCTTCAGTTTCAACATCCTGATTTGACTTTATTTCTATCTTTTTGTGAGGGATACATGACACAACAGATTAACTTTCATTGGCATACAATCTTTGTAAAGAATAGAAAGATTAGTAACAGTTACTCTATACTGTTGGTGAATGCATGTCGAAGAAGGGGAGCAAAGACAGCATCGTGTGGAAGGGAATTTAGATTTATTGTAGTCAGTGGTCTTTTATTTTTATTAATTTTTAGTAAACGCAATCTGTTAAGATTTTAGAAATAATTTTAATTTTTAATGACTGAGTGCTTAAAAAAAGTCCGTTGGTATTATATTTCAGCATTAAAAAGTGATTTTTATAAGCCTTGACATTGGTTTTTTCAGACTATATTTACTTTTGTATCTACAGCAAAACTTTTAACCACTTTAATGCAATAGAATATTATAATATTTTTAACTTTTCTTCATTTCTTGGGTAATTTTTTTGCATTTTTTGTCTTAAATATTAAAAGCGCGCTGGATGTCTTCAAATCAATAACAAAAAGAAAGAATTAAAGCCAACAACTTCAATTATTTATTAGGACCGATTTTATGGGTGTATGGTAAGTGACAAACAAAAAAAAAACAATATAGACATTGCAGAAATTGTTTATATTTACTGCTATCGATGACGACGCCACTGCCCTCCAGCCATTTCATATTGACATCTCTCTCCAATGTGAAACTGACTAAATCCACCAACATGACGATGCAAATCAACGAAGCAACCAAATCAACCTTTATGCCACACTGTGGCATACGTTTTTATTTATGCCACGAAATGCAGTCACAAAAACAACGTAACTCGATTCAGTTCAACTGAACTCGACTCGAATCACCGTAATGCTGACCCGTGGCTGTTGCAACGAAAAGCGTCAACAGTTTTTAGCGTTGATGGCATTTGGTGACAACAAGGATCCTGACTTTGGTTTCAGAGGATGCCTGAGATACAACATAAAAATACATTAAACTTAGTCTGCCTGATTATCTCCAGCTATTCAATCTCCATACCTGTGCATGTTGTCTGGGTGCCTCTTGTTTTTCGGTTTGTTACACATTTCGGTCGCATCAGTAATACAATTATTTTTTCTTTACATTCTATTTGATTTCTCTCTCTCTCTCTCTCTTTGTCTCTCTACTTTCCTCTCTATGTTTTTTTTCCCTTAAAACTTTTTCATATATATTAAGTACATTATAGACTTTTTCCAACTGCTTACTTTATGTGGAAATTTTCACTTAGTTTTTACACAGGATTCACTTTGAGCATCAAATTTAATTTCAACTTCCGTTTAGTACGAATTACAAAATATTTGTTCTTATTTCATCATTTCTATTCATCATCATGATGACCATCAAATGATCAAAGTCAACAGCATTTACCCTTTAACCTTTTGCTTCCTTCAAAGTATCTTCTCTCTTTCTGTTTCTTCTCTGTCATCGCGTTTATCCGCATGGTTGTGTTAATGATGTCATTTGATTGAGTACTAAATAAAACTGATAGACATTTTTTTTTTTTGTTGTTGCAATTTCATTCGTGTTAAATATGAAATGTTGAGTTGTTGGTTGAGTGATATTAAACATTCTTTCCCTGAAAAATCATTCAATACAAATTTGTCAAGATTTGTATGGGAAAAGTTGAAGATAAGTACGAATACAACAAATGTGCATAAAAATAATTAAAAATTTGATAAGAAAAAAAAAAGAAGAGAAATATAAATAAAATGAGAAATGATATAAAAAAATTTTAATTGCCAAAATCTCTTTTTGTTATTTTTTTTCAGAAATTCAATCACTTTTAAATGCATTTTCACAGAACGAGCACTTGGCCACTTCCGTTTCCGCTTCTGCTTCATAGATTCATGATTTTTAATTCCGAATTCCGGCTGCCATTCGTCGCAATTTTGCCGTTTTCATACATTTTATTTACAATTGCAACACATTTATTGCTTAACGTAAATGTTATGGGCTTTTAAGAGAAAAGCATTTATTCAACAGTAAATGTAATGAATTTTGCTTATCACAATTCAATTGAATTGATTCGAACTCAATGCAACTCAACGCATTTCACCAGGTCTACAGTGTAAGCAACTGGGATGTCCTTCGAAAAAATTGCACATTTGAATGCACTTACGTTCGCATATGTGCCATTATCATCATCATCTTCATCACCATCATGATTTTTTTTATGATTATATTGATGCATATAATGACATTTTGTTGACAAAAAGTTGATGAAGAGCATCTGTTGGTAATGGAAACATGGATGAAGATTAAGATAATAGATTAAGATTATGTCAATGAATTCAACTGAAAACGATAAATTAAATACAATAAAGAATAAAAGTTAACAGCAAATGCAATGCTTACTGCAATTACAAATCAAACAAGCATAAGGATTCGCTCGCTCAAGGACACCATATTCTGGAAATTGGTAAAAAAGAAAACAAAAAAAAAAAAAAAAAAGGTGTTATTATGCATTCATCTTATATTGACTATGATGACTGCAAGAAAGCAAAAGTAAAAGGAAATGATACTGTGGAACTCATGTGATTCAATACAAATTGAATTCAATTTCAATGAAATATTGTAAATGAATAAATATTGCGTATTAAATTTGAAATGCAATACAAATGTGTAATCCTTTTAACACTTAAATTAAACAAAAGATTTAATAAATTGGAATCCATAGTTTCTCCTCTCACCAGCTTTTATGCCAATAAATCAGTACTCAGTTAGTTAAGACGACCACTACAGAGAAATTGTTCGTCTATTAGTTTAAGTGTCAGTGGCATTTCGAGTCCTTCAGATTCTTGGTAATAAGAGCCAAACAGTTTTGCTGATTTGACCTTATCATAGATCCGCTCCTTTCCTTACTCCTCAATTGTAAGCAGTTTGCAAATTGCGAGTGGCATTCCGAGTATCCAGTATTACTAGGAATTCAAAAAAGAGAACAGGTACCCCAACAAGATAAAAACTTAAAAATATTTGCAATCTCGATAAAAGATTTGTTATACTAGTACAATCGTGCCCTAGAATCTGAAGAATTAATTTCGAACGGACTATCAGCTCGAATGACTATATTTCTTGATGTCATTATAATCTCTCTCTCTCTCTCTCTCTCTCTCTCTCTGTAGCAAATTGCTTAGCTTTTTTAATAGCTTTGATTGAGCTTTGATAAGCGTTGCAGTTATTTGGAACTTTAAAAATCTCAATTTTCTGAACAGACCCTTTCACCCTCCCGTCAAGGTTGGTGCTGTGTACTAAAAATATCATATAATATAATTTAATAATCCTTAGCTTATTCTCTATACTTAGTCTATCTGCTAAAACAGACGAAATATAAGATGCCAAATAGTAAAAAGGTTAAAAAAAAACTTTTTGCCATTTTGTTATATACGAAACTCTTTTTGCGTGCAAATACAGGTTAGCTCTGGTACTATTATCATCCCATTAACAACATTGTCATATGTCATATAGATACTGCTTTTCCCTCCTGCAATTCTACTTGTTAATTTCATTAAGAAAAAAGAAAGAAAGAAAATCATAAATAAACAAACTATGTTTGCTACATACTACTTGTACATATTACATGTACATACGTGAAATGGTCCAACGAAACACATTCATTTTGCAAAATGTTTCTAGTGAAGCGTTGGGGCAAGGACCCAGGAGTGATATCAGTGAAAGGTGATGCAGAGCAGAAACAGAAACAGAAACAGAGCAAAGCACAAACAATAACATAAGTCAATTTTAATTGGCTTTTATCAAGTAAATGGGTTTTCTTTCTTTTTTATCCAGTAATTGGAAAAATTGGTATAAAATCGCGACAACGACGTCCAAGTTACTGAAGACACTCACCTGTGGCTAGTGATCATTGTATGTCAAAGAATAGAAAACATGAAAGCCAACTTATGAGTGTCATTTGTTATAAATGATGTGAACTAATGAAATGAAGTCATAGATAGAAGCTAAGTAAAAATGAGAACAAAGGTAAGTTAAAGCAAAAAGACACATAACAATATTTTGGAACTTGATAGCAGATACAAACATGAGTTCGACTCTACTCAAAGTACTAATAAACTTAAGTGAAATTTTCTTTTTTATTTGTTTGTGTCATTGACTTTCATCTAAGTATCTAAGTATATAGGTTACTTTCGTTATTATGTGCTTTACTTTATTTTGTGTTTTACTTGCTCTTGTTGTTTTCCATGCAGTGGCGTAGGAGGTACAATTTGACATTATGACAGCATGATAGCGACAGAAGATTTTAAACATAACTTCAAATTCCAAAAATATCTATAAAGATACAAAATAAAGAAATTGAAAAAAATGCGAAAGAGTTTTCATTCATTCATGCTCCAATGCATGCAATAAATTAGTGTCAAACTGTGTGAAATGTTTAGCAAAAGAAAACAAAAAAGCAAAAGGAAATAAATAACAAATAAAAATACTGAAGAAAGCGAAAGGGTAAAAGGGTTTGTAAAAAATAGTAAACCAAAAATGGGTGTGGTGGCTTTATTAAACATGCAACATGCCGCTTGCGAGACAAGACAAAATATGTGGTAAGTCAACATTGATATTGTCAGGACTCGATGAGGGCAAAACAAACTGAAGATTTATAGTGACCAACTACAATATTTTCTATATTGATGCTCGTAAGGGAATTTTTGTATTGGAAATAAATAAGAAATGGAAGGCATCATCATCATCATATTTTATATGTACATACGAGTATGTATTGTACATAAGTATATATGAATGTAAGTATACATACATATGTACTTATGCAATTTGCTAAATAAAGTTCATGCACTAATATTTTTGTGAAAGAGAAAAAAAAAACAGTGACAATGACATATGTATGTAAGGAACAAATAGCATTGTCGCGCTCTTTTGATGGAAACCACTTGAAACTCGCTCATTGACTTTCTAAACAAATGTTGCCCTTATTTATTGCATCTTAAACTATTGTACATAGCTTTGTTGCTCCGTTGGGAATGAGTCTGTTTCTCTTCTAAAATAATTGTCTTGGCAACATTAAAACCACTGAAGTTGGTAATGTTTGCTACACAACTGATGTGATGTGATGTGATGAAGATGGAATGGAATGAAGAGCTCAAGATCAGAATTAAAGAGATCCAAAGTGCTGTGAAAGAAAATTTGAAGTACGCATTTTGATTCATGCAATTGTGATACAAATGTATAAAGCTTATCTCTTTTTAGAACATTGCAATGTGGTGAGGATTATGCAAGGGTATAATCAGATCTAATGCAATATAGAATACATTTCCACCTTATCTAACTACACATGTCTTCTGCTGTAATTTATTTTATCCGCTTATTTATCAAGTGTCTGCTCGTGATAGGATTTCCGCTGCTTATCACAAACTAGCAGTTTGTCGGCTGTCATACTATACCAGCAGTTCCTCATACTCTTGTACTAAGTACATACATATGTCATAAGCCAATTCAGCCATTTCTATTTTATTATTGTATTATTATTATTATTATTGCATTTAAAATATTTCCTTGAACACCTAGTGGTCGAAATTGTCCTTGTAATTCTCTATAAGTAGCGAATGAAAAGGTATGTAAACATCAGAGAACTGTTGTGTTTTAATTCTTAGGGTAATATTCACTTGAAACTTTCGATTGTGACGTCTTTCTTGCTAACGTCATAATGTGATATGTGTCATAAGCAGCATTATCAACCCTTGTATCTTAAAAAAAAATTGACTTATTTATAGCGGATCTCATGCATATACGTCAATACAAATTTTCCACTTCAGGTGCGTTCTATCATTCTTTCATCTTAAACCTCGCAAGAAAAAAGGAATGGAAAATTGAGGAATATCTCGAAGCAAATTTCATTGGGCTAAGGACCATCACGCACTCGTAAACTAGATAAATAATTATTGCATTTTTCTATTACAAAAAAAAAAAAAATAATGTCATGTTTCTTTACTCAAAGGCAACAATTTTACCTAATAGAATGACAAGTACATATTCTGATACGACTTTTCAAATGCAAAGCAAACATATTGAGTTCATATATGTATATCGAAAGAAATATTTTCATCCACATTCATATGCGTGATTTGTGTCCGGTAAATCATATTTAAGTGCAGGACTAGATGGCACTTGGAAAGCATATTAAAAATAGAATATTATGATGTCATCTAAGAGAATGAGTCAAAGAAAAAATAGAAGGAATAGAAGATGACATGCAAAGTCAGCAAAGGAATACAATAGTATAGAAAGATGCTTACAATAAAGGAAGATCGTCATCATCAGCATCATCATTATGGACTATGAATGAAAGTTGTGTATTGTTAGTTGATAAGGTGCATCTGTGTGTATGCATCTGTATGAGTTACGTGTATCTGTGTGTATCAATATTTCAAAGGCATTTTCAAGCACCTCTTGAAACTAAACTAAACTAAAATTAACCATTCGATGGCAAAGTGCTGCCGTTTGCAATATTTTGTCATCGCCCTTAAGTCCCTCTGCTCCGTCTGTCTGTGTATGTGTGTGAGCAAGTATTTCTGTGTGCATATGTAAAATCCTAAGGATACGCTCATTTGATTGACGCATACTGCGATATGCAAATGCAATGCATACATTTTATGGAAATTTTCTTGCTCCTCCTAAAGATGCTCAACACAATTTTTTTCTTTTTTTTTTTTCAATGCCTTGTCTTGCCACTTGATAATATTAGCATTGCTCTGTAGAACTATAAACCAATAAGCGTCATAAACATCCAACCCTACAAACACATACATTTACGGATATGTAAACACACACATATGTTTTGTAGGATATGAGGCCATGTGGCCTCAGCTGCAACTGTTGGTTGCTGATCAACAAATCATCAAAGTAGCTTCACTCATTCGCTTGTTCAGCTCAGCTGAGTTCATTTCATCATCGTCATCATCATCATCATACAATAGAAGGCAACTGTCATTTTAAGAAGTTCATCCCCTAAAAACCCACCCACTTGTCACTTACTTTCCAGCGACAACAACATTAGTAACATCTTCATCGTCATTCTTGTCATATACTACTTTAGTGGTAGTTTTGATGAAGATGATGATGACGACAATGAGAATGAGAATGAGGTGCATGGCAAGAAAATATGAAAAGGAAAATAAAATGTAATACGGAAAACCAAACGCCGAGCAAAGGCTCAGGACTTTAATGAAGCTACAATATTATGTTATTCTTTTACTTGCCGCCCCAACATTGAAACCATCAATTGTTGTTGCCTATGATTATCCACTTCATGCCACCCCTCTCTCCCCCTCGATTCCTAGGAGTTGAAAGTCCTTTTGGTCCTTAGCTGTTTGCTGTTTGTTTTTTGCAAGTATATGATTTTGACCTCCTCAATAAGTAGAAACAGAAATAGAACAGCAGTTTAAGTGGCATCTTATGCCTTGTGTGCTTTCCTTTTTTTTTTTTTTTGTTGTTCAGTTCAGTTTTCCTTCAAGTTTGCATGCATTTCGTAGTCGTAGTTATAGATAAAAGTGTGCCAACATATGGCGACATACCGTGACTGTTACTCACATGCAAACTATTGTAAAATGTGAATTTACAATTTACGCCCATATGATTCATCTTTATTCGTTGTCTTTAATCAAAAGCTAAACCAAATTAGAAAAACATGATATGGGTTTTCACGAAAGGTTATAAAAAAAAAAATATACAACTCGTATTTGTATAAAGTTATACGCTCAATTTCGTGAACGCCCCTTTTTTTTTTTTGTTTGTACTGCATACATCGCGCCATTCAAATTTAAACAAAAATTTAACATATTACGAAAAAAAAAAAACAAAACAAGACAAAAGAAGGTTAACTTTGACTATACCAAAATTGTTACACTCTTCATGCATTCGAAGAAAACTTTTTTGACTACACAGTACAGCTGATTTAGAATATATACCTATGTACATGTATATGTATTTTATGAGGTCTCCGATGTCTCCCACAATCTGTTACAATGTTCATGACAAATTTATAATGTGTACTATTTACTGCATGAAGAGTATCAAATGGAAAAAAGCAAAATTTATTGAATCAGTACAGAAATTGCAATAAAAAATGTATTATTCCTACTTTTATTTGCAGTAAATCAATTGGTTATTTAAATAAAAATTAAATGGTTAAAACATTTCACTTTTACCATACGATTGGGCAGGGAAGTCCTTCACAATAAATTCACATCACAATGTCGGCCACCCTCACTTTATCCGGTTGACGCACCTCAATTGTCGAATAATTTTACACCAATGCGCACAATTTTTTTTTTATTTGAATTGAGCAACGGTCAGTTTTAACGCAATTTTAAAAATCTACTTTTATGGTAAATATGAGGCTTTTTTACGTGAAGATCATCGCCATACTCATCTATATCTTCTTGTTGAGTATATATGTAAGTAAGTATGTTATGTATATTTTAATTTTAAACAACCTTAAATTTAGTACATGACTTAATATCGTGTGACTTTAAGAATGAAATAAAATAGCTTCGCTCCAAAAAAAAAGAGGGAATTTAAATTTATGAGCGTAAAGCAGCTGCGACATTTACTACTGCAAAGACGCATCGCTTTTATTTTCCAAATCGAATTCCAATCGAAGCGTTGAAAATCGTAAAGATAGGAAAGGAAAAGAAGGAAAGTGAAAGAAAGCGAAATGAAGTGAAATGAAATCAAGTCAAGCCAAGCCAAGCCAAGAAAAGAAAAGCCATGCGATGAAGCGAGCGAGCATCTTGAATCAAAGTATAGAAAAGTGGAAAATAAATTGTATGTCAGTAGTTGAAGCAAGAAATAACTTTTCACCAGAAAATATTTCATTGGAAAATTGAACGAAATTTTTATCCAAAAATTTCCCTTCCGAAGGATGAGCGATAATAATGTTGATGCTGCTTCTGTTGCTGCTGTTATAGATAAAACCCCAACCAACCAAACTGTGATCGAGAAGAGAAAGGAATGCAGGAATGAAGTGAGAGAACGATTTGAATATGGTAAATATTTTCAACTCGTTGCTTTTGTTTTACTCCATAGAAACATTCATTCATTCATACATACATACATACATACATACATGCAAACATCCATATATTTGTAGATATATACAATAGATACATGAACTTTGAAAGTACGGTTTCCATATCCACTTTACCCCAACATTGCATTAAGGCATTTTCAGTTGCCAGGCAAACTAAGCTCTCCTTGAAAACTTAACACGGACAGTTTTGTTGAGTTTTTGGTATTTTACGCGAATAAATGAAGGACAGACAGAGAGACAGCCAGGCAGATGGACAGTCGGGCGGATGTTTAGATGGTAGAATTGTGACGACCACATGCGAAGAATTTCATGGTAAACGCCTCTAGCTGTCAAAAACAAAATGGTGCGCGTTGCACATAGATAATTTTGCGCATTATAACAAAAAGAAAACAAAAATAAAACGAAAGAACGAAAAAGAATAAAAAGACAAAAACAAAAACAAAAAGAAGAAGACAAACGTGGCAAATATGCGAGCAAAAGATAAAGTCAGTCAGGTTATGGTTGTGGTTGTGGTTATGTGTAGGTATAAATTGATGGCCAACAGTCGGAGGCCAACGAATGAATACTGCACATAATTATCGACATTAATGTGTAATACTTATATAGGATATGTACATATATACATTATATATGTATTGTATGTTATGTATTTAATAGTATTTTGTGCAAGAAAAATAACTTATGTGAGTGAATACTACACAAGGACATACGAACAAACGAATACTCGTAGACAGATAAAAGGCACAAGAAAGAACCAAGCCATAAAGATAGAAAGGTTGTTGGTAAAACTAGTAAAAACTAGTTAATATGCTTTAACTATGTGGACCCGACGTAACAATACTTTTTGCAAAAATGTTTCTCTAGGTGGGGCCATTAGATTTTTCTGTGTTTTGTTGAAGGGTTTTCATATATTGTATATGCATTGAGCCAAATCTCCAAGGAAACTGTTCAAACTAGTTTTCAATGTGAAAATGCTTAGCAGATGTTTTAAAGTAAAGTGGCTATCCAACTAGTTAACAGTTTTTGTTATTATTAAAAACATTCTTTATATGAATTTCATGTCCCTTGTATGCAAACTTTTCTTACTAAATGTATGTGAAACAGCGAAATGTAGATAAGAAAAGAGAGAATTTGCAAGGAAACTGATTATCAGTAAAGTAAATGGATTGTTAAACATATCTAAGCACCTTTAAGTTTCTAAATAGGATAGTACGAGTATATAAATATATATTTAGCTATGCCAAGGTATGTAAGAACCATTTGGAATGCGGCATCTCTTTCATAAATTATGAAAGAATACAAGAAAAAAATATAATTTCAAGTATAATCACTTAGAAGCGAAGTGACGAATTTGCTAGATAAAGTGTCCGAATGCCTTAAGTTTAAATGTAGAACAAAGACAATTCCCCATTTCCTATTAATTTACTATGCAATTTAAAAATGTATCTTAAATCAGTTAAAGAACATTAAAAAACAAAAATGAAACTGTAAGCACTTAACGAAAACAATCATTGAAAAATATGATTAATTAAAAAACAAGTGTGCCGTAATCTATCTATATAAAATTAACGTATCTAAAACAAAAAATTTAAATACTAAAATTTGTTGACTAACTAAATGATTATTATAAGATATAACAGCTGAAAACAATCATTCAAAGAAGCAATGCGCAGCAACAAATAAAATCAGACAGGTAAAAAATTTTAAATTCAGCCACAAAATCGACACACAATAAATCAGCCAAACCAAGCAGACAAAATAGACCTTAAAGCTCCAATTGAGCTATGCTGAGCTCAGCTGAGCTGATTCAAATTGAAAGAAAAACTGGCGAATAAAAAAGAAAGTGATGACATCAAGGCGAATGGACGGATGCCTTTCTTAATGCCAATGATGGCATTATGGTGGCAAAGGTTAGAAGGACTTTTGATTCAAACGCCGCTCATATTTTATCCTCAAGAAATCTTAACTTTTTCTGTTGGACGTTTGGTTGTTTGCTTCCTTCGTTGGTCTACCTCATGCTTCAAATCAAAATTGATTTTCGCAGTTTAGCATTATCAATTTTCGTTCTAATATACATCCTTCCCTTCTTCTTTTACTCAAAAGACTAAGAAAGTTACAAATGCTTGACTTAAAGTGAACAATGCTCTCTGTTCATCATCATCGTCATGGTAATCCATAAGCCCACTACCAATTGTGCCACCATCATCTTCACCACCACTGTCAGCACCTTAACAGTAAGTAAGTTACTGAATACAAGGCCAGCCCACACAGGACATGAGTGTTGAGGCTTGCTTTGGACCAACACCACAAACACCACGTTTCAGCACGACAATTCTAAATAATTTGAATGTTGCCAGTCGCTACCGCCGCTACCTTCGCCACACAATCAAAGTCTGAATGTGATTTATTACATTACACTAACAAACACAAAAAAACATGAAAATAAAAATCAGAGAACAGCATAAAAAAAGAAAAAATAGAATATGTAATTGAAAAAAGAAGTAAGGAAATAAGGAAGAAAGTACAATATTATTTAAACGGAATTAATAACTTCAAAGATTTAGTTAGTTGAAATTTTTTCTCATAATCACATTTGTTTGGGAAACAAATCCAAAATTACTTAAATTCGATAACTATTGATATTTTGATATTCATAGGTGTACCGAATAGGAAATGGGGCCACCAGATTCCGCCTGGAATGGCTGGCTGCCTGACGAATTTAATAATAAATGTGAAGTGTTGAATATAAATCTAAACGAGTCTTTATTTTGCTGCCCTAGATCAAAATCTGTGTACGCCCATGTTAACTTTGAAATAAGATTGTTTTGTCTAAATGACATTTATGAGAATATTAACTGGAATACTATGTCAAATTGAAAAATTGATTAAAAAGTCTTAACATATCAATGAATGAAATCTTAGCATAAGTAACAGAAACAAATAACGTTGAGGTCATATGATTTAAAGCTGACTAAGTCACCATCTGCACCAAAACGGCTAGCAATGTGCAATTACAAAAAGGAAACTGTAATGGTGACAAAGACCACGACGAAGGACTTAACTGTCAACCAAAACCTCAAAAATTAAAGCAAAGCAAAAAGTACTGAGCTACTAAATTGAAGTGAACCAAACTGAACTCAACTGGACTGAACTGAACTGAACTGAGCTGAACTGAACAGAACTGAAGGTAGAATCAACTTGTAATAGTACAAAGGACACAACAACATGAAATGGTAAATTTAGACGATTGCAATTCTAAAGCCACAAACACATACATCTATCCCCAACAGCAGATTCACATTCATAAAGATACAGTGACTTAAAAAATTATTCACCAAGCCATTATGTGTCAATAAAATTTACTATTGTAAAACTAAATTAACATTTTCAATATTTGCCAAGTAAATAGACTTCCTTTGTCATTAAAAAATCATACAGAAAGAACATCTACATAAGAACATGCCTCAATCTGGCTGTCGTATCATTAGGTATGTGATGTGATGGTGGAAATTAAAATGTACATATGTAATTATTATTAATTAAAAAACCATTAAGTTTTTATCACATATATTTCCAAGGCAACTTAACTTTATTTTAAGTTTAACAATCGCCGATTAACTCATTACATTTAGATATGTGGTACTTCTGGATATTTTATTGCGCCTTCGCGTAACACATTTTCATTGATGTCATAGCAAAAATTATGTCATACATATTTAGAACCAAGCTGGTTCCCATCACTGCAGGATACCCAAGGATATCATGGATCGGCACCTGTATGTGCATATAAAGCAGGAGATAATGCTGACATATGCTAGTGAAGAAATGCCACTGATTTGGGAGCTTCAGCAAGACAATGACCCTAAGCATACAAGCAAAGTTGCCAAGCAGTGGTTGCAGGCCAACGGAATAAATGTACTAGAATGGCCTGCACAGTCGCCAGATCTCAACCAAATTGAGAATTTGTGGTGCGACGTGAAGAATGAAGTTGCCAAACGTCTACCCAATAATGTTCAACAGCTTTGGGAAGCAGTTAGAGATGCTTGGAGCTCCATTCCTTCCCAAAGGTGTCAAAATCTTGTAGATTCGATGCAAAAACGATGTGCTGCAATTATAGCAAATAAAAGCTATGCTACTACATACTAATTGTAGTGTAATAGTCGTAATTTTAGTTATTTAAATATTATCCGTAACATTTGTATTGGTTTGGGCAGGTGGGAGACCTACAAATGAATCACTACTATTATTTTGACCGTGCAAATTAATTGAACTTTTGAGAAAAATTTTTTTTTATTGTCATATGACATAAAGTTGTTATTATTTCCTTATGATTTTCTCATTAACACATCATACTTTAAAAAAAAAATATTTTTGGTACATTAAAACACCAATTCATTCATTTTTTTTTATCAAATTCATTTTCCAACTAGCGCTACTATTATTTTGACCGTAGCTGTATGTATGTACTTACATAACAATAGAACATCAAGAGACAAAATCAGCTGTTTCACAAACTGACAGTGGACTGGTGATGTACGATGTACGATGTACGTAAAATATCAAACTCATTTTGATATTCGTGCAGCAAACGATGCATCATGTCGATGCGTGTCACTCACATATAATTAATTTCACTAATACTATTGGTGAATGTTGAAACATTTATCATTTAGAATCCAGATTTATAATTAGTATATCAATCTTTGTGCATAATCAAGTATTGTTTAAGGTACAATTTTATTGCCATCTTTATTTTAAAGACTTTGATTGGATTCAAATGTATTGGATTCGAATTGATTGGAATAAAAACATTATATAATGAAAGGACGTTAAAGGGAAAATTTAATAGAATTTAATGTGTCAATGCTAA